>JANEZZ010002211.1:0-435679 GCA_026122225.1 Heloderma charlesbogerti
AATTCTCTGACATCTCTACTGCAATTAAGAAGTTAACAGTGTACTATCCATGGGCTGTTCAGTGACCTGCACTGCCTTCAAGTGCTTCAGTATCTTCCTGGACCCGTCCCCGAGACATCACAGCAACTTGAATAACACTGCCCATTATTCACACCTGACCTGAGGCCCTAGTGCTACAATGTCCTCCGACTAATTTCAGAAGTCCTCAGCATGCCATCTGTTCAGGCCTCTAGCAAGGGTGAACTGTCCCTTCCGTGGGCAGGAAGGAAGTGGGGGAGGATAGAGAAAAGGGGGTGGCAGAAAATTAAAGGGGAAAAAAGGGGGTGACTGAACCATGCTTGGGTCTGGCCCAGCCCACAACTGGCTTGGGTCCCACCCAACTCCAACTTGCACAAGAGAAGGCAGCCCTTGACAAAATGAAAGGTTGCCCATCCTTGACTTAGACAATTTTCTATTTTCCAGCAAAAAGGCATCAGGTCAATGCAGGCCTCTTATCCCTGTGGACATTTGTGAGCAGAACATTGACCATCAGAGTGGAATACAGTGGACATCACAAGGAACCTAATATTTGGGTTGGTGTTTGTTTGTTTTTTAATATCATAGTGGCAGTGCACCTGTGGGACAACATATTCACGAATGCCGTTGTCTACTTCTGATACAACAGCCTCACCACTGTTGATGTTAGAAATTCCCTGACACATCCAAGTCTTCCCAAATGATGGGGCTGGTCAGAACATTATTGCTTACACTTCAAAGTCCTTTTTCTTGTACGGTACATGCCCAGACTGGATAATATCAATGCTGACACCCAGTTCCATAACCAGATGGACTGTCTTTGTCAGCTGGCCCCATTGGCCCAAGCAGATAATCAAGATACTTAGATTTTTTGCAGGCCCATCTAGGCTGAGGGAGCCATATTGCAATATTTAAGGTTTCTCACTCTGCAAACTGTGCTCTGTTCCTTTCTCTTAAGCCAGATGGATTTGGGTGTGTGGGGGGAGTGCCACTTGGTTCTGGAACTTTCCCTCCTCCTCACTTCCCTTATCAGGTGGGTTTTCTGTGTTAGCAGCAGCAGCAGCAACAGGATCTTTAATTTGCCCCATAGTGGTCATTCTTCCTACATTCACTATCCTCACTAACAAAAATGGAAGATTGCAGCTTCCCAAAATGAAAACTCAATTTCCCGCTCTCCTGCAGCTAGCTTAAGATGTTTAAAGGAGTTGATTTTGTGCACAAGCTCTGAGATTAGGCCTCAAATTGAATCCCACTATCTGCCATCTGACAAACTGGCCTGTCCAGACACCCTGTTAGGTAGGACAGGCTGCAGGATACACTTTTGTCTAGATTCATCAGCAGTAGCACCACAGACACCCCTGTGTTGTTGTTGCTGTTTTAATACCCTACCCAGAGGGGAAGAGAGGCTTGTAGATATGATATATGATGAAGGGGATGACCCTTTCCTCACAGTGTCCTTTAAACTTCTTAGCAGCCTAGTTAGGGTGAGTAAGCCATCTTCTAAGCTCTGCCCAAGAAGTTTCTGAGCCTCAGCAAATCAGTTGAATGGCTTGGGAAACAAGGCATATGGAGCCAACTTTTCCCCACTTTCCTTTGCAAGATGACTGGCTCACCCATGCAGATTCTCCTCTTTCACCTGGGGTGGGGCGGGGGGAAGACCTCAGCTTGTTAAAAGGCAAAGCTCTCATACTACAGTCCCTCAAGGATCTCAGGAAATTTCAGTTGCTGTGAGATGGCACCCACATCATTTGGTCAGATTTAGGATCCAGAAGAGTGTGGAGGGTGGGAGCAGTTCCAGGTGCCTGGATAGAACCAGAAGGAAGCTTAACCAGGATCTCCAGATTGCCATGGCCAATGGGTTGGGGTTTTACATGCCCCCAGATAGAATCTGAGCACCTTCACAGGATGGACAGCATTCATCTATCCAGGCAGGCAATTACACATTTCTTAGGGTTCTGCAGCATGTCCCGTGGGCCTATTTCCTGGGCCGTATAGGCAAAAGGGACTAAGTAGAGGCTTGCCCCTTTGTGGAAGCAGGGTAATATGGGAAGGACCAGCAGTAGAGGAACAATGGGGACAGCTTTGGGACACCTTTATGGTGATTTGGGATATCCTAGATTGCCCCTCAGGGCTTTGGGGCTCTAGGGACAAGCAAAAACTTCCCAGTTCATGCTTAACTATCACACATTAAAACCTGTGGCATTTGGTGGGTAGCAAATTTTGAGGGCTTCCATTAGCATTTAATGATGTGCCCAGTGGACCTTGAGCCAGGTAATATTCTGGCTCCAGTCTAGGACAGGGAAGGCTTGCCTAGGTGAGGGGGCATGGGGAAGAATTTGGGGAATGTGCTTCAGCTATGTCCTCCACTGTTAAGGGTGTTAGTGGTGCAGATCTCATTACATAAATAATAAACACAGCCCAAGTTAACCCAACTCATGAGTGTCACATCTTCATATCTGATACAGTTGCCATGTTACATGGAACATCATGGATATATTCTTTCTTCACTACGGGAGGTATATTAAAATGATAGAATGGGTTCTCACCATTATGATCTTGCAGTTCTAGTGAGGGGGAATTTTAGTGGGAGATTTAAACACTCCCACACACTAGTAATTACTAGTGATGTATAAAACAGATTATATATACATATATATATATATATATATATATATATATATATATTCATCCATCCATTCATTCAATCATTCTTCTCTTCCCAATTTGTTTTGTTTGTTCCTTAGATTTTATGACTGCAGTCAGGAAAACTGTGTTGACTTTCTCATTTCCCCCTTTTCTTATTCTCTGAAGTGACATGCCCATTGGTGGGGTTATATGGACATGACACTTCAGAGGTGCGACCACACTTGGAATGGTGCAACCACACTTAGAATACTGTGTACAGTTCTGGTCACCACCATACCTAAAAAAGATATTGTAGAGATGGAAAAAAGTGCAGAAAAAGGCAATTAAAATGATCAAGGGGCTGGAGCATCTCCCCTATAAGGGAAGGTTACAACAGCTAGGATTATTTAGCTTGGAAAACAGGAGGGTAAGGCGAAAAATGACAGAGGTGCACAAAATTATGCATCGTGTGGAAAATGTGGATAAGGAGACATTTTTCTCCCTCCCTCAAAATACTGGAACCCAGGGTAATCCCAGGAAGCTGATTGGTGGGAGATTCAGGAGAGATCAAAGGAAGGACTTCTTCACACAGCACATAGTTAAACTATGGAATTCGCTACCACAAGATGTAGTGATGGCCACCAACGTGGGTGGCTTTAAAGGGGGGTTCAATAAATACCTGAAGGAGAAGTCTACCAATGGCTACTAGTCCTGGTGGTTATGTGCTACTTCCAGTAACAGAGGCAGTAAGATTATGCACATCAATTGCTGGGGAACATGGGCTGGAGGATGCCCTTCTACTCCTGTCCTCCTTGTGGGTTCCTGGTCAGCAGCTGGTTGGCCACTGTGTGAACAGAATATTGGACTAGATGGACTCTTGGTCTGATCCAGCGTGGCTCTATGTTCTTATGTAGTTATACTGTTAATTATATTGATAGCAATATAAATGACAAAGATGATTATACTGACCACCTACCAAATCTACATGCTGCATTAATACTGTCAGCACGTACAGAGATTTTAAAGGGACTTGTAACCTATAATCATAGCTTCTGAAAGATTATCTTCCCTTCTGTATATGTGCACGCTCTTATACGGTTACCTTCCTTTGTTTCCATTTAGCTTCACGACTACCTGAGAAGTGTCTCATTTAACAACAGTGCTGGGGAGAAAGTTTCCTTTGATCAAAATGGGGAATTACTAGCTTGGTTTGATATTATCAACTGGATCACATTCCCAAACCAGTCCTTCCGTAGAGTCAAAGTTGGAAGGATTGACCCTGTGGCTCCCCCAGGCAAGCGGTTCACCATTTCTGCAGATGATATCAACTGGCCTAGAATATTTAACCAGGTAGGTTCTGCCCTCATTTCAACGTAAATAGAACCATTTCTTTTTTCAAGTAGCAGTTCACTGTTTCAGGAATGGGTAAGAATATTATTTCAGTTTGGTTTTCATAAGTATTTACCAAACTTCATAAAGTTCCCTATATTCAGGATAAAGAGAACTTGAAATCTTTTTTTTTTTTAAGAATGTGGAAGAAACGGGAAATGACAGATTTGTCCATCCAGGCAAAGGGATTCGAATGCTTCGCTCTTAAAAGTCTAGGCTTCAGTCCCTGTGTATTCAACCTTGTTAGTGCTTAATTAGGGATGCCACTTCTTTTTCTCTGCTACACCTTCTCATCTTTGACAGCTACATGGCAGGCAGGTACAACATGGTCCTTTCCATGCTGAAAATAGCTGTACCCGTTGAATTTGGTCGGCACTGATGGAGGAGAATTTTATTTAAGTTCATTTTTCATAAGAATTTGCCAAAAGCTACAAAGTTCTTCATATTCAGGAGAGATAGAACTGTAGATTTCTTCAATAAATGCGGGAGAAAGTGACATCAACAGGTTTGTCCATCCTTATATTGTTTAGGCAGAAATAGCTCTAAGTGTAATATTTTTCAAGAAGCTCTCTTCATGCCCATGCATGGGAATGGGGCTCAAAGCAATAAAGGCCATGTCTTATTCCTCTCCAGCCTACATTTATGTATGTATGTATATATGTATGTATTTACAGCATTTATATACTACTCCATATCTAGACAGATTCCAGAGCGGTGAACGATAAAATATATAAAACTCAGTGCATTGAGCATAGATATCGGAAAAGGGGAAGTTTATGTACATAGAGCAGGGGTGAGCCAAAGGGTGCCCACCCCTGCCATAGAGCATTGCAAGCTTAGGTCCATGTGCACTCTGGAACTATAAAAATTATTTACCGGAAAAATTTGCCTTACATATAAACGATTCCAGTATTATTCATGATTCATCAAATCATTGAATCATAGAATGGTAGGGTTGGAAGGGGCCTATAAGACCACTGAGTCCAACCCCCTGGTCAATGCAGGTATCCTAGTCAAAGCATTCCTGACAGGTGGGCTGTCCAGCCTTGTCTCGAATGCCTCCAGTGTGGGAGAGCCCACTACCTCCCTAGGTAATAGGTTCCATTGTCATATTTCTCTAACTGTCAGGAAATTTTTTCCTGATGTCCAGCTGGAATCTGGCTCCTTATAACTTGAGCCCATGATTCTGTGTCCTGCACTCTGGGATGATGGAGAAGAGATCCTGGCCTTCCTCTCTGTGACAACATTTCGAGAACTTGAAGAGCACTATCAGATCTCCCCTCAGTCTTCTCTTCTCAAGGCTAAACATTCCCAGTTCTTTCAGTTTCTCCTCATAGGGCTTTGTTTCCAGTCCCTGATCATCTTCGCTGCCCTCCTCTGAACCCTCTCCAGTTTGTCTGCATTCTTCTTAAAGTGTGGTGCCCAGCACTGGATGCAGTACTCCAGATGAGGCCTAACCAGTGCTGAGTAGAGGGGAACTAGTACTTCACGGGCTTTGGAAGCTCTATTCCTATTGATGCAGCCCAAAACAGCATTTCCCTTTTTTGCAGCCACATCACATTGTTGGCTCATATTCAGCTTGTGATAGACAGCAATTCCAAGATCCTTCTCGCTTGTGGTATTATTGAGCCAAGTTTCGCCCATCTTGTAACTGTGCATTTGGTTTCTTTTTCCTAGGTGCAGAACTTGGCATTGATCCCTATTAAATTTAATTCTGTTGTTTTCTTCCCAGTGCTCCAGCCTATCAAGATCATTTTGAATTTTGCTTCTGTCTTCCAGGGTATTAGACTTCCCACTGAATTTTGTGTCATCTGCAAATGTGATAAGCATTCCCTGCACCTCCTCCTCCAGGTCATTCATAAAAAAGTTGAAGAGCACTGGGCCCAGGACTGAGCCCTGTGGTTCCCCGCTCATAACCTCTCCCCAGTTTGAGAAGATCCCATTGATAAACATTCCTTGAATCTGATTCTTTAGCCAACTGTGGATCCAACGGAACGTTGTTTCATCAAGCCCACTTTTAGCTAGTTTGCTCATCAAGATATCATGGGGTCCTTTGTAGTAAGCTTTGCTGAAGTCGAGGTATATAATGTCCAAAGCATTCCCACGGTCCACAAGGGAGGTTACTTGATCAAAAACTGAGATCAGATTCGTCTGACAGGATTTGTTCTTAATACATCCATGTTGGTTTCGAGTAATCACTGCATTGTTTTCAAGGTGCTTACAGATGGATTGCTTTATAATCTGCTCCAGTATTTTCCCAGGGATTGATGTCAGACTGACTGGTCCGTAGTTCCCAAGTTCCTCCTTTTTGCCATTTTTGAAGATAGGGGCAACATTAGCCGTCCTCCAGTCATCTGGCACTTCCAGTTAGGGATGTACAAAAGTCACTCACCTTCTTACGAAATTGATTCGCAGTGGGGGGGAGGTGCTCCGTCCCTCCCCCCCAAATTCTGGCCAGGAGGGAGGTGCTCCATCCCTCCCCCACCCGAATCCTGGTCGGCTGGGTCAGGAAATGGCGGCAGCCGTAGCCGCCGCCGTTTGCGTCCCTGCAGTCAGCTGTGATAGGCTACGTTAATGTTTACGTAGCCTATCATGGCTGATTTAAAAGAAAGAAAAAACTGCGCGTACGCAAATGGTGGCACACATGGCCGCCGCCATTTGCGTATGCACAGTTTTTTCTTTTTCTTTTAAATCAGCCGTGATAGGCTACATAAACATTTACATAGCCTATCATGGTTTTTTTAAAAAAATCTAGCCACGATAGGCTACATAAATCTTTACATAGCCTATCATATTTTTTGTGCGTTTTTTTTTTTTTTTTTTACTGGAAATGGCGGCGGCGGCAGCCGGTCGGAAGACCTGCCGCCACCGCTGACCCGCCGCCAAACCGCCGCTGGAGCTGCCGCCACCAGGAAGATTCGCCCAAGGTAAGTCCCGTCCCGGGGGGGGGCAGACCGTTTCACCACCGATTTCAGGGGGCCGAATGTGCTGGCATTCGGTCTCCCCAAGATTCGTGGTGAAATTCTCTGACATCCCTACCTGTCCTCCGTGATTTCTCCAAGATAATAGACAATGGTTCTGAGAGTTCTTCTGCCAGTTCCTTTATTACTCTAGGATGCAGTTCATCTGTTCCTGGAGATCCGAACTCATTCAAAGTTCTTAGGTGTTCCTTAACCATATGCCTGTTGGTCTTAAGCTGCAATCCTGGCCCTTCAGCCTGCACTTCACCTGTTCCAGGGGGGTCATAGACCTTCTATCGGGAGAAGATTGAGGCGAAGTAGGAATTGAGCACCTCTGCCTTTTCTTTGTCATCTGTTATCATTTTGCCATACTCACTGAGCAGTTGAACCACCACTTCTTTCCTCTCTCTTTTACTATGCACGTATCTTAAGAAAGCCTTTCTGTTGCTTTTAGTATCCCTTTCTAAGCTCAGCTCATTCTCAGGAATTTCCTGGAAGGGCCATATTTTGCAGAATTTGTCTCCCAACAAATATCAGGGAAATTGAAGTCCCCCATAACTACTACATCATGCTTCCTTGAAACATTGGCAATTTGCTTTTCAAAAGTTTCATCCTCATCTTCTCCTTGATTGGGTGGCTAGTAGTAGACATCCAACCACCATGTTCCTTTTATTCTTTGCTCCATTTATTTTAACCCAGATGCTCTTGATGGGGCTACCAAGCTCATCCTCCTGTATTTCTGTGCAGAGATATGTGTTTTTAACATATAGTGCAACTCCACCTCCCTTTCTGTTCCTTCTGTTCTTTTTGAACAAGTTATATCATTCAATTGCTGTATTCCAGTCATGAGAGTCATCCCACCAAGTCTCAGTTACACCTATCAAATCATAATTTCCTTCCTGCATTAAGGGTTCAAGTTCATTCTGTTTGTTTCCCATATTCTGGGCATTAGTGTATAGACATCGAAGACCATGTGCTTTAAAGTCTAGCTTTCTTCCTACATGTTTTTAAAGACCATTATTGGGTGCTATTAGAGCTATTCTCTCCATTGTGGTCCATTAGGCTTCATCCATTGTTACCCCCAACTTTACATCTCCTTCCCCAGCGAGGATCAGTTTAAAGCCCTCCTGATTAGGGATGTACGCATCCCTTAGCTGGCTCCATTCGGGGGCATCCACAGTGGGGGGGAGGTGCTCCGTCCCTTCCCATGGAATCCTCCCTGGCTGGCTCTGCTCTGCAGCAACTCCACGCAGCCACCAGCCAGGGCTGGCCGCAGCTGGATTCCGGCCGCTGCCAGGCTACTCCAGCCACAAATGGTGGCCGCCATGCCGGCCACCATTTGCGTCCCTGCCAAGCTGTGGTAGGCTACGTAAGTATTTACGTAGCCTATCATGGCAAAAGGCAGCCACGCAAATGGTGTAGTTGCGGCAAAGAGCAGGGGTGCAAATGGCCTAGCGGCCGCCATTTGCACCCCTGCTCTTTGCTGTGATAGGCTACGTAAGTATTTAAGCAAAAGGCAGCCATACAAATAGCGGCTGCTACGATGGCCTCCATTTGCAGCCTCAGCAGCCAGGCAGCGGCCGGAAGAGGAGCCAGAGCTGCCGCCGCATCCACCACTGCATCTGCTGCCGCACCCACCACCACTGCCGCATCCTCTGCCAGGTAGGCTCTTTTCCACATACATTTCGTGGGGTGGCGGAGGGGATTGCCCCGTTCTGCCACGGACTCTGGGGGTTTAGAATCCAGCCTCACTGGAGTCTGTGGCAGAATTCTCCGACATCCCTACTCCTGATGAAGTTCTTCATGCTGTGGCCAAACACATTCTTCCCAGAACTTGTGAGGTGCAACCTATTCCTTGCCAGCAGTCCACCTTCCAGGAAGTATACCCTGTGGACCCAGAATCCAAATGTCTTGTGTCGGCACCACCTTTGTAAGATGCCCAAGAAGACATTGTAAGACTTCATAATTCATCCAATGTAGACAAGTAATCTGTGCAGCCCGAGGATGTGGAAAGAATCCTTGGAGAGGGAGGTGATGCCTTCCATTTGTATGCCGGACTCTTGCCCTTCCTGGAATATAAAATGAGCCAGGCGTGGGGGGACTGGCTGAGTGGGTAAGGGTAGGTGTGATTTTATCTTGCCTAAAAGAGGGAGTGGAAGACCTTAGTTTAATAATAACAACAACAACAAACCTCCATGCACCAGACTATACTGGATTATTTCTGTCCAGTCTCCAATATTCCATTCTGGGGAAAGGTGCTGGAGCATGTGGTGGCATCTCAGTTTGAGGGATTTCTGGGTGATGCAGCTTTTCTTTATCCATTTGAATGTGGCTTCAGGCCTGGTTACTGGACAGAGAGTGCTTTCATCTCCTTGTCAATGACCTATGCCAGGAACTGGACAGAGGGAGTGTGTCCCTTTCAGTTCTGCTGGACAATTGCAGCAGCTTTTAATACCTCAAATTACGGTATCTTTCTGAGGCATCTGTCTGAGATGGGACTATTATACAGTCCCTGTGGTCCTTCTTGGAGGGGCAATTTTAGAAGCTGGCACTTATGGCTGTTGGACTATGGTGTCCCTCAGGGTTTCATCTTATCCCCCATGCTATGGAACATATGGATGGAACCACTGAGAGAGATTGTCTGGAGTTTTAGGGTTCATCAGCACCATGCTGATGACCCCCAACTCTATCTCTCCTTTCCATCTAAATCCAAGTAAGCTATTCTAGTTCTAAATCAGGGTCTGATGTTGTTAATGGACTGGAGGAAGGTGAACACATTAAGGCTTAATCCAGACACAAGAAAGGTGTTTCTGCATAGTCAAAAGGCAGATCAGGGAACAGGGATCCTATCTGTGCTGGATGAAGTCATACTCCGCCTGAAGACTTAGGCTTGCAGTTTGGGTGCACTTCTGGATTTGACCCTGAACCTGAATGCCCAGGTTTCAGCGATGGCCAGGAGTGCATTTGCTCAGCTGCAGTTAGTGCAGCGACTTTGCTCATTCCTAAAGGTGTCTGATCTGGCCACAGTCATGCATGTCTTAGTTACATCCCATTTGGACTTCGGTAACATGGTCTATATGGGGTTGTAGGGATGTATGAGAATTTCATTTTTGCTCCCAAAACATGCAACAATCCCTCGTTCAAAGCCCTGGATGCAATTGTGAGCATGAGCATGTGTCCACCGAAAGTACTAGCAAATTGCTGGAGATGCGCTCGCATTCAATTTGTACAGCTTCCCTAATTTGCACAAATTTCCCTCATTGACTGAATTAGCCCTGCTTTAGTCGATGGGGGAAAGTTGTGCAAATCAGGACAGTTACACAATTTGGGGAGAGTTGTCCAAATTTCATGTTTGATCACAGCTCGACTTGTGCAATTTCCCCAGTCATGCCGAGCCAGCAGCAATCCAAAGTGCAAACGGGAATCAGGCATGGGATGAGAGCCAGTGTGGTGTAGTGGTGAGAATGTTGGACTGGGAGCCAGGAGAACCGGGTTCTAGTCCCCACTCGGCCATGGAAGCTCACTGGGTGACTTTGGGCCAGTCACAGACTCCCAGCCCAACCTACCTCACAGGTTGTGAGGATAAAATGGAGGAGGAGGAGGGTAATGTAAGCTGCCTTGGGTTCCTTGCAAGAGGAGAAAGGGTGGGATAGAAATGCAATAAATAGATGGATGGATGGATGTGGGATGAAGCTCAGAGAATTTGAGTGATCTCAAACATTCAGCCATCCCTACTGAAAGCTGTTCAGAACTTCAGCTGATCTGGAATGCTGCAGCTGGACTGTTGACCAGGGCTGGTTACAGGGAGTATGTGACTCCCTTGTTACAACAGCTCACTGGCTGCTGATCTGTTTCCAGACACAGTTCAAAGGGCTGGTTATGACTTATAAAGCCCTAAACAGCTTGGTTTTAAGATATTTGGGAGAGGCCGTTCATTTGGTACTGCCACTGTCAGACATGCACTTGGTGGGAGCATGAGGGAGGGCCTTCTTGATGGATACTCCCAGGCTGTGGAACCCCCTGTTGAGGAAGGTTGAATTGGCTCCCTCCCAGCTGTCCTTCAACCAGCAGGCTAATACATTTTTATTCAGATAGGCCTTTGGTGTGTAAGCAGGTCTCTTGGGTTGAATGCTATTTTTTATTCCGTTATTGTTGTGATTTGTATTGTGTTGCAGTACATTGGTTTTAATTAAGTTTTTATTTCTCCACAGTTGTAAGCTGCCTTGAGTGTCATTTTCTTGATAGAAAGGCAGAGTACATCAAATAAATAAATGACTCGTATCGCACATGCTAATCAGACACAATGCTTCCATACTATCTTAGGGTTTTATAATCAAAAGAGGCCTTTCACATTGACTCCTGTATTCTCGTTCCCAAGAACAGTCCATTAGCTTTGTATTCTAGGCTGAAACTTGCGCGGGGGGGGGGGGGCATAATGCCATGGTGCTTTAAACAAACTTTTGGTTCACAAGTAAATCCAGACCTGAGTGGACCTTCTTTTCCCAGTACACCAATTAAACAGATCAAAACTAACAAATACCACTATGGGATCAGGGAGACTATTCTCTGAAACCTTTAACAGATAGGCAAAAGACTCTAGTAATTAATCCATGCAGTCCATTGCATACCATGTGTTCTCTAGAAGTAATACTTATTAGCAGACATCTCAGCTAGAGTGTACGTCCTCCAAACACACACCAAATGTTGCCAGCTATGAGCATGTTACTTTTAAGAGAAATGTGGCTTAGTTACTGTGAGAAGCATTGACATGAGCAATGAGGAGGGGGTTGGAACATCAAAGTAGAATGGGCCACTGTGCCCTCTTGTCTTGCGGTGCTGCTATTTAATGCCAGATCGGTCTGCAACAAGACTGCACTCATTCACAATTTCATCATGGATGAGAGGGCCGATCTGGCGTGTATCACTGAGACTTGGGTGGGTGAGCTGGGTGGAGTCAACCTGGCTCAGCTCTGCCCACCTGGGTGCTCAGTGCAGCACCAACATAGGTTGGAGGGCTGGGGGGGGGAGTTGCCATGGTTCATAGAACTTCCATCCCTATCACCAGGAGACCACTCCACCTTGGAGAGGGCCTTGAGGGGTTGCACCTGGTGTTGGGCCATAGAAACAGATTGGGGATGCTGCTGGTGTACCACCCAACCTGCTGCCCAGCATCCTCCCTGACTGAGCTGGCAGAGGCAGTTGCAGGTGTGGTGTTGGAGGAACCCAGGACGGTGGTTCTTGGTAGGGATGTACGGAGGTCACTTACCTTTTCACAGCTTTGATTCACCGTGGGGGGGAGGTGCTCCATCCCTCCCCCCGGAATCCTCCCTGGACTGGCTCTGCTCCGAGGCTGCTCCACGGAGCCACCGGCCAAGGCCATCTGCAGATGGCGTTCCGGCCATGGCTGGCTGCTGCGGCCGCAAATGGCAGCCGCCATTTGCATCCTGCCAGGTTGCCGTTATAGACTACATAAATATTTACGTAGCCTATCACGGCAAAGAGCAGGGGCACAAACAGCAGCCGCTATGCCGTTTGCACCGCTGCTCTTTCCGTGAAAGGCTATGTAAGTATTTACGTGGCTGCTTTTACCATGATAGGCTATGTAAATACTTACGTAGCCTATTACAGAAAGAGCAGCAGTGCAACCGGCATAGCGTTAGTGGCATAGCGTATCATGGCAGCCTGGCAGGATGCAAATGGCAGCCACTATGGCGGCCGCCATTTGTGGCCACAGCAGCCGGCTGAGAGACCAGCTGCTGCCACTGCAGCCACCGCTGGAGCTGCCACCACCAGAACATCTGCCCCAGGTAAGCTTTGTCCCAGGGGGGAATTCCGCGGGGTGGTGGGGGGTGGGAGGCTGTTCCGCTACAGGTTTCAGGGAATGCCAATGCATTCGGCCTCACTGAAATCTATGGCAGAATTCTCCACCATGCCTAGTTCTGGGTGACTTCAACGTCCATGCTGAGGCTGTCTCCGGAGTTCCAGATCAGGACTTCATGGCCTCCATGACAACCATGGGGCTGTCTCAGTATATCATCAGCCCAACACATGAAGACTTGATTTGGTTTTTGCTCCAACTTGTGAGATGGGTAGTCTGAAGATTGGGGGGTCCAAGTAACCCCATTGTCATGGTCAGACCATTTCCTGGTGAGAATTGAACTCATGGCATTACTCTTCTTCCCTGGGGGTGGGGGACCTATTCGGATGGTCCACGGCCAGGAGACTGATGGAATCCAATGGATTTCTGTATGCTCTTGGGGATTTTCCAGTGGAGAGAGCTGTTGATCCAGCTGAGGCCCTAGCCTCACTGTGGAACAGCGAGATGTGGAAGGCCATCCACATGATCGTAACCGAGTGCCCTCTCCAGCACTGTGGAGCCCATTCTGCTCCCTGGCATACTGGGGAACTGCAGTCAATGAAACAGGCTGGACATCGGCTGGAGCGCAAATGGCGCAAGACTCGAAGTGAAGATGACCGAGCATGCTCTAGAGTGTATAATCATGCCTATTGTGTGGCAGTGCAGGCAGCAAAGAAGGTTTATTTTGCTGCCTCCATTGCGTCCTCAAGTAGCCATCTAGCAGAGCTCTTCCAGGTGGTCAGGCGGTTTTTAACTCCTTCCCCAGTAATTGGGGCCCTGGCCCCATCAAGGACCCACTGTGACCTTTTTCCATTGCACTTTGAGGACAACATTGCTTGTCTCTGCAGTGACCTTGATGCTGTTGTTAGCACAGTTCCAGTCGAGGTGTCTGATGCCACCATCTGCCCGATTTTGTGGGATCAGTTCCAATTGTTATGGCCTGATGATGTGGACAAGATGCTTGCAATAACGCAACCAACCCTCTTGATCCCTGTCCCTCCTGGCTAATAAAAGCTAGCTGAAGGGGTAGGACTGGGTGGGTCCAGGGAGTGATAAATGCCTCCCTACAGGAAGGGGTGGTCCCTGCTGTCCTTAAGGAGGCAGTAGTGCAGCCACTCCTGAAGAAGCCCACCCTGGACCCAACAGTATTAGACAACTACCGCCCAGTCGCAAATACCCCTTTTCTAGGGAAGGTACCTGAGAGGGTTGTGGCGAACCAATTGCAGGCATTCTTGGAGGATACTGATTATCTACACCTATTTCAATCTGGGTTTCATTCTGGTTATGAGACTGAATCAGCCTTG
This sequence comes from Heloderma charlesbogerti, assembly GCA_026122225.1. NCBI lineage: Eukaryota > Metazoa > Chordata > Lepidosauria > Squamata > Helodermatidae > Heloderma > Heloderma charlesbogerti. The sequence continues at coordinate 14,151 of JANEZZ010002211.1, forward strand.
CTCACCCTGATGGATGACCTTCATCGAGAGAGGGACAGGGGGAGTGAAACCCTGTTAATTATGCTCGATCTCTCATCAGCTTTTGATACCATTGACGACAGTATCCTCCTGGATTGACTCCGTGAGATGGGTATTTGAGGCACTGTGTTACAATGATTCTGGTCCTACCTATGGGGCTGATTTCAGACAGTAACATTGGGTGACTATTCCTCGGCCCCTTGGCAATTGAGCTATGGGGTGCTGCAGGGTACCATCCTGTCTCCAATGTTGTTTAACATCTATATGAAGCCACTGGGAGCTGTCATTGGGGGATCTGGAGCTAAATGCCATCAGTATGCTGATGACATGCAGCTCTATCTCCCTGTGACCTCTGAATGAGGAGAGGCTGTGCAAGTCCTGAATCAGTGCCTAGACTCAGTAATGTTTGCTGTTTTAAATCTGTATTTTAAACTCCTGCACTGCTGCTAGGTTTTATTGTGGTTGTATTGTTATATTGTGGTTTTAATGTTCTATATATTTTAAATTGTTTTATTGTGTGCAGTTTGGTTTTAATTTTTGTGAACCACCCCAAGAGCTTCCACTTTTGGACAGTATAGAAATTAAACAAATTAACAAAAAAAAGGGCTGGACGAGGGCCAATAAACTAGGGATGTACGAAAGTCACCTTCTTATGAAATTGATTCGCGGTGGGGGGGAGGTGCCCCGTCCCTCCCCCCCGAAATTCTGGGTGGGGGTGAGGTGCTCCATCCCTCCCCCCGAATCCTGGCTGGCCGGGTCCGCAAATGGCGGCAGCCATAGCCGCAGCCGTTTGTGTCCCTGCAGTCAGCCGTGATAGGCTACGTAAAAGTTTACGTAGCCTATCACGGCTGATTTAAAAGAAAAAAAAACGTACATACGCAAATGGCGGCGCCCATGGGTGCCACCATTTGCGTTCCTTATTTTGACACATCTTAGTCTATGTAAACACTTATGTAGACATTTACGTAAACATTTACGTAGACTACTGCGAAAATAAGGGGAACACAAATAGCGTAGCGTGTATGCTATTTGCGTTCCCCTTATTTTTGTCATCTTAGTCTACATAAATGTTTACGTAGACTATGATGTGTCAAAATAAGGAACGCAAATGGTGGCGTCCATGGGCGCCGCCATTTGCGTACATGCGGTGGTTGTTTTTTTCTTTTAAATCAGCCGTGATAGGCTACGTAAACATTTATGTAGCCTATCATGGTATTTTTTAAAAATCTAGCCGTAATAGGCTACGTAAATCTTTACGTAGCCTATCTTTTTTTTTTTTTTACTGGAAATGGCAGTGGCGGCAGCCGGTCAGAAGACTGGCCGCCGCAGCCGCCACTGCCGAACTGCCGCTGAACCGCTGCCGGAGCTGCCGCCGGCAGGAAGATTCACCCAAGGTAAGTCCCATCCCGGGGGGATGGCGGGGGGGGGGCAGACTGTTTCGCCACCGATTTCGGGGGGCTGAATGCACTGGCATTCGGCCTCCCTGAGATTCGTGGCGAAATTCTCTGACATCCCTACAATAAACTGAAGCTGAATCCTGGCAAGACAGAAGCCCTGTGAGTAAGTGGCTCCCAGGTCCAGGAGATAGGCTCATTGCCTGATCTGGATGGGGTTACACTCCCTCTGAAAGATCAGGACCGTAGTCTGGGGGTACTCCTAGATCCATCATTGTCGTTGGAGGCCCAAGGGGTGGTGGCAGCTCAGAGTGCCTTTTACCAGCTTTGGCTGGTTCGCCAGCTATGGCCTCTCCTGGACAGGGAATGGATAGCTTGACCACTGTGGTACAGGCATTAGTATCCTCAAGACTGGATTACTGCAATGTACTCTATGTGGGGCTGCCCTTAAGGCTGGTCTGGAAGCTGGAGCTAGTGCAGAATGTAGCAGCTCAGCTGTTGTCGGGAGCTGCCCCTTTTCAGCATGTAACTCCTTTGCTGAGGGAACTGCACTGGCTGCCTATTCGCTACCGGGCCAGGTTTAAGGTATTAGTACTAGTGTACAAAGCCCTAAACAACTTGGGACCAGGATACCTAAGAGAGCACCTCCTTCCCTACCAACCTGCCTGGTCACTGGGGTCATCAGAGGGCATGTTCCTGGTGGTTCCACATGGACCTATGACCAGGTTGGGGTCCACCAGGAGAAGAGCCTTCAGTGTGGTGGCCCCCTTCCTGTGGAATTCCCTCCTTTAGAGGTCAGGCAGGCACCAACATTGTGTTCCTTCCGGTGCCTCCTGAAGACGTTGTTCTTTCAAGAGGCCTTCCTTGCATGACCAGCCATGGTTTGTTGTACTCTACATTGTTGGGATTTGTCTTTTTAAAAAATGTTTTAATTCTTTTAACACTTTTAACCATTGTTTTATTCTTTTATCATGTTGTTCACCGCTCCAAAATCTTCTGATGAGGAGTGGTATATAAATATTGTATTTTTTAAAAAAAAAATGAGCAAAGGGGGGTACTCAGCAGCTCCAAGACATATACACAAGGTGAGGTTTGTCATTACCTTGCTAATCAAAGCTGACACATTCCGAAGCCTCAAGGTAGATGGGATATAAAATTAATCAGATGTGCAGATAGAATCATAGAATCATAGAACAGTAACCAGTTCCAAAGCGATTTCTCCCTTCTGTTGCAGGAAACACCCTCAAGTGATAAGCAAGGAACTGAATGGGCTGACAAGTTTTCACAAATTGCATTGTTACGGAACTCCTTCACTGGGTGGAGCACCCATTTACATAAAATATTCTCCTTTGTTCCATTGATGGTTCTGGTAAACAATGTGCTCAAACCTCTTGTTGTAGGGGGAAACGGTAATTCCAAATGCTTAAGACTTTTTTCTTGTGACTGTTGTATTATGGTTATGCTAGTCATGATATCAAACTTTTGTTTAAATTGTATAGAAACTCAGAGTTTCTCAGACAAGCTGGAGAGGGTTCAGAGGAGGGCAACAAAGATGTTCAGGGGACTGGAAACAAAGCCCTATGAAGAGAGACTGAAAGAACTGGGTATGTTTAGCCCTGAGAAGAGAAGACTGAGGGGAGAGATGATAGCGCACTTCAAGTACTTGAAAGGTTGTCACAGAGAGGAAGGCCAGGATCTCTTCTCCATTATCCCAGAATGCAGGACACGGAATCATGGGCTCAAATTACAGGAAGCCAGATTCCGGCTGAACATCAGGAAAAACTTCCTGACTGTTAGAGCAATACGACAATGGAATCAATTACCTAGGGAGGTGGTGGGCTCTCCCACACTGGAGGTGTTCAAGATGAGGCTGGACAGCCATCTGTCAGGGATGCTGTGACTTGGATTCCTGCATTGAGCAGGGGGTTGGACTCAATGGTCTTGTAGGCCCCTTCCAACCCTACTATTCTATGATTCTATAATTCTATGATTCTATGGGTTTTGTGCAGTCAGTGTGCCAAATTTTGGATTGGTTCCTACCCTAGTTGAGGTCTTTCTACAGCTGTAGTCTCCACATGCTCTTTCTGTGGAATGTGTGTGTGTAATTGGATCTAATCTTTAACCTGCATTTGGTTGGAGTCTCAGCCACTCTGTGCAGCCCTGGTGGTTCATGAGCAAGGATGGCAAAAGGGACTCTTATTTTCTTTGACTTCTTCCCTTTGTGTCCTCATAGGGAATTGGTACCAAGACCAATTGCCCAGGAAATGTTGTCTTGATATATAGTGTGTTTTAAGCCCCAATGTGCACATCAAATTTCTAGAAGAGAAAACCAGGGGAAACACCCTAAAGTGAAGTGAATGATCTATGTATGTTAAAGAACCCCTTCTCTCTTTCTTGTCTAGTGATCGTGAATGTGCATCAGGATGAGCTCATTTTCTCAATCCTATCTTTCCACCCCAGTGCCCCACTCTCCAATGATGGTTATTTTTTTCTCTCCCAAGAGCATTAGAGACCCGGATTTACCTAATCACCTCCTTCTGACCTCTCACACTGACAAACCCTTCCAATAGCAAGTGAACCATCAGTGCATGATGGCAGTAGTTAAGTTTAAGCTCCAGAGCCAGACTCTGAGAGAACTCAGAAATTTCTCCACAATCTGAGTTCTTGTTGAAGCCTTAAATGGTTTATTGATCTATATTCTTCTGTTTAAATTGCAGTTGATCTACTGAGGCATTTTCCCTAAAATAATGTGTACATTTTAATCTTGCTTGTTTACCATAAATTCCCCATCGTTTTCAGAAGCTTGTCTGTGTGAGGTTTGTTTTGGGTTCCCCTTTTTGCTAAAGACATGTATTACCAATGTCAAAGACATCATTTTAATGAATGTGTATCTTGAGAACATGAACAAGTTTTTACACATATCTAGAAGAGCACATTTGATAACAAAGTATTACGGCATAACCATATAACAATTTCATAATTGTTGAGGAAATAGAGAAATACTAATTCCCAAAGCATCATTTCTAAATGTTAACATTCTGTTTTCGTTAACTGACAGACCTGGCCTCTTTCAGTGTGTAATGAGAATTGCCATTCTGGTTACAATGGGATAAAGGTGGAAGGGAAGCAATTCTGCTGCTATGATTGCCTTCGATGTTCAGAAGGAAAGATTTCAAATCAGACTGGTAAGAGATAGAATGTATGTATGGAGGTGTGTGTGTGTTTTCATATTTATTGGTTGTAACCAAAAATATTGATGTGTGAACATCGGGTTGTATATAAATTAATTGCCCTAAAATGCAAAAGGCTGTTCATAATTCAGGATTTGTGGTGGCTGATAATATGATCAGTGTCACTTCACAGGGTGTTATATGGGGGAGAATTTCAGAATATCGAAACAGGGATCTCAGATCTGGATTGTTCCAGATAATTGCTGGATATAGATGCTTCCTCATTCCTCCTTCAGATAACACAACTTCCTCTAATGGAGGAAACTCTTCTTTCAGAGAAAGTTTTCTGAATGTACCCCATAATTATTTGAAGAGAATATTAGCATACTTTTCACATTTCAGTCTACCTGCCCTAATTCAGAACATTATCATAGTAATTCTTGAATACTGCAGTGAACTAAATATATGTTTTTATTATAAAGCAAACTATGTTTTCTCTTCTAGACACAGATGAATGTTTTCAATGTCCAGAAGATCAGCATCCAAACAAGGGCCAATATCTTTGCATTCCAAAAGCTATAAGCTTCTTGTCTTATGAAGAAGTTTTGGGAATCAGTTTAGCCACAGTTTCTATCTGCTTTTCTTTCATCACAGCTCTGGTGCTTGGGATCTTCATTAAACACAGAAACACTCCCATAGTCAAAGCCAACAACCGGAACCTTACCTACACACTTCTCATCGCCCTACTGCTCTCCTTCCTTTGCACTTTGCTTTTCATTGGCCAACCTAACAAGTTCTCATGCCTCTTTCGGCAAATGACTTTTGGAATCATCTTCTCAGTGGCAGTTTCTTGCATATTGTCCAAAACAACCATTGTTGTTCTAGCTTTCGTGGCCACCAAGCCAGGATCCAGGATGAGGACATGGGTGGGGAAAAGAGTGGCCAACTCCATTGTTCTTTCTTGCTGTTTTGTTCAAACCATTATTTGCATTGTGTGGATGGCAAATTCCCCCCCTTTCCCAGATTTTGACATGCACTCTATGGCTGAAGTCATACTGCAATGTAATGAAGGTTCAGTTGTCATGTTCTACTGTGTCCTGGGGTTTACGGGATTCCTGGCCATTATCAGTTTCAGTGTGGCTTTCCAAGCCAGGAAGCTACCTGACACTTTTAATGAAGCCAAGTTTATCACCTTCAGTATGTTGGTCTTCTGCAGTGTTTGGTTGTCATTTGTTCCAACTTACCTTAGCACCAAGGGTAAATACATGGCTGCTGTGGAGATATTCTCCATCTTGGCTTCCAGTGGTGGTTTACTGAGTTGCATCTTTTCCCCCAAAGGCTATATTATTTTGGTGCGGCCTGAGCTGAACAACAGGGGGCAACTAATAAGAAGAAAAAATTAAAGAATTTAAAAGTATCTACCCCTTTTCAGAAGAGTTTAACAGTATGTGCCATTATAAACAATAGGATTGAAGCGAGCCATGACTGAATAGTTGTATTGTATTTGGTTAGTGTGACTTAAATAGAAGGTTTATACTTAGTACAAACTAATACATCATGTTTACATTTTATTCTCTCCTCACCTAAGAATAAGGACGTTAATGCAAGCAATTTATATGAGCAACTGATATGAGCAATTCTGCCACCTCCTGAATTGTTTTCATAATTATTCCAAAATTAGTTATCATTCAGAGATATTTCCTCACCAAGAATTGTACTAAGCAGATAGAAGTTACAAGGTCAGCTCTCAAAGGGGGAAATACTTTTGTCATTTTATCAACAGTTACTCTTTTCTCATTCTTTTTTGTATATGTTGAACCAACTATCACAACACCTACCAGATATTCTGGAGTCCCATAAATTATTCGGTCACCATAAATGCAGAGACCCTTTGATTTGAACACTGGCACTGCAAGGGCTCCACATATCCTACTCTTGGACTCCCCTTCCCCAACTCTAAGTGTCTATCTGTCACTCTTGAACTCTTAAGGCTCATAGGGGAAGCTGGTAGCAAGATCAAGGCAGGAGGGCAGGTCAAGACAGGCAAAAGGTAGGCCTCAAGTAGCTCCAATGGGTCCTGCAGGATGGAACTCTCTGCTACTAGGACAATAGGCAGATGCTGTATCAGCAGGTACAACCAACTGATGCCTTATGTAGGCTGATAAGAACTGTGATTTTATTATTTATTATTTATTAATTAAATTTCTTAATTGCTCATCTGGCCAGTCACCCGGCCACACTCGACGATGTACAACCATACAACAGTTTTAAAACAATAACATTCTACATTAATGTATTGGCCCCAGGAGCGTAGCCAGGCCATTTATAGTGTTAGAGGGGCCTTGTTGTTGTTGTTGTTCAGTCGTGTCCGACTCTTCGTGACCCCATGGACGATAGCATGCCAGGCCTTCCTGTCCTGCACTCTCTCCCGGAGTGTGCTCAAGTTCATATTCATTACATCGGTGATGCTATCTAGCCATCTCATCCTCTGCTGTCCCCTTCTCCTTTTGCCTTCAGTCTTTCCCAGCATCAGGGTCTTTTCCAGAGAGTTTTCTAGGGATGGCAGAGAATTTCTCCCCGAAACTTCGGGGGGCCAAGCACCAACGTGTTCGGCCCCCCGAACAAGTTTCGGGGAGAAATCCTCCGAACCCCCCCCGCACCCCCCACCGGGACAGGATTTACCTTCGCCGAATGTCCCTCCCGGCGGCGGGTCCGGCCGGCGGTTCGGCGGCTGTTCGTGCGGGGCGGGAGCGGGAGCCGGTCTTTCGACTGGCTGCCGCCACCGACATTGCAATAAAAGAAAAAAAAAACGCCCCCGTGATAGGCTACGTGACGATTAACATAGCCTATCACGGCTAGATTTGCAAAGTCAGCCTTGATGGACTACGTCAATCACCACGTAGCCTATCATGGGTGACTTAAAAAAAAGAGCGTACAGATAATGGTGGCCCCCATAGGGAGCCGCCATTCACATTCCTTATTTGGTCGCTGTAGTCTACGTAAAGATTTACGTAGACTACAGCGACCAAATAAGGAACGCGACTGGCGGCTCCCTATGGGGGCCGCCATTAGCGTACACGCTTTTTTTTTTTTTAAGTCACCCGTGATAGGCTACATGACGATTAATGTAGCCTATCACGGCTGACTTTGCAGATCTAGCAGTGATAGGCTACGTTAATCGTCACGTAGCCTATCACGGGGGCATTTTTTTAAAAAAAGAAACTTTTGAGTTCGCGGTCGGGCGAGGCGGGAAGCCTCCTCCCTGGCCTGAATTTCGGCCGGGGCGAGGCGGGAAGCCTCTCCCCCGGCCTGAACTTCGCGGGGGGAGCAGCGAAGCGCCTCCCCCCCACCGCGAACAAGCTCCGACGAAAGGTAAGTGACTTTCGTCCACCCCTAGAGTTTTCTCTTCGCATTAGGTGGCCAAAATATTGGAGCTTCAGCTTCAGTATCTGTCCTTCCAATGAACACTCAGGGTTGATTTCCTTTAGGATTGACTGATTTGACCGCTAAGAGTCTTCTCCAGCACCACAGTTTGAAAGCATCAATTCTTTGGCGCTCAGCCTTCCTTATAGTCCAGCTCTCGCAGCCATACATTACTATTGGGAAAACCATAGCTTTGATTAGACGGATCTTTGTCAGCAAGGTGATGTCTCTGCTTCTTACTATGCTGTCTAGGCTGGCCATAGCTTTCCTCCCAAGGAGCAAACGTCTTTTAATTTCATGGCTACAGTCACCGTCTGCAGTGATCTTGGAGCCCAAGAAAGTAAAATCTGTCACTGCTTCCATTTCTTCCCCTTCTATATGCCAGGAAGTGATGGAGCCAGATGCCATTATCTTAGTTTTTTTAATGTTGAGTTTCAAACCAGCTTTTGCACTCTCTTCTTTCACCCTCAACAAGAGGCTCTTTAGATCCTCTTCAATTTCTGCCATTAGGGTGGTATCGTCTGCATAACGGAGGTTGTTGATAATTCTCCGGGCAATCTTAATTCCGACCTCTGATTCATCCAACCTGGCGTTTCTCATGATGTACTCTGCATATAAGTTAAATAAGCAGGGTGACAATATGCAACCTTGTCGTACTCCTTTCCCAATTTTGAACCACTCGGTTGTTCCATGTCTGGTTCTTACTGTTGCTTCTTGACCCTCATGCAGGTTTCTCAGGAGACAGGTAAGGTGGTCTGGTACTCCCAACACTTTAAGAATTTGCCAGAGTTTGTTGTGATCCACACAATCAAAGGCTTTAGTGTAGTCAATGAAGCAGAAATAGACGTTTTTCTGGAATTCTCTTGCTTTCTCCATGATCCAGCGAAAGTTGGCGATTTGATCTCTAGTTCCTCTGCCTCTTCGAAACCCAACTTGTACTTCCGGTAGTTCTCGGTTCACATACTGCTGAAGCCTAGCTTGTAGGATTTTGAGCATCACCTTGCTGGCATGTGAAATGAGCGCAATTGTGCGGTACTTTGAACACTCTTTGGCATTGCCCTTCTTTGGAATTGGAATGTAAACTGACCTTTTCCAGTCTTGCGGCCATTGTTGAGTGTTCCAAATTTGTTGGCATATTGAGTGCAGCACTTTAACAGCATCATCTTTTAGGATTTTAAATAGCTCAGCTGGAATACTGTCATCTCCGCTAGCTTTGTTGTTACTAATGCTTCCTAAGGCCCACTTGACTTCACTCTCTAGGTTGTCCGGCTCAAGTTCAGTGACCGCACTATGACGGCTATCAGGGTCATTCAGATCTTTCCTGTATAGTTCTTCTGTGTATTCTTGCCACCTCTTCTGAATCTCATCTGCTTCTGTTAGGTCCCTGCCTTCTTTGTCCTTTATCATGCCTGTCTTTGCACAAAATGTTCCCTTGAGATCTCCAATTTTCTTGAAGAGATCTCTAGCCTTTCCCATTCTGTTGTTTTCCTCGATTTCTTTGCATTGTTCATTTAAGAAGGCCTTCTTGTCTCTCCTTGCTATTCTCTGGAACTCTGCATTCAGTTGGATATATCTTCCCCTTTCTCCCTTGCTTTTCACTTCCCTTCTTTCCTCAGCTACTTGTAAAGCCTCCTCAGACAGCCACTTGGCTTTCTTGCATTTCTTTTTCTTTGGGATGGATTTCGTTGCTGCCTCCTGAACAATGTTACCGACCTCCATCCATAGTTCCTCAGGCACTCTGTCTATCAGGTCTAATCCCTGAAATCTATTCCACCTCCACTGTATATTAATCAGGGATATGATTGAGGTCATACCTGAACGGTTTAGTGGTTTTCCCTACGTTCTTCAGTTTAAGCCGAAATTTTGCAACAAGAAGCTCATGATCTGAGCCACAGTCAGCTCCAGGTCTTGTTTTTACTGACTGTATAGAGCTTCTCCATCTTTGACTGCAAAGGACATAATCAATCTGATTTTGATATTGACCATCTGGTGATGTCCATGTGTAGAGTCGTCTCTTGTGCTGTTGGAAAAGAGTGTTTGCTATGATCAGCATGTTCTCTTGTCAAAACTCAATTAGCTTTTGTCCTGCTTCATTTTGTACACCAAGGCCATGCCTGCCTGTTATCCTGGTGATTTCTTGACTTCCTACTTTTCCATTCCAATCCCCTATGATGAAGGAGACATCTTTTTTTGGTGTTAGTTCTAGAAGGTGTTGTAGGTCTTCATAGAACCCATCAACCTCAGCTTTTTCGGCATCAGTGGTTGGGGCATAGACTTGAATTACTGTGATGTTGAATGGTTTGCCTTGGATTCGTACTGAGATCATTCTATCGTTTTTAAGATTGTACCCCAGTACTGCTTTTCCCACCCTTTTGTTGACTATGAGTGCTACTCCATTTCGTCTAAGGGATTCTTGCCCGCAGTAGTAGATATGATGGTCACCTGAATTAAATTCGCCCATGCCTGTCCATTTTAGTTCGCTGATTCCCAAGATGTCGATGTTCAATCTTGCCATCTCATGTTTGACCACCTCCAGCTTACCTTGATTCATTGATCTGACATTCCAGGTTCCTAAACAATTTTGTTCTTTACAGCATCAGATTTTCTTTTCACCACCAGACACATCCACAGCTGAGTGTCCTTTCGGGTTTGGCCCAGCCGCTTCACTCTTTCTGGCGCTACTTGGAAATACCCTCTGCTCTTCCCCTGTAGTATATTGGACACCTTCCGACCTGAGGGGCTCATCTTCCGGCATCATATCTTTTGGCGTTGTGATATGTTCCATGGGGTTTTCTTGGCAAGAATACTGGTGTGGGTTGCCATTTCCTTCTCCAGTGTACTACATTTTGTCAGAACTCTCTGCCATGACCTGTCTGTCTTGGGTGGCCCTGCATGGCATAGCTTATGGCTTCACTGAGTTATGCAAGCCCCTTCGCCACAACAAGGCAGTGTTCCATGAAGGGGTAGAGGGGCCTAGAGATCCATAATGCTTGCTTAAGTTCATTATTGGTGCACTTTCCTTATTAATAAGCCTCTGAGCATGTGCTGATGAGTCAAAAGGCCAATAACAGCCTTCTCAGCGCATTCTTTGCTGATGAGGAGAATGTCTTATCACTGATATCCCTGAGATGCAGAGTTTGTTTACCAAAGCTACAGGTGGCTGTGCTTGAGAACCAAGTAGGGATGTTGGAGAAATCCACCACAGACTCCAGTGAGGCCGGATTCTTTGGAATCTGGCCCCTCGGAGTCCATGGCGGAACGGTCTCCCCCCCCACCTGAAATCCCCCCAGGACAGACCCTGCCTGGCAGCGGATGCTCCTGTTCGGGTCGTCCTTCTTCCGCATCCAGCCTGCAGAATGAAATGGTGGCCATTGCAGCAGCTGCCATTTACGTCCCTGCCCGTGGCCGTGATTGGCTATGTCAATATTTACGTAGCCTATCATGGCAAAGAGCAGGGATGCAAATGGTGCCTGTTATGCCATTTGCATCCCTGCTCTTTTCATGATAGGCTATGTAAGTATTTCGTGATAGGCTATGTTTATGTACCCTATCATGGCCTAAGGCAGGGACGCAATCATGCAAATGGCAGCTGGAGTAGTGGAAGTCTGGCTGCCACTGGCTCTGGCCGGCAGCTCTGCAGCTTTGCTGCAGAGCAGAGCCAGCAGGGGAGGATTCTGGGGGGGAGGGACGTATCACCTCCCCCACCCCAGCGGATGCCCCAACCGGAACCAGGTAAGGGATTCGTACATCCCTAGAACCAAGTGCTGTTAGTTTATGCTGGGAATGGATGCTAGGGGGCACTTGCTGCTGTTATGCTGCCTCATTGCTAACATGTATTGTATACAACCCATTTGACCCAATGGCTCATGGTTCAGAGAAGTTGTCAGAACCAACCATTGGGTACGCCTGTGTGCTGTAAGTTACCCAATAAAGTACTCCTTGTAAGTAATCCTTTGAATCTGATGTATCACAATCTTGGCACTTCTAACCTAAGAGTTCAACGCCCACTGCAGGGGTGATACAATTAAAACATCATATTTCTAAAAATACCCTAACCCACCCCAAATGCCTGCCTGAACAACCATGTTTTTAATGTGTGGCGGAAGCTCATTAAAGAGGGGGCATGGCGGAGTTCCCTATCCTGGATGATCTGATTGGATTGTTAAAGGACCCTTGCCTGGGTTTGTAGCCTGAGACTTCTGCATGGCTGGGGAGATGGAGATTATGCTGAGGACTCAGCCTCTGAGCCATAGGGAAATGACAATGTGTCTTCTGGCTTGGAAGGCCCTGCATAGTGCACTAACTGTCCTAGCACCCAGGAAGTAGCCTGTTTCTCATCCTTATCAGAATCTTCTGCTGCACAGTGAGAGGCCCAAGGCTGGGGTCATGATGCATGATTCTTCAAGCACACTATTTTATGAAGGGGGGGGGAAGCAAACAGGCAGGGCCATTCTGCATGTCGATTCAGAGTGATCTGACGACATATCCTTAGCCCTGCCAGGCTTAAGATAGCAGTGAGGGAGGAGCAGCCTTGTCCTCCCTCCCTGGTCCTCAAGTGTGTGTGTGGGGGGTATCTATTTCCCTACTATTACATGGAATGGGAGGGAAATCATTTATGCCAGGTCCAGAGCTGGATGTAACCCCCTCCTCCCACATACACAAACACTATGATGGGGTTTGGTTGGGGACTGGGATGTATCCAGTGGATTTGAAGTCTCCCCTGATCCCCCCATGCCACAACCATAATCTACCCCTTTTTACCTCTAACAACATTGGCGTTCCAACATCAGGGAGGGAGGTGATGCAATTTTCTGTGGGGCTGAGAAGGGGGATCAAAGTTTCTCTTTCACTTTCTATGGCCTTCACAGGAGACATCCAATATATCCTAGATGCTTTCCCAGGGTCTATAGAATTGCAGCCGAAAAAGTCTAAATTATTCTGCAATCACGAAGTAATTTTATACTGACAATATAGTTTCTATCCAAATTATATTGTTGTTTAATGGAATCAATAAAAAAACTCCAATACTGTTTAGATTTGAACCTTTTTGGTCTACCTTCTCATAAGTGAACATATTCAATTAACAATAACAACAACAACCTTTTAGTTTAACATGTTGTTTTAAGGTTTTCTCCATGTTCACTCAAGCTTCAAAATGCTGGGACATCTATTAAGGGCCATACCCTTAACAGACACCTTATTTAGGCAACATTGGGAAAGTGTGGCAGCATGTTATTCTGTGGCTAGTTTCAGCTTCATCACTACCTGGAGCTGTATGGCTGTTGGTGGTAGAGTGGTGGACCTAAGTCCCAGATTAGTTCTGGAATAGACACATGGAGTCTATGCAACTGAAGCTACCATTCCACATTACACATGCCTAGGGATGTCGGAGAAATCTGCAATGGAACCAAATGAGTTTGGATTTTCATGAATCCAACCCATGGATTCTGCAGCAGACCAGCTCTCCCCCCTGTTGGACAGATTCCACAGACTTGCGGACCACTTTTTCTAACTTTCCCAAATTTTGCGCAAATGTCATCATAGAAAAATATGCCATTAAAAAAAAACCCAGCCAAAAATGCAAATTTCCCCTATAGGCTTAAGAATGAAAATGTGCATTGGTGTGTGTGTGTGTGTGTTTCAGAAAAATATCTGATCCTGTTGGTGAGCAGATGATGGAATGAAAGGCACCTGGCAATCTGCAGAACACAGACAGAAAAGATTTTACACAATCAGATTTTACACAATGCACATCTCTATATGTGCCCAACTGGCAACCAATACCATCCAGAAAGAAAGAATGGTAAAGTTCATAAGGAACCTTGAAGGTCAACTAGTTCAAACCCCTACCACTACATGATGAATGGCACACTCCAAAAAGTACCACTAGGTGATTTGGAGGTGAAGGACTGAATGGCGAACTCAGAGCCCTGCAGCTGGATAATCACTACTATAGGGAAAAGTCCAGGAAAATAAAGTCATTGTTTACCAAAGAAATATACTATGAACCCATGGGCTGCTGAGGCTTTAGTACGTATCTGTCACTTGACTTCCAGGAGTTCACCTTATCCCTATGTCATGCATTGCATCCATAATTCAGACTGGGGCTTTTCCCATGCTAAACTTTGAATGTGTGCAGCACACATGTGGAATACCTCAACATAGCATAGCTTTGCAGGACCCATGAGCTTCATGAGTTTATGGCTGATTATTATGTCTACATTATATGGGCCTGCATCACAAGCTTGTGTAGATTGTAAAACTGAATAACCAGCTGGCTTTCTACTTCTCACCTTGTTATGAAATATACCTTCACTGATTTGGTCCTGGGGAGGTGGAGTTGGCAATAATGCAGTTAATAGTCTTGCAGATGTACCGTGTAAAATATTAAGTTGTGGCCCTGTAGAGGAAATGCCTGGGACGACCTTTCTGTGTCGAGGAGATCGCGTGGCATGCTACAACTGCTTCTTTTACGTCTGAAACTACTGTGGGACCAGAAATACTAGGTCTCGTGGGCCTCTTTAAGAGCCTTCTGGCTTCTTGGCCTGACTCCTTTGTCTTCAAACAAGTTAGGAATTTATGGCCTGGGAAGGCAGGGAGGATATTTTTGGTTGTGGTTCACCTGCTCATTTAGCTTATCTTTTGGGTAAGATGGAAAAATGCCTAAACATCATGAGACCATCACAACAAGTGTGATTGATTAGGGAGCTGTGAAATACATCACCTAGACATGGGAGATTTTGAGTATATAAGTCCCCCCAGAGTGTCACTCAGGGGAGCTTAGGCACAGACTGGGACCCTGGCGGTGCTGAGTGTCAGCTGATGGGAGTCTCTCTGCTGTTTTTCTCATAGAACAGTATCATAGAATAATAGGGTTGGAAGGGGCCTACAAGGCCATCAAGTTATCTATGGCTTCTGACAGCAGAACAGAACAGTAAGATATTTTGCTTAGTTTTGCTTTATAACATCATATGCTTAACTGTAATACTCTGCCTGCTATAGTTAATAAAGCATTTCGACTCTTACTCCCTTGTGTAGTCATTGCACTGAATCCAAAAGAAAAGACCCTCTCTGCCTTTGGCAAAACAGGCCCATAATTCCACCCATCAACAATACCTCATGTCTTGATTACAGGGTTTTGAGGGCAAGAATCTGAAGGGATATTAAGTAATTCACTAAGCTGAAGAGACAAGCCCATGTGACCCTTGCTATCCTTCAAGTAATTGCAGATGATTTCTACTACAATGTGACTGATACATTTTCTTCTGCATTCCTGACACAGAGAAATGACAACTATCTACCCTATAATTATCAAAATAACAATGATTCATTCTACTTTTTCTCAATTCCTTAAGGAGCTCCGGTGAACATAGCAAAACAATGATCTAATAATGAATGATGCTATTAATATTTCCTTGGTCATTTAGAGCTGGGTCTAGCGATAGATAGGGTTTCATCAGTCTGCTTCTCTGCACTGTACAATTCTGGCTTCAAACCAGTCTAGTGACCAGTAGTTCCAGGCTTTCCTGATTAGGGACACTTCAGTGAAGAGTGAATTAATGGCTGGTGGATTTTTGTACGGGATGGCAGTCATCATGGCACTGGTGTTACTTTTGTTGCCTCTTGGGATATGCAATACTCCTAATGCCAAATGTAGTGTTGGTAACCCGATTTCTATTAAGTACAAGTATTACCATTCAGGCGATCTCCTCATTGCTGGCATTATTTCTCAGATCTACATGATATCAGAACTGACAACATTCAGAAGACATCCATCTGAGGAACTGGTTGATAACCTCATGTATGGATTTGGATTATTAACCATACATCAGATCATATAATATCCCCAGGCATACTGACGTGATTGCAAATATTTATGGGGTGGGGAATGACTGACTGAAAGGCAGCCAAGCTCCAAGTGTCGTCATCAACATTAGTAGTAGTAGCAGCAGTAGTAGTAGCAGCAGCAGCAGCTTCACAATCCTTTTTTCCTAGTACTTCTAGTTATTCTTTCTCAGATCTGGAAAATGGTATTCCAAGCTTCTTTCTCTAATAAATGCTAAGGGTTATTTAATAAATTTGTAGACATATTGCAAGTCTAGACAGTGCCAACTGTGTGTTGTTGTTGTTGTTGTTCGTTTGTTTTGTACTATATATATATATATATATATATATATATTACAAATATATAATTTGATATATATATATATATATATATATATATATATATACACACACATATACATATACATATACATATACATATATATATATATATATATATATATATATTAATACCATTCTGGCATGGTAATTAACACTACGTTTTCTTTCAGTCTCTTGAGTTTGGTCTGATTGATTTTAGTATCAGAAGATGACTAGGACTTGATGACTAGAATGATAATCACATCATTCTTTTTTGTAGCTGACCGACCCCCCCCCCGACACATGATGATGATGAGTCATTAAATATTGATAGCCTAAACCTTCATAACACCATTTAAGTACTTATTTATAATATGGTAAATCTGTAGTATGATAACTCTGAACGTTATTAAATATATATACTGGCAAAGTTTACATCCTTTTATCCATTTCTCCAGTGGGTGCATGTCTGTGTCTTTGTCTGTGTCTGTGCCTATGTAGTTAAATTGGGGCTTTTCTCTTATTTCCACTAGAGATTTTTCTGGATTTCAAAATCACTTTTTTCTCTCTTTTGTCAACCAAGGCTAGCTGAAATGATGCATCAGTATATAGAGAGGGATATATATATATATGCTATGATCATTATATATAGAGGATATATATGATATGATCAGCCTTTGACATTGCTGGGAGAACATGGTTCAGTATCATCATCACCACCAAAACTAGGGATGGTGGAGAATTCCTCCACAGACTCCAATGAGTTCTTTAGAATCTGGCCCCCTGGAGTCTGTGGTGGAATGGACCACGCACCTCTGCCTCCCCGTGGAATCCATCTGGGTCGGATCCCTCTCGACGTCTATCCTGCGGAGCCAGCCACCTGCTTCGCATCACTGGCGAAAGTTGATATGGCCAGCAGCCATTGCCGTGCTTTATCTCTGTATAAGTAAGTCTTCGGACGCAAATTGCATAGTGGGTGCCA
The DNA here is from genome assembly GCA_026122225.1 of Heloderma charlesbogerti. NCBI lineage: Eukaryota > Metazoa > Chordata > Lepidosauria > Squamata > Helodermatidae > Heloderma > Heloderma charlesbogerti. The sequence continues at coordinate 31,283 of JANEZZ010002211.1, forward strand.
TTTGCAGCCATAAAGCTGGTAGATAAGTCTAAATTCAGCCATTTACGGCTGCATTTAGGTTAATCTACCAGCTTTACAGCCGTGAATGGTGCCCACTACGCCATTTGCGTCCAGGGACATACAGAGATACGGCACGGCAATGGCTGCTGGCCGCCCCTATCGACAAAATTCGCAGTGATGCAGAGCTGGCAGCCGGCTCCACAGGACTGACACAGATTGGAGCAGGCCTGGATGGGTACCGGGGGAGGGACAGATCGCCTTCCCCCACGGGCTGATTCCCCTGCAGAACGACAGATAAGGAATCCACCCATCCCTAACCAAAACAACTACTACATTCAGGCAGCATTCTGATTGCATAGTTGAACATTCCTACTGGGAATCTATTCTGCCCCAAAGGCTGTTTTCAGTGTGTAAAGGGGGGATGACAATTCCTATATTCAGTACTGTGTTCCAAAGACAGTTTTCTATCTTCTGTGCTGCACTGCTGTCCTCTTTTATGAAATAAATACCATGCCATAGTTTTGATTGCTATATATAAAATTTTTGCAGACTCCCCCCCCCAAAAAAATCAGGGTGTCTTGAGCTACCCTTATACTTCATTTCATCTATCTAAAGTGTGAGGAGGTATCTAATCAATTCTGATACACCTCTAAGTCAGTGACTAGAACTTATTAACTTTTTTTTTCTAGCATACACATGCAAGAGAGATTACAAATGCATTTTAAGAAGTCGATATAAATTTAATCATACATGTTTCAACCCCCTTTGAACACTGTGCATCTGTGTGTTTATGTGGCTTCCAAATTAGTTGTTTGGTTGAGCTGATTTTTAAAGAAATGATATACCAGGACTGACTGCCGGTGCTTCGTCACATTTCCGTACACTGGGGCAATACAGACTGTGTTTGTGCCATGTCAATAGCAAATATATATTGAATTTAAATGCATCAAATTTCATATTCTGAAGCAGATGTACTGTGACCCAAGATCTAACTCAAATTTCAGGGTTTTTATGCAGAACTACCAGCATATCCTGGCACTGGCATTTGCTGTAAAGGAGATCAATGAAAATTCCCAGATCTTACCTAACATCACCCTGGGCATCCATGTCTTTAATAGCTATTTCCTGGCAAGCTGGAGCTATCTTGCTTCAATGGAGCTTCTCTCCACACGGGACAGATTCATCCCTAACTACAAGTGTGATGTCCAGGACAATGCAGCATCCGTTATCGCGGGACCTAACTCTCACATCTGCTACTACATTGCAACCATTCTGTACCTTTACAAAATGCCACAGGTAAGATATTCTCATTAAGCATGAGTATCCACCAAACCATCCATGCTTCCCTTGCATTTTAAATGAAATGTTGAGGCTTGGAGGTAGAAAGAGGCATGCCAGAAATAAATGAAGAGGCAAGCTCAGGACAGATCTTGCCCAAAACAAAGCATGAGTTGATCTGTGACTTCTTCTTTTTTGCTTACATCAGTAGCTCAGCTGGTAGGATGACCAAGCAGTAATTAAACAGAGATTCAGAGAATTAAACAGAGATATATGCTGTGGGAAGACTAACAATCTTCCCACAGCACATAGTTAAACTATGGAATTTGCTACCTCAGGATGTAGTGATGGCCACCGATTTGGATGGCTTTAAAAGGGGGTTGGACAAATTCCTGGAGGAAAAGGCTATCATTCAAGACTACTAGCCTTGATGACTATGTGTTATGTCCAGTTCCAGAGGCAGTGAGCCAATGTACACCAGTTGCTGGGGAATATGGGCAGGAGGGTGCTGTTGCACTCATGTCCTGCTTGTGGGTTCCTGGTCAACAGCTGGTTGGCCACTGTGTGAACAGAATGCTGGGCTAGAGGGACACTTGATCTAATCCAGCATGGCTCTTATGTTCTTAAGTGTTACTGTTTGCAAAGATCTGCATTGATCAATAACATGTTACTAATTGCATAACCAACCTTCAGTGTGGCCCCTGAATCAGGTGAGAGCTTAGAGAATATCTCTCCTATTCTTTACTGGGCATGGGTGACTGCACGCTGGCTCCAAGCAACAGACTGGTCTGCTGACTGATCTGTGCTTGTCATTGCTTGCTCACCTTAATGATGTGCTGAGTATTAGGTACCAGGCTGAGTAGATAATCTGGAAGTGGTATCTTCCAGCTTCAATTTGCAGACAGCTCCACGCCCACCCAGCCAGCCACCTATATTTATTTATGTGTTATTACATTTATATCCCACTTTTTCCTCTCTTGCAAGGAACCTGAGGCGGCTTCCTTGGTCCTCCTCTGCTCTGTTTTATCCTCACAACAACCCTGTGAGGTAGGTTAGGCTGAGAGTCAATGACGCACCCAAAGTCACCCAGTGACTCATGACCGAGTGGGGACTAGAACCCAGATCTTCTGAGTCCCAGTCCAACACTCTAACCACTGCACTATACTGGCTTTCAGTTCATTTCAACCTTGAATGCACTTCTAAATATCAGTTCTCAAACTGATGGACTAAGCAGCACACATAGTCCTGAATGAAGTCCCCAGTGATTAGCTTTTTCAGTGTGTCTGTGTTTGGAGTGTGAGGAGAGAGAGATGCTCTGCAGACTACATAGGGTGGGTTGTGTGCTCCGCCCAGTACCCCAACATGAAACCCAAGGGCTGGCAGGCTCCAGGGGCACAACAGGGGTTCTCATCTGGTGGTGGTGTCGTAACAGTATTGCAACCGAAACTGTCCCCACGACCTGAGTTCGATCCCAGCGGAAGCCGGGTCCCAGGTAGCTGGATCAGATCGACTCAGCCTTCCATCCTTCCGAGGTCGGTAAAATGAGTACCCAGCTTGCTGGGGGAAAGGCAGTCACGACTGGGGAAGGCAATGGCAAACCACCCCGCTACAGTCTGCCAGGAAAACGCCAGCACAAGCCGCATCCCGCTAGGAGTCAGTATTTATTTATTTATTTATTTCTATACCGCCCAATAGCCGAAGCTCTCTGGGCGATTCACAAAAATTAAAACCAAACAACACACAATAAAACAATTTAAAATATATAAAACATTAAAACCACAATATAACAATACAACCACAATAAAACCTAGCAGCAGTGCAGGAGTTTAAAATACAGATTTAAAACAGCAAAGAAAAAAATTTAGAAAGCTAAACTGTAGGGATGTACGAAAGGGACTTACCTTGTCCCACAGCTTTTTTCGCGGTGGGTGGGAGGTGCTTCGCTTCTCCCCCCAAAGTTCAGGTGAGGGGAGGGAGGCGCCCTGCCTCGCCTAGCCAAAATTCAGGCCAGGGAGAAGCACCCCGTCTCCCTGGCCGCGAAAGAAAAAGTGAAAAAAAAAACACAAAAAAACCCATGATAGGCTACGTAACGATTAACGTAGCCTATCATGGCTAGATTTCCAAAGTCAGCCATGATAGGCTACGTTAATCGTCACATAGCCTATCATGGGTGACTTTGCAAAAAAAAAAAAAAGCGCGTACGCAAATGGCTGCAGCCCATGGCGGCGAAATGGCGGCGGCCCATTTACGTAGACTACGCTGAAAATAAGGGCAACGCAAATAGCGTTGCCCTTATTTTCGCCATAGTCTACGTAAATCTTTACGTAGACTACCCGGGCCCAAATAAGGAACGCAAATGGTGGCGCCCATGGGCCGCCGCCATTTGCATACACGCTTTTTTTTCCCCCCAAAGTCACCCGTGATAGGCTACGTGACGATTAACGTAGCCTATCACGGCTGACTTTGGAAATCTAGCCGTGATAGGCTATGTTAATCGTTACGTAGCCTATCACGTGTTTTTTTTTTTTACTTTATTTTGTAATGGTGGCGGTGGCAGCCGGTTGGAAGACCGGCCACCACCCCCGCCCCTGCCGAACCGCCGCCGAACCGCCGCCGGAACCCGCCGCTGAAAGGACATTCGCAGGAGGTAAGTCCCATCCCGGGGGGGTGGCGGAGAATTTCACCGCCAATTTCGGGGGGCCGAATGTGTTGGCATTCGGCCTCCCTGAGATTCGTGGAGAAATTCTCAGAAATTCTCCGCCATCCCTAAAATGCTAAACTGCTAAAATGCCTGGGAAAATAAAAAAAAGGTCTTCACCTGGCGCCGAAAGGAATACAATGTAGGCGCCAGGCGAACCTCACTAAGGAGCTCATTCCAGAGCCGGGGTGCCACAGCAGAAAAAGCCCTCCTCCTAGTAGCCACCCGCCTCACTTCCTTTGGCAGGGGCTCACGGAGAAGGGCCACTGATGATGATCTTAAGGTCCGGGCAGGCACATATGGAAGGAGGCGATCCTTCAGGTAACCTGGCCCCAAGCCGTTAAGGGCTTTGAATGTTAACACCAGCACTTTGAATCGGGCCCGGAAATGGACTGGCAGCCAGTGTAGCTGGAAAAGTACTGGCGTAATATGAGCTCGCAGGCCAGTCCCTATTAACAATCTTGCTGCCCTATTTTGGACCAGCTGAAGTTTCCAGACCGTTTTCAAAGGCAGCCCCATGTATAACGCATTGCAGTAATCCAGACGAGAAGTTATCAGAGCATGGATAACTGTAGCGAGGCTATCTCTGTCCAGATAAGGGTGTAGTTGGTATACCAGCCTAAGCTGATAAAAAGTGCTCCATGCCACTGAGTTCACCTGTGCCTCAAGTGACAGTTCTGGATCCAAGATCACCCCCAAACTATGAACCTGTTCCTTTAGGGGGAGTGCAACCCCCTCCAGAACAGGTTGAATATCACCTACCCGGGCAGACGAACCACCCACTAACAGTACCTCCGTCTTGTCTGGATTGCGTTTCAGTTTATTGGCCCTCATCCAGTCAATTACTGTGCCCAGGCACTGATTCAGAACAGCCACTGCCTCTCCTGGTTTTGATGAGAAAGAGAGGTAGAGCTGGGTGTCATCCACATATTGATGGCACCTCAGCCCACACCTCCAGATAACCTCCCCCAGCGGTTTCATGTAGATGTTAAACAGCATGGGGGATAAAATAGTAATGACTCAGTGCTTGCACAAGAGGAACCTTTCCTTTCCAAGATAAGTGCAAGTTCCACAGGCACCTCATAATCTTTCTTTTCCTGCCTCCCCCCCGCCCTTGTTAGCTTGAGCAAAGGCAACCTGGCAGTCAACCTGCACTGCTGGGTCACTGCTGGACCACTCATGCAAATTGAAAACTCGAATGCCCCAGGGAAGAAAGGAATGGCTACCTCTACATAAGGGAAACACTTGTACCTGGAAAGGAAGCAGAAATTACCCAGTTGCCTTCCCTCACTGTGGCCTCTCTGAGGGTAGCCTGGCCAGACTTTCTGGCCATGAGGAAAGGCAGGGCGAGGTGTTAGAGCGGGCTGCCAGATAGTAACAGTGGACTGTCCTAGATCCATACAGAGCTGCTGCTGCAGTGACAGCAGCATGGCATTTGATGTTGTGCCCCCAAACTAAGGATGTCACAGGATTCCATCTGGGGTGTGTGTGTGTGTGTGTGTGTGTGTGTGTGTGTGTGTGAAATCTGCTAAGCTTTCTATAGTTCGCCCCCTCCCCCTGACTCCAAGTTGCCAACCGGCGGGCCAACCCAGCTCAATCTATGTGAGTTGGACCAGCTCACGGACTTCCAGCTTATTCATTTTTTTTTTACTGTAAATATGCAAATTGTGACAGCGCTTTGTATAATTTGGGCAAATGGCAACCATAAAGTGCTTAGTTCTGTGTAAACTGCAGCTGCAATTTGTGGAAATTGCAGCCACTGTTTGTGCATAACTAAGCATTTTACATGCACAATGTGAACAAATCATGCTTAGTACAGCTGTAATTTGCCCACCTTATGCAAATCGTGGCTGCAATTTGCCTTTCTTGCCATTTTTACAGAAAAAAAAAAGAAATGAAGTGGAAATCTGTGAGCTGAAAGCCTGCAGCTTGGCTTGTTAATGCAAGCCAAGCCAGGGCATCCAGGGAAATCCATCGAGTCCCTACCCAATACCGAGCCCCTGCCTACACCATTGTGTTCAATGGGGCTTGATGGTAAGTGGGAACTGACATGCTTGACAAGAAAACTTCTGGATCTACAGACTCAGAATTCTTTGTTAATTAGGCTAGGAGAGTTCATAAGCTTGATACCACTCATGCCTCTGTTTCTTTCTTAGGAATTTTCTTCTTCCAGCATTCCAAACTGCCACTCTTGGTATCTGTTTAACATCATAGCTATTGATGAAGGTGGAAGCCAAAATGTTTAGCCCTAAATATATTTTGAAATTACTCTGTTGTTAGCCTATCTATCATTCATACACACACACACACACACACACACACACACACAGAGAGAGAGAGAGAGACGAGACAGAGACAGAGAGATCTGTTGGGATTATCAGACCTCTTCTTAATGCAGTCTCCTTAGAAGTGACTTTATACCTAAATTTCCCCACACACTTTTTAATTATTTTAAATACCTCTGCCATCATAGAATCATTCAGAGATGTTGGAGATAACATTTATGTCATATGCATATAACATTATTTTGAAAATAGTGGGGAAATACCCATTTTCACACCTTTTATTACATCTGGGGAGGTAATAAAAATGACAAACATTGATATGTGATATTCCTGTCTAAGCTCTGATTATTCATTGTCAGTTTTGCAATCGTTTAATTCAAAAATACATTTCCAAATCCAACATTTTCTAATGTAAATTAGTAAACTTCTTACGTTAGGGAGGCCTTCTTAGACTAAAGAATAGGGCTCTTTAATAACTTACGATTTTGACCAAGCAGTGAAATAGCACTACTTGGTGCTGTCCATTTTGAAGCCTAATCATTTTCATAAATCAAAGTAATCTTTGGTTTATTCCATGAATTTGATATTTCAAAAGTCCTTTAACACATGTGGCATAGATAGGGGTGTATGGATTACTAATCCCATTCCGCTGGGGCTGTCCGCTGGAGGGGGGAGGTGATCCATCCCTCTCCCCCGGAGTCCTCCCCGGCTACAGCCGGACTTCCGTCCACTGCTGGGCTGCGGCTGCCATAGCGGCCACCATTTGATTCCCTGCAGTAGCCATGATAGGCTACGTAAATACTTATGTAAAAACTATCACGGCTGAAGTAGAATGGAAATGGTGGCCGCAGACTGGGGCAGCCATTTGTGGGGCAGCGGATGGCCGACAAAGATAGGCTCTGTCCCGGGGGGATTCCACGGGGTGGTGGCGGGGGATTGCTCCATTCCGCCACAGAGTCTGGTGGAGGGGCAGATTCTAAAGAATCCAGCCTCACTGGAGTCCGTGGCGGAATTCTCTAACATCCCTAGGCGTAGATTGAATAATGTAGGGTTGGCGGAGAATTTCTCCCCGAAACTTCGGGGGGCCGAGCGCCAACGTGTTCGGCCCCCCAAACAAGTTTCGGGGAGAAATCCTCCGCACCCCCCCGCCCCCCGCACCCCCCCTGGGACGGGACTTACCTTCGCCAAATGTCCCTCCCGGCGGCGGGTCCGGCCGGCGGTTCGGCGGGTGTTCGAGCGGGGCGGGAGCGGCAGCTGGTCTTTCGAACCGGCTGCCGCCGCCGCCATTGCAATGAAAGAAAAAAAAAAACGCCCCCTGATAGGCTACGTGACGATTCACGTAGTCTATCATGGCTAGATTTGCAAAGTCAGCCGTGATAGGCTACGTCAATCGTCACGTAGCCTATCACGGGTGACTTAAAAAAAAAAAAAAAAGTGTGCACGGATAATGGCGGCCCCCATAGGGAGCCGCCATTCCCGTTCCTTATTTGGCCGCTGTAGTCTACGTAAAGATTTACGTAGACTACAGCGACTAAATAAGGAACGTGAATGGCTGCTCCCTATGGGGGCCGCCATTAGCGTACGCGCTTTTTTTTTTTTTTAAAGTCACCCGTGATAGGCTACGTAATGATTGACGTAGCCTATCACGGCTGACTTTGCAGATCTAGCCGTGATAGGCTACGTGAATCGTCACGTAGCCTATCAGGGGGCGTGTTTTTTTTTTTAAAAAAAACTTTCGTGTTCGCGGCCGGGCGAGGCGGGAAGCCTCTTCCCCGGCCTGAATTTCGGCCGGGTGAGGCGGGAAGCCTCCCCCCCGGCCTGAATTTCAGCCGGGCCGAGGCGGGAAGCCTCCCCCCCCGGCCTGAACTTCGCGGGGGGACCAGCGAAGCGCCTCCCCCCCCCACGAACGTCCTTTGAGGACAGGTAAGTGACTTTCGTCCACCCCTAGAATAATGGTGCTACTTGGAAACCACTTTTAGCAGGTGTTCCATAAGACAAGCCTTGACTATGAACCTGTGTCATTGAAGGCTCATTACAGGTTACATGCAGTCCACCATACATTGATTGATTGATTGATTGATTGATTGATTGATTGATTGATTGACTGACTGACTGACTGACTGATCAATTTCTCTGCTGGGCCCTAGGAACAGGCACTGTAGCAGCACAGGACTGGAGAGGCAGGCATGAGAGTAGGCCAATTTCTGCACCGATGACCTTCCTGCTCCCGAACTAACTGCAAATAGGTCATCTGTGGTGTAAAGTTTCCTGAATTAACATACTGTGGTTGTGTAATACCATAACATCCATAGAAACTGAGAAAGAATTAATCTTCTTGGATTGTAAGTATTCACTGTACACACACTGAAATCTGAACTGGATCTCTGTTCATGTTTACAATTTTGTGATCATTGCGCTTTGGCAACAGTCTCAGCACAATTTGGCTATTGTATCCCATGTGCAGTGAATAAGAGACACAAACATCTCATGTTGGAGATCCATCCTCCCATCTCCTGCTTTTCTTTGTTTTCTGTAGCTCATATATGGATCTGCCCCGATGACGAGTAACACAGTCCAGTCTGTTTTCTTTCACCAAATGTTTCCAAGCGAGCGCCTTCAAAATATGGGGATTCTCCAGTTGCTGCTGCATTTCAAGTGGACGTGGATTGGGGTGATTTTTATAGATAATGAAAGTGGGCAAAGGTTTGTTCAGAACGTGCTTCCTATGTATTCACAGAATGGTATCTGTTTTGATTTCATAAAAGAACTTCCTAAAGAATCTTTTTCCACTGACACGGAAGATATGGTGGAGGAGTGGGTTGAAAGATATAAGGTTATCATGAGAAGCAGTGCCAGTCTTGTCATTTGGCATGGTGAAAATCAGGTCATGATCTTTTTGAAAATGTTTCCTCATGGTTCACTTTTTGAGGACATACCAATGAAGACCAAAGGTAAACTCTGGATTATGACAGCCCAGATGGAGTTCACATCACTTCCTCTTCAAAGAAATTGGGATGTAGACTTCATCCATGGTTCTATATCCTTTGCTGTTTCCTCAAAGGAGGTATTAGGATTCAAGGAATTTCTTCACATGAGAAACCCTACCTCAGAAAATGAAGACAGATTTATGAAGGTCTTTTGGGAACAGGCGTTTGAATGTTCTTTCCTTCAAGCCAATTTGACTGAGGATCTTCAGAAGAGCTGTACTGGGGAGGAGAACCTGGAAACTCTTCCTGCATCTCTTTTTGAAATGAGCATGACCAGCCAAAGCTACAGTGTCTACAATGCTGTCTATGCTGTGGCACATGCTTTGCAAGCCATGCATTCATCCAAATTAAAACGCAGAGGGATGACAGATGGTAGGAGATGGATGTTTTTGGATCAACCATCATGGCAAGTAATGTCCTGAGTCCAATTATTCACATTCAAATGCTAGGTGTGACTGCTCTACCTTCCCTTTACAGCCAGTTCACTTCCTTAGACTTGATCCCTGGCTATTTCATAAGAAAACAGGAAGAACCCTGCTGGATCAGACCATGGGTCCATCTAGTCCTGCATTCTGTTCATACAGTGGCCAACCAGATGCCTATGGGAAGCCCACAAGCAGGACATGAGTGCAACAGCACTCTGCTCATCATGATCCCATGCAGCTGATATACCTAGGCATTTTGCCTCAGATATTGGAGGTCATATATAGCCCAATTATCCATGACTTGTAGTCACTGAGAGCTTTATCCTCCTGAATTTGTCTAATCCCTTTTTCAAGCCATCGAAGTCGGAGGCCAAAACTACATTGTGGTAACAAATTCCATAATTTAATGATGTACTGTGTGAAGAAGTACTTCTCTTAGTCTGTCCTGAACTTCCCACCATCCAGCTTCATTGGATGACCCCGGGTGCTGTTGTTACATATGGTGCATTTTTCTAAGCTAAAAAATCCCAAACATTGGAACATAAATTCTGATGACTAATACTCAGGATTACCAGGATTACCAATCATGTAGTTGTCAGGATTCCTTTTGCCCCCACTGAACTTCAAATGCAGAATCAAACACAGACAAGAGGCTTCAATCTACACTTTCAATCCATTACCACAAAGGGTCATACAGATGCAAATTCTCAGTGACTCTCAGTCTGCAAAGAAATGCCTTCAGGGGGTTCTAAAGGTAGCTATGAAAGTTGCCCACCATTTGAAAGAAAGGCAGTCTCACTAGCCTAACTTAAGGGGTGGGGGGAGGTCTCTCTCTCGTGAGGCTTCTAAGGACTGCTGTTCACGTAGGGCCAATTGGGTAGGGATGTCAGGGAAATCCACTGCGAATTCAAATGAGGCCAGATTCTTTGGAATCCAGCCTCAGGAATCCGCAATAGATCAGGACCACTTACCTCCACTCCAGGAGGACTGGAGGCAGAACAGCACTGCTTCTTCCAGGCAGATCCGTTAGCTTGGGAGGATGTGCCCATAGACTTATACGCAAATAAAGTCATGAATCTTGCATATAAGTCTATGTGTCCATAGGCTTATATGCAAGATTCACGGCTCTATTTTGTGTATAAGTGTGTGGGCACATCATGCTGCTCGCATGTGCCCATAGACTTCTATGCAAAATAGAGCCGTGAATTTGGGGGCCTGTCTCCAGAAGCACTATGTCATTGCTGTGCATGGTAGGAGCTGCATAAACTGGTGGGGTTGGGCATGTGCACACTGTGTCCTGACAGAGCTGGCCATGTGTGCAAGGCCCCAGTTGGATAGTACTGCAAGTTTCACCTTATTAGCTCAACAGGTGCCCTTTTTGTAAGCAGTAGAATTTTGAGCCTTATAATGGTGGAACCATTTTGTTTGTTTGTTTTGTCTTTTGCAACTCACCTTAACTAAAAGGTCACTCCTGTGCCCCTTTAATTTTCTGTTCTTCTCTTTCCAATTTGTTTTACTAGTTCATTCGATGTTATTAGTGTAGTCAGAAAATTTTGTTGGGTTTTTTAACTTTTCCTTTCCCTTATTCACTGAAGCTTCATTCATATCAAATATGTTATTTGTATAGTATTGATTGTTATGAAGATTATGTAGATTGTTATGAAGATTATGATACCGTGCCTATCACTTTTATGTGTCTTATTAATAGTATTGGCCTGCATAGAGGTTTTTAAGGGACCTGCAATTATAGCTGAGGAAAGATCATATCCCATTTGTACATTTGATATATATATATATATATATATATATATATATATATATATATTCTTATTAATTACCTTCTTTTGTTTCAATTTAGCTTCACTACTATCTGAGAAGAGTCTCATTTAACAACAGTGTTGGGGAACAGATTTCCTTTGGTAACAATGGTGAAATAGTAGCTGGGTTTGATATTATCAACTGGGTCACATTCCCAAACCAGTCCTTTCTTAGAGTCAAAGTCGGAAAGATAGACCCCTTGGCTCCCCCAGAGAAGCTGTTCACCATTTCTGTGCATGACATCATCTGGCCCAGCATGTTTAACGAGGTAGGTTCTGTCCACATTTCTGCAACTATGGAATTATTTCCCCATTTCTCAAATATTAGTTCACTATCTGGGCAGAAATAGGCCAAGTTCAACACCCTTCAAGTGTAGCTCCTTTCATTCCATACATGTGAATGGAGCTCAAGGTAATTAAGGGGAAACAAGGCCATGCTATGTTTTTCTCCAGCCCCATCCTTGACATCATCATGTTGAGTAAAGATGTCTGAAGAAGGGAAGCATATGTCCAAATAGTTTTACATGCCTAGGTTTCCATGCATTCTGAAACCTTGAAATTATTTGCTTGGGGAGGGGAGAGGGATGTATATACAGTAATATTCATGATTCCAGCACATCATGGCCTATCGCATGCTAACTGAACACAGTGCTGAAAACCTAGGTCCACTAATCATCTATTTGTGCCCCAATGAGCAGGTGAAAAAGGGATCATAGAATCAGATTATAATCCAACATGGAATAAATTGAGAACCTTTACTAAGATGTATAGCAGACAAGAAATGTATATGTATATGCTCAGAAAAATAAGGGAAACATAATAAAAAAAGATTACATACCCATACAAAAATATATGAAAAGGAAAAATCAAACCAGAATGTTAAAAAGAAAAGAGAAAAAACACTACGAGGAAGATGATAAACCTGATTGCCATAAATGGCTCAAGCAGGTGGTTGAGGTCAAGTCCAGGTCTTAGTTTTAACACTAAACCACCTTGGTTACCGAATCAGGAGAGAGACATGGACCTGGTTCACATGTAACAAGCCATGTGAGTTAATTTATCTGCGTGGCTTGTTATTGCATGCCAGCTGACATTTTTAAATGCAAGCCACGACAAGGGAACACCACAGCTTGTTGTTACATGTGAACTTGGCCAGGGTGGGTTATTGGGGTGATTAACAAACCACTGAGAACCCATGGCCTGTTGTATGGTGATGGGTGGTTTGTTAAGCACCACAAAAACCCATCCTGGCCGAATTCACATGTAACAACAAGCCATGGCACACCCCTGCTGTGGCTTCCATTTTAAAAAGGTTGGCCAGAGCACAACGGCAAGCCCATCAGGGGTAATGCACAATGACTTGTTATATGTGAACCAGCTCACTGAGTGTGACCTTGTTGAGTCTCCTTGACCTCTCTCTCTCTTTCTGTTTCTTTGTAAATATCATCAACCATGGTATCCTTCTGGAGAGGCTGTCCAAGTTGGGTGTGGGCATTATAGTGTCGCAGTGGGTCTGCTCATATTCTGATGGCCATTACCAGAAGGAAGTGCTGGGGAATTTCTTCATACCCATGACATGTGTGTGTTGGGGTCCTGCAGGGATCTATCATATTCCCTTTGTGTTTATCTGTCTACCCCACTTAGTGAAGTCATTTGGGTATTTGGAGTGTGTTGTCACTGGTATGCAATGACATGCAATTCTCTTTTCTTATATAATTCAGGTGAGGTGGTGAGAATGCTAGTTCTATGCTTGGTTGGTTGCAGTAATTGACTGGATGATAGTAAGCAACTGGACAAGCCTGAGGGACTATTAGTGGTCAGCTCCTCTATACAGATGAGTGGTAGTCAACCTTGTCTGGAGAGGAACGCAGTCCATCTAAAGGACCAGGTTCATATTTTTGGAGGTGCCCTTGTATCCATCACTATCAGTATAGGCACAAGTGACTTACCTGGGTCAGAGTGTCTTCTACCACCTTCAGCTGGAGTCCCAGCTACAGTACTACACCCTATTTGGATGTGGATAACCTAGATCAGAGGTGGGCAGAAAGTAGGGATGTCACAAAATTCCGCCATGGATCTCAGTGAGGCCAAATGCCAGTGCATTCAGCCCCCTGAAATCCATGGCAGAACGAAGCCCCACCCCCCTGACCCACGAAAGGCACGCGAAACGGAGCACTTACCTGCTGCTGTCCGTGCTGACTTGCAAATGGCGGCCGCCCTGCAGCCACCTTTCGCTTCTTCATCATAGCCGTGATAGGCTATGTAAGTATTTATGTAGTCTATCACAGCAGGCCAAAAAAAAAAGAAAAAAAGCAGGGTACACAAATGGCAGTGGCTACGGCGGCTGCCATCTGCGTTCCCTATTTTTAGCCATTTTAGCCTACATAAATATTTACATAGGCTATTACGGTGAAAAAAAGGGGAACGCAAATAGCGTAGTGGGCGCTATTTGTGTTCCTTTTTTTGTTCGCCATAATAGCCTACGTAAATATTTATGTAGGCTAAAACGGGGGGGGGGGAGGAACACAAATGGCTCCCACTACGCTATTTGTGTTCCCCTTTTTTTCACCGTAATAGCTTATGTAAATATTTACGTAGGCTAAAACAGTGAAAAAAAGGGAACGCAAATGGTGGCCATCGTAGCTGCCATTTGCGTACACTGGGTGTTTTGTTTTGTTTTTTGCTTGCCATGGTAGGCTATGTAAGTATTTACATAGCTTATCACGGCAAAGGCAGCTATGCAAATGGTGTGGTGGCCACCATTTGAATCCACAGCAGCCGGCCAAGAGACCAGCTGTCGCTGCCGCCTCCAGAGCCACCGCCGCCGGAACATCCACCCCAGGTAAGCTTCGTCCCGGGGGGGATTCCGTGAGGGGGTGGGGGTGGGAGGCTCCATCCCTCCCCCCAGAATCCTCGATGGCGGAGAGGCGATCTGGTCCTCCCCCCCTGGAATCCTGCCCGGCCGGCTCTGCTCCACGGCAGCTCCATGGAGCAGCCGGCCAGGGCCGTCCGCAGCCGGACTTCCAGCAGCAGACGGGCTGCTATGGATGCAAATGGCGGCCACAGTAGTGGCCACCATTTGCATCCTTCCAGGCTGCCATGATAGGCTATGTAAGAATTTACATAGCCTATCACAACATGCCCCCCCCAAAAAACAAAATGGCGTAAGCAAATGGCGGTGGCTGCAGTGGCCGCCATTTGCATTCCCTATTTTTCGCCGTTCTAGCCTACGTAAATATTTATGTAGGCTAGAACAGCAGGAAAAAAAGGGAATCGCAAATAGCGCCCACTATGCTATTTGCAGTTCCCCTTTTTTTTCGCTGTAATTGCCTACGTAAATATTTTTTACGTAGGCTAAAACAGCAAATCAAAAAGGGACATAAATAGCGCCCGCTACGCTATTTGCATTCCCCTTTATTTTCGCCGTCATAGTCTACATAAATATTTATGTAGACTAAGATGGCCAAAAATAAGGAACACAAATACGGAACAAAAATAAGGAACAAAAATAAGGAAAAAATAAGGCCGTAGCTGCCGCCATTTATGTACGCAGTTTTTTTTTTCCCCAGCCATGATAGGCTACATAAATCTTTACATAGCCTATCACGTCTTGTAAAAAAAATAACCCCAAAATGACAAGACTGCAAATGGCGGTGGCGGCAGCCGGTCAGAAGACCAGCCACTGCAGCCGCTGCCGCTGAAGCTGCCGCCGGAGCCGCCACCGCCCGGAACATCTGCCCCAGGTAAGTCTCATCCCGGGGGGGTCCACGGGGGGGCAGGGGGTCAGGCCGTTCCGCCACGGAATTCGGGGGGCCAAATGCACTGGCATTCAGCCTCACTGAGATCCATGGCGGAATTCTCTGACATCCATATTTATGATAGGGATGGGAAACCTGCAGCCTTAACCTCAGCCAAATTTCATGTGGCCCTCAACCTAATTTCAAAAGCCCTTTGTATGTGATCAATTCAGACCATTGGCAAGAGTTATCTGTCCTTTACCTGGCTTCCCACTTAATGTGAGGGAAGTGGGAGAGAGAGAAAAGGAGGTGGCAAAAAGACAAAGAGAATAACCCACCAACTTCATCCCAGTCCGCTGCTGAGGTGCAGCCCCCAACAGATTACTGAGGACAGAATGAAGCCTTCAACAGAAAAGGGATGTCCAGACCTGCTGTATCAAATCAGCAAAATAGATTAACTCAGTCCATTGTGTTCCAGGTACTCTCCAGAAGTAAGACTATTATGTCATACCACCATATAACCTTTTCCTAATTGTAGACCAACCGTTAGAAAAAAAATGCAAATATAATTATAGAATATTAAAATACTTTGCTTTCATTAATTTACAGGCATGGCCTCTTTCTGTGTGCAATGACAATTGTCAAGCAGGTTATAGTAGGATAAAGGTGGAAGGAAAGCCATATTGTTGCTATGATTGCCTTCCATGTCCAGAAGGGAAGATTTCAAATCAGACTGGTAAGAGATGTAATGCATAACACACCCACGCACCCAATATATTGGCTGTGACCCTAAATATTGAGCTGTGACTCTAAATAGTGATGTGTGCACACCAGGTTGCATAGAAATTAATTGGCCTATAATGTAAAAAGCTGCTCATAATGGAGGATTTGTCATGGTTGCTGATGTAAATAGTGACATCATTGTATATAAAAAGTAGCATTTCATGGTGGAAATATCCAAACACGAATCTCAGTTCTAAGTGTAATCAGATGGAGACTGGATGATAAGCACAGCATGAACTCTGTAAGGTTCTCCAATTCCCACCTCAAACTTCATTCCAAGTCAAGTTCATACTGGGTTGCAAGCTTTTTCTCCCCCTGCATAGAAACTGATGCATATTTGCCAATGCTTTGCCTTTTTTCAAAATGTATACATTTTCCTTTTTCTTTCTTTTTTAATTGTACCCATTTGCTCCCATCGACTAAATCATCTGTGCATGCATTTCAAAAATTCATGGATTTGTCCTGCACATTTTCTACATGTACGCAGTTCTCACACACAATTTTCTTGTTGCATGAGTAGCATTGCAAGCTCAGAAATGCACCCTCAGAATTGCATTTGAGTCTGAGTTTGGTTCCAGGAGGTGCAAATTTTATATATTCCCATTAAAATGATCTGAAATGAATGTCTTCCCCATCCCTAATCTCATATCAGTTTGTTCCTGGATCATCACTGATTATATGGCTTATTGTAAATATAGCAGTGGATTCAGATGACCAATGGAGGAGATTCCTCAGTTGTAGGAAGACACTTCCTCCATCTGATTAAGCATCTTCGAACAATGAAGGAAGCTCCTCTTGTGTGTGTTTTTAAAAATACTACTTTAAGGAAAACCATGTTTTCTCTTGCAGACACAGATTACTGTTTTCAATGTCCAGAAGATCAGCATCCGAACAAGGGCCAATATCTTTGCATTCCAAAAGCTATAAGCTTCTTGTCTTATGAAGAAGCTCTGGGGATTGGTTTGACCACTGTTGCTAAATCCTTTTCTTTCATCACAGCGTTGATGCTTGGCATCTTCATTAAACACAGAGACACTCCCATAGTCAAAGCCAACAACCGGAACCTCACCTACACACTTCTCATTGCCCTACTGCTCTCCTTCCTTTGTACTTTGCTATTCATTGGCCAACCTAACAAGTTCTCATGCCTCTTTCGGCAAATTGCTTTTGGTATGATTTTCTCAGTGGCAGTTTCTTGCATATTGTCCAAAACAATCATTGTTGTTCTAGCTTTCGTGGCCACCAAGCCAGGATCCAGAATGAGGATGTGGGTGGGGAAAAGACTGGGCAACTTCATTGTTATTTCTTCTTCTCTTGTTCAAAGCATTATTTGTACTGTGTGGATGGCAACTTCTCCCCCATTCCCAGATTTTGACATGCACTCCATGACTAATGAAGTCATAGTACAGTGTAATGAAGGTTCAGTTGTCATGTTCTACTGTGTCCTGGGGTTTATGGGATTCCTGGCCATTATCAGCTTCAGTGTGGCTTTCCTAGCCAGGAAGCTACCTGACAGTTTTAATGAAGCCAAGTTTATCACCTTCAGCATGTTGGTCTTTTGCAGTGTTTGGATGTCTTTTGTTCCAACTTACCTGAGCACCAAGGGGAAATACATGGTTGCTGTGGAGATATTCTCCATCTTGGCTTCCAGTGGTGGTTTACTGAGTTGCATCTTTTTCCCCAAATGCTATATTATTTTGGTGCAGCCTGAGTTGAACAACAGGGGGCAACTAATAAGAAGAAAAAATTAAAGAATATAAAGTCATATAGCCCCTGTTCAGCAGACATTAAAGGTATTTGCACCCCCACCCCACCCAACAGATATAATGGAACAAAACAGTGTAAGTTAGATTAATTTAGCACAACTTTATTAACTTACACTAAGGAGGTTGGGATGGAACTAGGTGTGCAGACATTGTCATGTTAACACATTGCTAAGTCCCACCAGACCATGAATCTCGGGACAGTGCCCTGACTATCCCTATCTCCCTGGCTACACCTTTAAGTGTCAAGTGGTGTTCTCCTGAGTCACAATCCCTCAAGTCTCACAGCTCTAGGTACAGGGCCCATTTTGGACCTTACGTTGTTTCTTTCTGTGCTCCCAAGTCCAAGAGCCCTGGTAGGCATATAACACAACTTCCCTTTCAGCTTTTGATGCCTCCAGGAACTCACAGATGACTTGTACCTATGTGTCCCACATGTATTGCCTCTCCCCTATTGCAGCTTGCTTTGCACTGTGCTGTTCATTGGTTGACAAGAGAAGGTGGATGTCTCCTTTGACAAACTGCATCTGGTATCATATTCTCAGTTGCAGTTTCTTGCATCTTGGCCAAAACAATAGTGATTCTAGCTTTCATGGTCACCAAGCCAGCTTCTAGGATGAGGAAATGGGTGAGGAAAAGACAGCCCATCTCTGGTATTCTTTCCTGCTCCCTTATTCAAGCCACTATTTGTACAATAAGGCTTGCAAGTTTCCCCCCATTTTCAGTTGCTGACATACATTCACTGCCTGAAGAAATTGTACTGGAATCTAATGAAGGATCAGGCATTATGCTCTACTGTGTCTTGGCTTTGTGGGCTTCTCCACCATTGTCAATTTCACTGTGGCTTTCCTAGACTGGAAGTTACATGACAGTTTTGATGAAGCCAAGATTATCCCATTCTGCATGCTGGTCTTTTGCAGTGTTTGGCTTTCTTATGATCCAATCTACCTAAGCTCCAAAAGAAAACATATGGTATCTATGGAGGTCTTCTCCATTTTGGTTTCTGGTGCTGTGTTACTATTTTATTTTATTTATTTATTAAATTTCTATACTGCCCAGTTGGCCAAAGCTCTCTGGGCTGCATCCTTTCTGCCAAATGCTACATTACTGTGTTGAGGCCTCATTTAAACAAAAGACAGCTGCTAATAAAGAAGCAAAACTGAAGGAAGTGTACATGTCTCATAAGTACCATGCTGGCTCAGGAGACTTGTTTCTACACATGTCTGCTAACTACCTCTTTATGTTTATGGGATGGAACATGGATGACTGGGGGGATTTAACTCAAGTGATGAACTCTATTCTGGTGGAGAACATGCTTATATATGCCTGGGAGAGCTGGTGCAGAAACTAGCATTTTGACCAAAATGCACAAGATTCCAGCTTGCATAACTTTAGGAACATAGTGTAGGTAAGAAAGTTCCCTCATACGGTACTCTGGATCATTACAGAGGAACTTCAGGTGTGCTGGCTTTCTGGCATCTGTAGTGTATACTATGGACCTCACTGGCATGACCCTTACAGCTTGGCTCAAGAATCAATTTTGTTCCAGAAAGCATGACCTCAGAATTGCAAGAAACAATATTAATTATCTGCAACTCCAGCACCAAGATATTGTTCCCTTCAGTTTCACTCAACCTGGGTCTAACGTCTGGCTTATTCATCTTTTTGTTCCATATGTTGCAAAACCTTTCATTATCTCAGAGTTCGGGCAGTCATTATTTCTGTTCAGGCAGCCTACAGACTTGTTGGGTCTTCAGATCAGCTCTAAGAATGAACCTAGCATTTGCTTGTCCCTCATAATGTTTTCCTAGCACCCTCACCACTCTTGTGCCTAGCCTACATTTGAAGGGCCATAGATCACCACTTCTTTCTTATCCTATCCATTGTTTATTTGTTCAGAGAGATCCATTGCATGTATCACCACAGAGAAAGATTTGCACCTAGTAAAACACCCATTGAGAGTCCAAGATCAGGTTTCAAGCATAATGCAGAAACCCTGTGAGTTCCTTTATCAGCCATTGTTGTGCCAATGCAAGAAGTCTTGCTCTGCGCATGAGTTGTCAACTTCTCACTCCAGAATCCAAAGGAGGTAGTTGGAAGCTGCTACCAAAGAGCTCTCGTCAAGAATAACCATCTTGGCTGCCTTTCCAAAACTTAAGGAGAAACCCCATTTATAAGGATCTCCATTGCAAATTGTAATGCTATTTTTGGACAAAATTGTGGTGGCTTCAGGATCCCTAACAACAGCTTAGCCTCCATTCAGTCTCATCATTATCACGACAAGTGCCAGGAAATGAAGGGTCTGACTCTATTTGGATCTATCCACTATCCAGTTGTCACTTGAAAACTTGCTACTCAGTAGTGCCTCAACAGCATGAGGCTATTGCCCTGTTTTTGAAGCTTGGAACTAAGCTGAGAAACCCAGCTGTAGTCCGTGCCAATAGCATTTTTCTAATTTTTGGTAACCAGCCAGAAAATACGTTGGGGTCTCCTTCCTCTGAAAGCAGGTGGTTACAGCCACTCCTGCTGTTTCCTTTTAATTCTCACCTAAATCTATTCATTTCCATCCTCAAAGTCCATCACCTTCACCAGCATTTGAGCTTTTTTTGTTACATAGCTTTCTAATTATTTGGTCCCCTATTACCATAGCTCCACCTTCCCTTCCTTATTTGGCAAATGCCAATCCCACCCAATCTTTGCTTTTAAGCATCTTCCCCCTGACCCAGTTAGGTAACTTTAACAAAAAAAAAATCTTCTGTCACAAATGTGTATGCATGTGTTTTTGAGGACAAATGTCTGTAAAAATGAAGGTCTGTGTTCTTGGACTTTGAACAAGATAATTTCCCCATCTGAGTATTAGATATTCCTCATTTGGAAAGATCACAGTGCTTAAGTCCACTGTGCACAGACCACACATCAGGCTAAAGGCCCACTTAAGTCCAGATACACTATTACACATGTATACATCTGAGTTCACATATGCATGGGAACAAGGATACAGGACAGAACAACAGAGACCAGATCAGAGCATTTCCAGAAATGGAGTTATTGAAAAAGTAAAACAAAAGGCGATTTAAATATTGACGATTGAAGGCTGTGCCAGAGAAGGAATAAAGGGGAAATGAGAAGTGAGGTGGCAGTGAGCCAAAGAAAGCTGTATGGTGATCTTTCAGTGTTTAGGAGGAAAACATGGGTTTTGATTAGGTGGAAACTGGCAAATAGAAGAAGAAGAACAAGTTATACCTTACCTTCCTTAGGAGCTGTCTGAGAATAATGTCAATGAAAGGGGGAGCTAGGGATGTATAGATTAAATAAAATCTGTTCTGTCTGTATTTCATGGATTGTCATGCGCCTTTCGTTCCATCACAGCCCATCAATGGAAACTGATTTATTTATTTTTTTAGTTTCCAAATTTGTGCAAATTCACTCATGTGAAAATGCGCACATTCCCACAAAATGTGCATTTGCATGCTTTAGCCTATGGGGGGAAATGTGCATTTTTCTATGACAAAATTCGAGCAAAATTTCCAAAGGTGAGGAAATAGTCTGCAAGTAGGCAGAATCTGCTGAACCAGGGAAAAGCCAGTCAGCTGTGAAATCTGTGGGTCAGATTCATAAAAAATCCAAATTCATTTGGTTATGTTGCATATTTCTCTGATATCGCTAGGGGGAGGAAGTTTCCTTAATGTAAATCCAAAGGTAGGCAGAAAGCACACTCTTTTCATGGCCACAGTGAGGTTTATGGGGCACATAGCAGATCACACTGGATATGAATGCAGAATGGGATCCTAAAGCTCGGGTCCACAGTCAGTAAGGTTATGTTTATCCTAGCAAGGTTTATTCTGGAATCATGTTGAATTCAGAGGTGTGAGAACTGGCACCAAACCAGGAATTTCGAAGGCTAGTCAGGCAGAGTTTTGTTGTTCAGTCGTTCAGTCGTGTCCGACTCGTCGTGACCCCATGGACCATAGCACGCCAGGCCTTCCTGTCCTGCGCTCTCTCCCAGAGTGTGCTCAAGTTCATATTCATTGCATCGGTGATGCTATCTAGCCATCTCATCCTCTGTTGTCCCCTTCTCCTTTTGCCTTCAATCTTTCCCAGCATCAGGGTCTTTTCCAGAGAGTTTTCTCTTCGCATTAGGTGGCCAAAATATTTGAGCTTCAGTTTCAGTATCTGTCCTTCCAATGAGCACTCAGGGTTGATTTCCTTTAGGATGGACTGATTTGACCTCCTTGCAGTCCAGGGGACTCGTAAGAGTCTTCTCCAGCACCACAGTTCGAAAGCATCAATTCTTCGGCGCTTAGCCTTCCTTATAGTCCAGCTCTCACAGCCATACATTACTACTGGGAAAACCATAGCTTTGATTAGACGGACCTTTGTCTGCAAGGTGATGTCTCTGCTTCTTACTATGCTGTCTAGGTTTGCCATAGCTTTCCTCCCAAGGAGCAAGCATCTTTTAATTTCATGGCTACAGTCACCGTCTGCGGTGATCTTGGAGCCCAAGGAAGTAAAATCTGTCACTGCTTCCATTTCTTCCCCTTCTATATGCCAGGAAGTGATGGGGCCAGATGCCATGATCTTAGTTTTTTTAATGTTGAGTTTCAAACCAGCTTTTGCACTCTCCTCTTTCACCCTCAACAAGAGGCTCTTTAGATCCTCTTCAATTTCTGCCATTAGGGTGGTATCGTCTGCATATCGGAGGTTGTTGATAATTCTCCCGGCAATCTTAATTCCGACCTGTGATTCATCCAACCCGGCGTTTCTCATGATGTTCTCTGCATATAAGTTAAATAAGCAGGGTGACAATATGCAGCCTTGTCGTACTCCTTTCCCAATTTTGAACCAATCAGTTGTTCCATGTCTGGTTCTTACTTTTGCTTCTTGACCCTCATACTGGTTTCTCAGGAGACAGGTAAGGTGGTCTTGTACTCCCATCACTTTAAGAATTTGCCACAGTTTGTTGTGATCCACACAATCAAAGGCTTTAGTATAGTCAAAGAAGCAGAAAGAGATGTTTTTTTCTGGAATTCTCTTGCTTTCTCCATGATCCAGCGAACGTTGGCGATTTGATCTCTAGTTCCTCTGCCTCTTCGAAACCCAGCTTGTACTTCTGGTAGTTCTCGGTTTGCATACTGCTGAAGCCTAGCTTGTAGGATTTTGAGCATCACCTTGCTGGCATGTGAAATGAGCGCAATTGTGCGGTAGTTTGAACACTCTTTGGCGTTGCCCTTCTTTGGAATTGGAATGTAAACTGACCTTTTCCAGTCTTGTGGCGACTGTTGAGTGTTCCAAATTTGTTGGCATATTGAGTGCAGCACTTTAACAGCATCATCTTTTAGGATTTTAAATAGCTCAGCTGGAATGCTGTCATCTCCACTAGGTTTGTTGTTACTAATGCTTCCTAAGGCCCACTTGACTTCACGCTCGAGGATGTCCGGCTCAAGTTCAGTGACCGCACTCTCATGGCTATCAGGGACATTCAGATCTTTCCTGTAGAGTTCTTCTGTGTATTCTTGCCACCTCTTCTGAATCTCATCTGCTTCTGTTAGGTCCCTGCTTTCTTTGTCCTTTATCATGCCTGTCTTTGCACAAAATGTTCCCTTGAGATCTCCAATTTTCTTGAAGAGATCTCTAGTCTTTCCCATTCTGTTGTTTTCCTCGATTTCTTTGCATTGTTCATTTAAGAAGGCCTTCTTGTCTCTCCTTGCTATTCTCTGGAACTCTGCATTCAGTTGTATATATCTTCCCCTTTCTCCCTTGCTTTTTGCTTCCCCTCTTTCCTCAGCTACTTGTAAAGCCTCCTCAGACAGCCACTTGGCTTTCTTGCATTTCTTTTTCTTTGGGATGGATTGAGTTGCTGCCTCCTGAACAATGTTATGGGCCTCCGTCCATAGTTCCTCAGGCACTCTGTCTGTCAGGTCTAATCCCTGAAATCTATTCCTCACCTCCACTGTATATTCATAAGGGATATGATTTAGGTCATACCTGAATGGTTCAGTGGTTTTCCCTACGTTCTTCAATTTAAGCTGAAATTTTGCAACAAGAAGCTCATGATCTGAGCCACAGTCAGCTCCAGGTCTTGTTTTTACTGACTGTATAGAGCTTCTCCATCTTTGACTGCAAAGGACATAATCAATCTGATTTCGATATTGACCACCTGGTGATGTCCATGTGTAGAGTCGTCTCTTGTGCTATTGGAAAAGAGTGTTTGCTATGATCAGCATGTTCTCTTGGCAAAACTCTATTAGCTTTTGTCCTGCTTCATTTTGTACACCAAGGCCATGCCTGCCTGTTATCCCGGTGATTTCTTGACTTCCTGCTTTAGCATTCCAATCCCCTATGATGAGGAGGACATCTTTTTTTGGTGTTAGTTCTAGAAGGTGTTGTAGGTCTTCATAGAACCCATCAACCTCAGCTTCTTCGGCATCAGTGGTTGGGGCATAGACTTGAATTACTGTGATGTTGAATGGTTTGCCTTGGATTCATACTGAGATCATTCTATCATTTTTAAGATTATACCCCAGTACTGCTTTTCCCACCCTTTTGTTGACTATGAGTGCTACTCCATTTCTTCTAAGGGATTCTTGCCCACAGTAGTAGATATGATGGTCACCTGAATTAAATTCACCCATGCCTGTCCATTTTAGTTTGCTGATTCCCAAGATGTCGATGTTCAGTCTTGCCATCTCATGTTTGACCACCTCCAGCTTACCTTGATTCATTGATCTGACATTCCAGGTTCCTAAACAATATTGTTCTTTATAGCATCGGATTTTCTTTTCACCACCAGACACATCCACAGCTGAGTGTCCTTTCGGCTTTGGCCCAGCCGCTTCACTCTTTCTGGCGCCTACTTGGAAATACCCTCTGCTCTTCCCCAGTAGTATATTGGACACCTTCCGACCTGAGGGGCTCATCTTCCGGCATCATATCTTTTGGCCTTGTGATACGTTCCATGGGGTTTTCTTGGCAAGAATACTGGAGTGGGTTGCCATTTCCTTCTGCAGTGGACCACATTTTGTCAGAACTCTCTGCCATGAACTGTCCGCATGACCTGTCCGTCTTGGGTGGCCCTGCACGGCATAGCTTATGGCTTCACTGAGTTACGCAAGCCCCTTCGCCACAACAAGGCAGTGATCCATGAAGGGGCAGGCAAACTTAGGGATATACAGATTTTATTAAATCATTTTTGTCTGTGTTTCTATTATTGTTAGGAGTCTTTTTATAGGGATATCAGAGGATACCTGTTGGGGCTCAAGCTCAGTGATTTCTCACCAGCTCAGCCCCCCCCCCCCCGGTCACCAGTCCATGGATCCTCACACTTCCCCAACTCAGCATGCACCAAGTTGGGCTTGCCTCAGTTACCTGCACATGCCATTTTGTGGTCTAATAAGAACATTTATGCCTTTAATTTTATGTAAATGGTAAATGGCAGGTCGCAGGAAGAAGAGGGGCTGTGTGCTGCTTGCCAGGTGCCCACAGACGATCTGGTGGCTCTCCCAGCATGCAGAATGTGGTCAGATAAGCAGCAGGGAGCTAGTGAGTGGTGTGTGGGGCAGACATGGGGTGGGGGTTTCACCCATCTCTAGTCTTTTGTTCCATTGTCCACTCATTGATGGAACTGGATGCTTTAAGGGATGTTTGCCAGTTCTGTTCCACTTACACAAATGCACATTTGGGCTAATGCACACTTACACTAATGCAGACTTGCACTAATGCACATTTGCACTAATGTGCATTAGCACAAGTGTGAATTAATGCACACAAACCCACACCCGCAAGTAAAATACTGGTCCGCAAGTCCATGGAACCCATGTGACTTAGAAAAAGTCAGTCTGTTGTAGAATCCACAGGTGAGATTCATATAAATCCTAATTCATTTGAATCCATTACAGATTTCTCCAACAACCCTAGGCAGAGTGCTTGCCAGCAGGACTTCTCTTGAAATCAAACTACTCATGTATGTGATCTGATGGAGCCTTCCTAGAATCTCACTGGGTTTCAGTATATAAGACCAGTTATAGTCTTAGAAAACAAATAATACAACTGAGTAAGGTGGTCCTTGGATAATTTCCAGGTGAAGAAAAAGATGAATGACTATACTTCATAACAAAAAGAGGGAGTCTAGGTGGGTGTGTCACAGTAAGTACATAAGAACATAACAAGAGCCATGCTGGATCAGACCAAGGATCCATCTATTTGTCTATTCCAGGATTGTGTTCACACAGTGGCCAACCAGCTGTCAAACCAGGAACCCATAGGCAGGACACGAGCACAACAGCACCCTCCTGCCCATGTTCCCCAGAAACTGGTGTATATAGGCTAACTGCCTCTGGTACTGGAGGTAGCACATAGCCATCAAGACTAGTAGCCATTGATAGCCTTTTCCTCCAGGAATTTGTCTAACCCCCTTTTAAAGCAATTCAAATTGGTGGCCATCACTACATCCTGTAGTAGCGAATTCCATAGTTTAACTATGCACTGTGTGAAGAAGTACTTGCTTTTATCTGTCCTGAATCTCCCACCAATCTGCTTCATGGGATGACCCCAGGTTCAAGTATTTTGA
Source organism: Heloderma charlesbogerti (assembly GCA_026122225.1). Lineage (NCBI taxonomy): Eukaryota > Metazoa > Chordata > Lepidosauria > Squamata > Helodermatidae > Heloderma > Heloderma charlesbogerti. The sequence goes on from JANEZZ010002211.1 coordinate 57,622, forward strand.
GAGAGGGAGAACAATGTTTCCCTATCAACATTCTCCACACCATGCATAATTTTGTACTCTTCTATCGAGTCTCCCCTTACCCTCCTTTTTTTCCAAGCTCAGCCATCCCAGTTGTTGTAACCTTCTTTCATGGGGAGATGCTCCAGCCCCTTAATCATTGTAAGGTTGCCCTTTTCTGCAGTTTTTCCAGCTGTACAATATCTTTTTTTAGGTGTGTTGACCAGAACTGTACACAGTATTCCAAGTGTGGTCGCACCATAGATTTATATAAGGGCAGTGTGATATTGGCAGTTTTATTCTGATTTCCTTTTCTAATTATGCATAACATGGAGACTGCCTTTTTTACAGTGGCTGCACACTAGGTTGACATTTTCATCAAGCTGTACTACTTGAGAGGTCACTTCAGAACTCAGGGCTCTCAATGGCCAATTCAGCAGTAATCCAATATTACATTGATTGATCTAGGGAAAGAGGAAGATTAGGTATTATTGTGATTCCAAGAGGATCCAGGCCTTGTCAGCCAACATTTCCAGACAAAGTGGAGACTTTTTTGAGTGATGGTGATTTGAAGGAACTCAAAATGGAGGTGAGTAGGTACTTTCCAATAAAAAAGTATCTGATGGGAGGGATACATAACATTACAGGCTGTTTGGTTTAACATCAGTTCCGGGTAAATTGGTTGAAAGCATTATTAAAGATAAAATAAGTAACCATATAGAAAGGCAACCCCTGCTAAAAAGAAGAAGAAGAAGTAAAATAAAGAATCAGCATGGCTTCCACAAAGTAAGCCCTATCTCACTAACCATTTAGAGTTCTATGAGAGTGTCAATAAATATGTGGACAGGGGTAACCAGATAGACACAGTTTATGTGGACTTCCAAAAGGCTTTTGATGAAGTCCCCCACCAAAGACTACTGAGCAAACTTACCAGTCATGGAATAAAAGGAAAGGTGCTCTAATGGATCAGTAACAGGTTAAAGAACAGAAAATAGAGAGTAGGAATAAATGGTAAATTCTTGCAATGGAGGAATTTAAACTTAAGGTTAGGGAAGTAGCAGGTGTTCAGCTGGGGCTCAAGGCCCAGTGAGAAATCACTGGCTCAGTTCCCCAGACGCCAGTCCATGGCTCCCCATGCTTGCCTGACTTGGCATGCACCCAGTCAGGCAAGCATGGAGATCCCTGATTCCTCACCGAGCCATAAAATGGTGGCTTGACCTTTTTTTGTAAAGACAGATTTTATGCAAATGGTGGCCATAAAATGACCATTTATGCAAGTTTACAGGCATCAATGGCTATTTACACCTATAATCCTATATAAATTGCCATTTTACAGCCACCATTTGCACAAAATTGACCTTTACAAAAAAGGCTGAGCCACCATTTTGAATAAAAATGGCGAGGGTTTGGGTGACAGCACATGGTGAGCAGGGGCAGGCAGCTAATGAGGGTCCAGTGAATGGTCCGCGACTTCAACTGTGGGAAGTTCGCCTATCCCTACTTGGGGTCCTACAGGGTTCTGTATCGGGACCAATGTTTTTCACCTTATTTATAAAAGATCTGGAATTAGGAGTGATCAATGAAGTGGCCAAGTTTGCTGGTAACATCAAATTAATTAGGGTGTTCAAAACAAAAAAGGGATTGTGAGGAGCTCAAAAGGATCTCTCCAAACTGGGAGAATAGGCATCCAAATGGCAAATGTGGTTCAATGTAAACAAGTGCACTGTGGTCCATGTTGGGGCAACCCCCCTCCCCAACTTTACGTATATGCTAATTGGATCTGAGCTAGTGGTGAGTGATCAAGAAATAGATTTTGGGGTTGTGGTGGACAGCTCAATGAAATGATGAGCCAGTGTGCTGTAAAAAAAGAGAAGCAAATCCCACATTAGGCATAATTAGGATAGGAATAAAAATAAAATTGCCACTATCATACTGTCCTTATACAAATCTATGGTACAACCACACTTGGAGTACTGTACAGTTCTGGTCACCACACTTAAATAGGATATTGTAGAGTTGGGAAAAGTGCAGAATAGAGCAACTAAAATGATCAAGGAGCCAGAGCAACTGCCCTATGAAGAAAGGTTAAAATATCTGGGACTATTTAGCTCAGAGAAAAGGTGAAGGTGGAGAGAAACGAGAGGTGTACAACATTATGCATCCTATCGAGAAAGTAGATAGGGAGACATTTTTGTCCCTTTGACCTTTGTTATAATATTATAACACAAGGTTGTCCAATGAAGCTGGTTGGTGGGAGATTCAGGACAGAAAAAGGGAAGTAGAAAGATAAAGGAAGGCCAGGATCTCTTCTTGATCATCCCAGAGTGCAGGACATGGAATAATGGGCTCAAGTTACAGGAAGCCAGATTCCAGCTGAACATCAGGAAAAACTTCCTGACTGTTAGAGCAATATGACAATGGAACCAGTTAGCTAGGAAGGCAGTGGGCTCTCCCACACTGGAGGCATTCAAGATGAGGCTGGACAGCTAACTGTCAGGGATGCTTTGACGTAGAGTCGTATAGGCCCCTTCCAACCCTACGATTCTATGATTCTAAGTATGTCTTCACACAGTGCATACATACTTAAGCTCTGGAATGTGCTGCTAGAAGTCATAGCAAGCAATGGCCACCAACATGGATGGTTTTAAAAGGGGATTGGACAAATTCATGGAGGATAATGCTATCAATGGCTACTAGTCCTGATGGCTACACACAACCTCCAGTTTCATATGCAGTATGCCTATGTGCACCAGTTTCTGGATAACATGAGTGGGAGGGTGCTACTTGTTGGTTTCCTATGGGAACCTGGCTGGCCACCATGCAAAGAAACCACTGGATTAAATGGGACTTTGGTCTGATCCTACATGGCTCTTCTTACGTTCTTATGTTTTAACTATCCTTAATAAATTGATGTCATCAGCAAACTTGGCCACCTCACTGTTCACTCCTAACTCCAGATCATTTGTGTACAAGTTATAAATCACCAATCCCAATAGAGATCCTTGGGGGAATTCATTGTTTACAGCCCTCCACTATGAAAACTGTCAGTTCATTCCTACTCTCTGAGTGGCAATGTCTGAAGGAAGCTTCTTCTCGCATTTATTGCTTTAACAGGTTTCAAAATGATGTGGAGGTTTCTACTCACATTCAGGCAAATGCAATTAGAAGACCATTTCAGGAATCACCACTCAACTCAACAGAGCAAGGGTGGGAAAAGGGAGGGCAGCAGTGGGGATGTTGGTGGGGCCCTGTGCCCCCGCCCCTACATAGCTTCATATTTCCTGTTCAGGCATCATGCCTGAATTGGGCTACTGTTCCACTCTATTCTGCATTGGCCAGGGTGTCTCTGGAATACTCTGCCCATTTCTGGGTGCCATGTTTTAACTTTTAAGGAAGACATTGACAAACTAAAACATGTCCAGAGAAGGGTCACCAGAATTGTGAGGGATCTAGAAATGAAGTCATATGAGAAATTGTTGAAAGAACGAGATATGCTTGTTCTAGAGAAGAGATGATCAAAAGGGGAACATAATGACTATATTCAAATATCTGAAAGGATGTCACTTAGAAGTTGGAACAGACTTGTTCACTGCTGCTCCAGACAACTAGAACTAATTGATGGAAATTGTAAGGATTCAAATCCTAACGTTAAGACTGTTCAGCAGTGGAACAGATTGCCTCAGGAGGTGATGGGTTGTCCTTCACTGGATGTATTTAAGAATAGGCTGGGCTGCCATCGGTCAGGGATGCTGTATTTATACCTTTCATTGCAGATCCTGCATTGAGCAAGAGGTTGGACTAGATCAGCCTTTCTCAAGCTGGTACCCTCAAGATATTTTGAACTACAACTCCCAGTATTCCTGACCATTGACCAAGATCGTTGGGGCTGATGGGACTTGAGGGTCAAAACATCTGGACAGCACCAAGTTGGGGAAAACTGGACTAGATGATCTTCAAGGCACATTCCAGAGGTAAAATTGTCTGACTTTCCATTTAAATTTTGAATCAGTCTAATGATGAACTTGAATTTGGACCATGTATACTGCTATTGTATCAAATACAGATTTGCAAACTTTTATTTTGTGCTAATTCCCCCCCCCCTTTCTTTCTGAATGCCCCATTTTTCTGCTGGAGTTTTCTTGCTCATTATTACAAGCTCATTTTCTTCTGAAGTGTTGCTAAGAACCTACTATTCTGACTGAGTAATTATCTCCCTGGGAACTATCAAATTAACCATGATTAATTTTACAGTATTTTCCAAGTCCCTACAAAGTCCCAATGGACATTTACAAAACAACTAACCAATCCTGAAGGATGATAGTAATATCCACTGTTCTATTCAGAGCAAGGGGAGAGAGAGAAAGGTAGAGAAGGTGGGGAAATGCTTAATATGTGTGATCTCTGTTACTTTATAGTCTTGGCTTCAAATCATCCAAGTGAGTAGCTGTTCACATCAGACAGTGGTCCTCAGAGAGAAGTGAATGACAATGTAGGAACATGGGCATTTGTATCTAGTACAATATTTTTTAGGCAAAATGGCTATATTTGTAGCACTGGTTTTAATGTTTCTGCCTACAGCAGTGTGCATAATTCCTATTGTAAAATGCAACACTAGTGATCCTCTTCCTATTCTTCACAAGTATTATCAATCAGGAGACCTCATTATTGCTGCCATTATTTATCAGATCTTCATCCTTTCAAATCCAATAACCTTCGAAAGTCTTCCGTCTCATAAACTGCTTGACCACCGTGTGTAAGGAGTTGTTGTTGCTTTTTAATCAAATTGGACAACTGTCTAGGTTCAATAGATTTTCTTTAACTTCTTTCTCATTCTTTGTCCAAATGTCTTGGAAACTGGAAACTGTCATTCTTTGTCTTGGAACCTGTGCAAGAATTACCTTTTTACAGCAATGATTTAAAAATAGTATACCAGAAAATGCTGATCAAGCAAGTTAGTGTATGAGTAATGTGAAAAGTATTCTAAAATCTAATATTGTGGCAGTTTGGGGTCATCAGAATTATGTTTAATTTATTGTCACCTGTTATTTTATGTAGGAATAGTTGAGAAATTTGCTCCAATGAGGTGGTTTTGTTTTTGTGTTGTTGTTTTTAATGGGTTTCTCTCATCTTTAACTCCTGGAACTGAACACAGGACCAAATGTAATTCAGAAATATGGACATTCCCAAGCTTGTAAAGCTTGTTGTGAAATAAATAACTAAAAGTGTATCCATTATTGTCTGCACTTTTTGAGGAGAAAGTGCAAAGAAAACTGCATACAGTTAAAAAAATGTGCACAAACACATAGGGCAGTATGCAATTGGGGTCTTCTCTGTGTGGCTAGCCCTGCCTGTTCCAATCTGCATGCAGAAGGCCCTGCTGACCTCAAACCTCAAGTGGCTCCTACCACTTGCACAACAGGATATCAGGCATCTGGGGCAAGCCCCAAAATGAGCAGAAACACTCATTTCTAGAAGGGGCAGAGCTCAGGTGACCTCCCCCCTTCCAGAAACAAGTGTTTCTGCTCATTTTGGGGCTAGTCACCAGAAGCACGATATTGTGTCATAGATTAGGTCAGGGCTCTGGGGGGGGGGGCGTTCTATGCATGAACCGGAGCCAACGCCGCTGGCCATGCACACAGTAGGTCCCAATTGGATACTGCCCATTATTCAGTGGGTGCATGTGTACAAATGTGTACATTTGGGGGAAAAAAGTATTAAAAGGTGTATATTTGAAAAATGTGCACAAAGGTATGTACAAATGTCCATACTCTCTCGCTCGCTCGTGCTGTGTGTGTGTGTGTGTGTGTGTGACATCTGTATGGACCCAGGATGGAATGACCTTGACAGTGGAAAAATCAGAACCTAGATGAGATCCAACTTGTCTGCCCATCCCTAGTTGTATGTGCTTTTTTTCCCTTGATGTGTTAATTCATTAATTCATTCATTTCATTTAGAGCCCTGCCTTTTTTCCTCCTTAAGGAACCCAAGGCGGCGTACATTGTCCTCCTCCTCCTCCTCCGTTTTATCCTCACAACAACAACCCTGTGAGGTGGGTTGGGCTGAGAGTCTGTGACCAGCCCAGTGAGCTTCCATGGCTGAGTGGGGGCTAGAACCCGGATGTCCCGACTCCCAGTCCAACACTCTAGACACTACACCACACTGGCTCTCAACAAGATTTTTTAATATTTTAATTTAAAATCTCAACAAGTTCATCACATACATTTACAACATAAAATACTAAATTCGTTACATATTGGATTTATAATAGAATGGAACAATTGACTTCCATGGCAGAGACCCCTGCTATTGACTTTTAATATAAGATTCCCAATATATCGCAAATCCAACTAATCTTTTTCACCCTTCACATGGATTCCCTCAGGTAAACTCTCCTTGAAACCATTCATGGTGGTTAGAAGCTAGACCTGCCAGTCACAAATCCACATCCCCTCCTCTCCATCTCTCTCACATGCACCCAACCCCCTCTCTGCACCCTGGTGCTTTCCTTACACATAGAGCTTGAGGAGAAATGTATCAGTTCCTGGAGACACACTGTCTGTGTCCATGTTTGCCCAAATCCTGAATCTTCAGGAGTGTTCAGTTTGGGATTTGGTCCTCTTCAGAGGAGCCCAACTTTGATTCAGACATCTCCCAAACCTGCCCAAATCAGCCTAATTTGGTTCGGGATTTGACTGGATATGAATCACACTTCTAGTTTTGACTGTTAGATATAAAAATATCCACTTTCATAACTCATGGCATCCAGTGTGTCTTGGGCAATACCAAATTCCAGCTTGCTAGAGCATATGGAAGCATAATATTAACATTTAGTCTTGGTCAGGGATGCCAGAAGAATTTGATCTTGGCAAATTCTGCAAGCTGCTTTGTACCTCCCCAGCTAATGTGTAGATAGCAGTATAATTATCCTCTGGATTTTGCATGTCTCTGAATTTTGTGATGCCTTTCTCATCTTTAAATAATCAATTTTAGAATCAAATATTTAATGATTTTAAAACCTGCCAGCTTAAGATCAGAGTTCATATGTTGATTCAAGTTCCTCAGAGCCAGGAGAAAACTGAAAGCTAAGGCTGATGCTTTAACTAATGTTCCCCATGTCCAGTGATGATGAAGTTTTGTGATTCCAGAAAATGTGCTTGCTTACAATTTACCCTCCATGCACCCAAATCCAGATAAAGAGGATGGAGTGCCTGTGATGGCCAGTGATGCCCCATGTTGTCCTGGTTCTGTATTGCCTTATAAAGCATCTGAGTCTTACTGTTTTGCCCCTCCTCCATGAGTTGACTCATGCCAGTTCATTGTTTACCTCAGTAGCTGCCACAATGGGTTAAATAGTGAGAGAGAGCCCTCTTCTAGCAGTAAGGATAGTGTTTCATAAGGCAATATAGGACCAGGACAACTGGGGTATCTTTGCTGACCATGCAAAACATGGGGGCACTATTTGATTCATTCATTCAATTATTAAATTTATTAATCGCACATCTGGCTGGTCACCCACTCTGGGCGATGAACAAAATGTATAATAGAACAGTTTAAAACAATAAAATTCTACAATAAAAACACCACATTTCTAAAAATACCCTAACCCCCCCCTCCAAATGCCTGCCTGAACAACCCTGTTTTTAATGTGTGGTGGAAGCTCATTAAAGAGGGGGCATGGCGGAGTTCCCTCGGGAGGAAGTTCCACAGAGTGGAATCTATATCTATCTGTATTGAACCAAAATACATTGTTAGCCATGTTGTAGCAGACACATAGTGATGAAGACTATAACTCTCATTGAAGGTTCCTGACTCAAAACTACCAGCACACCCTGGCCTTAGCATTTGCTGTAAATGAGATCAATAAAAACCCACAGCTCTTGCCCAATGTCACCCTGGGCTTCCACATCTATAATGATTATTTTGTTGGAAGCTGGACGTACCTTGCTGCAATGGAACTTCTCTCTACAAAGGATAGATTCATCCCTAACTACAACTGTGATGGCCAGAACAACACAGTGGCTATCATTGGGGGTCCCAATTCTAAGATCTGTCTTGACATGGCAACCACACTGTGCATCTACAAGATTCCACAGGTAAGACATGTGTAATGGAATTTAACAAACCACTCCCACTTCATGTTTCTTTTAGATGTGATTTGGGAACAGAATGTAGTCGTATATGATAGACATGAAGAGGCAATTTGATCTCTCGTCTTTGCACAGTTCAGTTTCTTTTGATAGTTTTGTCCAGGATTTTGCTGATAAAACTGCCCTCTTTACCTTCTTACAGTTGGAATATTCTTCCTACTTCTTCCATTTTACAAGATCCCCTTATGTCCCTCTTTTCTAAGGATTTCAATTCATATGCGTACAAATAATTTGAAAGTGCCCTGTTTGCAACCCCAAACATGGACGGGAGTGCATCATGTCCTCTGAAAATGTTTTAAAATTTCCTTGTGTTTGTGTTTTTTAAAATGTGCACTTTAAAAATGTGCACTTTAAAGTGTGTATTTTTAAAAGCATACGTTAAAAAAAGTTTACAGAAAAATGCACTTTTAAAAATGCAAATTCTCACACTTCAGTGCACAGAGGCTTGGTGCATACTTTTGAAAAATGCACACATTTCTCATTTCTATGAATGGGGGGTGCAGGGGAACAGGTTGCAAACAAGAATGGGAGGAAGATGAACCACGCTTTGAAGTGAGGTTTGGAGAATTCTAGCAAGTGCGATCATCCTTGGTTCTCCCATCCCTAATCTTCTCCACTTTGTGCTTCTAGTCTAATGTTGTTTCTCTTCTTACCTCAGATACAACCACAATTTATCCTTCTTACTGCTCCTTGCTCTCTCCTCTTCCACTCATAGTTCCAATGCCCTCTTTATTCTGATCCAAGTGTATAGAATAGCAGTGCTGTTTTATTTTACCCCAAATGTAGCTGACACAGGCTTTTCCCTTGTCCCACCAAGTCCCTTCTCCTTTTCTCACTTTTTTTTTTTAAGGTTATAAACCTACATACAATTGTTCTGTTGAATTTGTATTGTGCCTAGGGATGTTGGAGAAATCTGCAATGGAACCAAATGACACCAGTTTTTCATGAATCTGTCCTTTGGATTCCACTGCAGACTGCCTCCCCGCCCCCCAATTAGGCAGATTCCACAGACCTGTGAACCGATTTTTTAACTTTCCTGAATTTTGCACAAATTTCATCATAGAGAAATACACCATTAAAAAAAAAAGAAAAAGAACCTGGCCAAAATGCACATTTCCCCCATAGGCTAAAACCTGAAAATGTCAATTTCAGGGGAATTTGGTAACAAAACAAACAAAATCTGATTTTGTTGGTGGGCTGACAGAGGATTTTATGCAATCTGTATCTCCCTAATTGTGCCTTATGATTTTGTGTGCTTTTATAAATAAAAGTAAGTGATGGTGATGACAAATGACTGAAAGAAGACTGCAGTGCAGATGCAAACTGAAAATACGGGTCCGTATAAAACACCATCCAAAGAACAGCACTAGTCCCAGGTGCTCAAGGCATCAGTTCTACCTTTCAAGTAGCAGCAAATTCATCCTGATCCCACATAACAGGCTATTTTGAATAGAAGGGATGTTTCAGATGCAGTTGGTGGTATTTATCCTTGTGTGTTTGATTTTCAGGGAACAAGTTGTATGAACTCTCACTAACATAGACAAGTAGCTGACCTCCTTTAAAGCAGTTATTAGGATCTTGCCCTTAGAGACTGATATAAGAAAATAGGAGTAGCACTCCCAGTGAAATTTCAAAAAAGTCTTAAATATGCAAGTCAATGTTATCACAGTATTTAATACGTTAGGAAAAATAATATCTGAAGGAAGTAATGGAGAGTGTCCCTGTCTTAGAGTGAAGAGTCATAAGCTAAGACCAATGTATGAGACAGAGTTATTATGCTTCAGAACATATTCTACACAAATCGATTGCCCTTGAGTCTAGTGATAGCTAAGAACCAGGCAGCCAGGAGTGCAGTCTCACATGTATGCCATGTCCCGGTCAAGTGGTCTTTCAGTGCCTGTCCCTGCGTGCCCACATCTGCTGCCTGTGCCAGTCGGGCAAGGCTGCTCCAAGACATTTTGATGTTTTAAACAAAGGTGTGCAACAACCAACCACCCCCATTTCACCTTCAGAAGCCATCTGGACTGGCAATTGAATCCAGACTGCCTGGAACCAATTGCTCCATTCTTTGTCATCCAATAGAGAGGAATTCACAGGGACTGCCACAACTCCCCCCTCCACATCAACCAGCAGCTGGTGCATGAGGCAACAGCTTCATCTGCCTAGTGGTAGGGCTGGCCCTGCAGTATCACTACTGCAGGTTAGCCTTCATCGGGGCAAAGTGTCTTGCACAACTTCTAAAGCTGTGGAATAGAGACTTCTACTACAGATAGCTGGGTATGTGTATGTGTGTGTGGGGGGTATTCATTTGAGTGTTTTGCTTATGGAAGGAAGGAAGGAAGGAAGGAAGGAAGGAAGGGAAAGAAAGGAAGGAAGGAAGGAAGGAAGGAAGGAAGGAAGGAAGAAAGACCATGTAGAGAGAAAACTAACACATCAGGAGGGAAAGCTCTATTTGAATCCTTTGGCTATTGTGCTGGTTATTAATACAATATAAGGAAGCACTACTGAGGAATCGGAATTCCTCCCCTCACCATGTGTTTTGAAGTGGAACAGTCTATTTTACTACTGAGCATCTTCCCGCCTCATCCTGTGCCATGTGAAGAAAAAAGCCTTCATCTTTCTCTTTTAATTTCTATTGCATTACTGAAAGTGTGTGTGTATGTGTGTGTGTGTGTGTGTGTGTGTGTGAAATATCCCTGGTTGGCAGATACTTAAGGCGTGTGTGTGTGTATATGTATGTATGTGTGTGTGTGTGTGTGTGTGTGTGTGTATATATATATATATATATATGTTGTTGTTCAGTCGTTCAGTCATGTCCGACTCTTCGTGACCCCATGGACCATAGCACGCCAGGCCTTCCTGTCCTCCGCTCTCTCCCAGAGCATACTCAAGTTCATATATATATATATATATATATATATATATATATATATATCTGCCCAATAATAGATGTTCTGTTATTGAAATCTGGATCTCAGTTGACATTTGGGGACAGTCTTCACAGTTCAGCAAGGGTACTACTAGATACACATACAAAGAGACAGTCAATTTTGGAAATATACCTTCTCCTCTGTTCTATTTCCTTCAGGTCACATATGGTTCTGCTCCACTGTTGAATAACAAAAAACCCCAGGCAGCGTTATTCCACTTAATGTTCCCTGATGAGTTTTTGCAATATACGGGGATACTCCAGTTACTGGTGCATTTCAAATGGTCATGGGTTGGGATGGTTTCTCTGGATGAAGAGAATGCAGAGAGTTTCATTCAGAACAGGCTTCCCATGTTTTCCCAGAGAGGTATCTGCTTTGACTTCATAGAACATTTCCCCAAAATGACTTACTCCACTGCAGTTGCTCAAATGATGGCAGATGGGGATAGATTATACAAAGTGATCATGGGAAGTACTGTCAATGCAGTGATCATAAATGGTGAGATTCAGACTATGGTAAGTATGAGACTGTTGTTCTTTGTCTCAGACTCTGAGGAAATACCAAACAAATCAAAAGGCAAAGTTTGGATTGTGACAGCCCAGATGGATTTCACATCAATTGTCATGCAAAGAAGTTGGGATATCGATTTCCTTCATGGTGCTATATCCTTCACAGTTCACTCAGAGGAGCTGTTAGGATTCCGGGAATTTGTTCAGAAGAGGAACCCTTCCTCAGAAAAAGAAGATGGCTTTATCAGGGATTTTTGGGAAGATGCATTTGAATGTTTGTTCCCCAGCTCCATCATAGATGAGAATGCTGAGAAAATGTGCACTGGGAAAGAGAATCTGGAGATGCTTCCTGGGTCTGTTTTTGAAATGAGCATGACTGGCCACAGCTATTGTGTCTACAACGCTGTTTATGCTGTGGTTCATGCTTTGCACGCAATGCATTTATCCAAATTAAAACACAGAACAATGGCTGATGGTGGGAGATGGAAGCTTCTGGATCCACATCCATGGCAGGTAATGGCCTGAACACACAAAGGAAGGAGAGCTGAGGGTAAGAAATCAGGATTTAGCTCAGGGGTAGACAACCAGTTTTAGGTCTGAGGCCAAAATGTCCCCCACCAGGCCCTCTGTGGACTGGATGGTGATGTCACTGTCTTTCCTGCATCCATTTTGCCTTTCTCCATACTAAGGAAATGTGCCTCTCTCAGCACATAAAATGGGACTTGTCTGGAAATGGGAGGAGAAGCTGATCCTCCCAGCACTGGCAAAGTCCCAGATCCACACAGTGCACATTTTCCCCAGCTGGGGAAAGTACACATGCACTGAATCTTCCTTGGCTGAAGTGTTGCGTTCAGGATTGTTACAGCTACAGTACATATCCACAGAGCTTTTAAAAGCATTGTTAACCACAGTCAAATCTGTGAAATATTGAGCTTTTCTACATGAGACATTTATTGTGCATTCATTATTCCTTACTTACAGCTGTTTTCAGTTGTTTCTATAGATGATAATGTGACTCTCTGGTTTTGTTTTTTGAGCACTTCCATGGGTTTTTTTACAACAAGGAAAATGGAGTATTATTTGTTAAAGTGAAAGAAATATTTTTCTAGTTGTGTAATTGCATTATTCTACTATAGCACCGTGCCACCTAGAGGTTATGCAGCAGAACCGAGGACAAAGAAAAGCTCTTTGTGTAGAGTTCAGAACTCAGTTTTGCAATGAGCCCAAAAATAGATATAGCAGATTAAAAGCCTCATATAGAAAAGCCCATTATCAGCCTGATATATATTTACATCATTCTGTAAAACTCACTCTTTCTTTCTTTCTTTCTTTCTTTCTTTCTTTCTTTCTTTCTTTCTTTCACTCTTTCTTTCTTTCTTTCTTTCTTTCTTTCTCAATTTAGCTCCACCACTTTTTGAGAAGTGTTTCATTTAACAACAGTGCTGGGGAAAAGGTTTCCTTTGACAAGAATGGAAAATTAGTTGCTGGATTTGATATTACGAACTGGATCACCTTCCCAAACCTGTCCTTTCTTAGAGTCAAAGTTGGGAAAGTAGACCCAGATGCTCCCTTAGAGAAGAGGTTCACCATTCAGGAGGATGCCATCATGTGGCCCGGGAGGTTTAATCAGGTAGGGTCTGTTTGCATTTTCAGTTGTATCTATGAATTTTATATGCCTGTTGATCACATTGGCACAGGCAAAGGTTTGTTTGCTGCTTGTTCTACCTGATCCTCAAATGGGGGTGTCGGACTGGATACAACCCTGAGTGGCATCAAAGAACCTTGTAGGCTTGTCAAAACAGCTAGACGGTGCAAGAAAATGCATTCAGTCTGGCTCAGAAGCAGTACAGGGCATTGTCAGTATTCCTGTGGTAGGGATGGGTGAGCTTGCTGCTGCTTGCCCCGCAAGCCACTTGCCAGATGCCCGCTGGCTGCCTGACTTCATTTGCTGGGCCCAGCGAGCCGCTGGATGGTATGTCCAGTGAGCAGTGCGAGGTGTCATGCTGGTCTGAAAGCTGCCATTTTGTGCAAAATGTAGGGGAGTACGGATTCCCCAGTGGGGAACCTGTCAGGGGGGAGGTGATCCGTTCCTCCCCCCCTCCACCAGATTCCTCTGGAGCTGCTCCTCTCTATGAGGATTCCACACAGCCTCACCAGCTATAGGGCCATTTACCTTGCCGGCCAGAGCCATTTGCCTCCTCCACATCAATCGCCATTTCTTCAAAAGGTGACTGGCAGGATGTGGCCCATAGACTTATACGCACATAGAGCTGTGACTCTTGTGTACACGCAAGAGTCATGGCTCTACATTGCGTATAAGTCTATGGCCACATCCTGCTGATCGCCACTTTTTTTAAAAAAAGAAAGAAATGGCAATCGGTGTGGAGGAGGCAAACAGCTCTGGCGGAAGAAGCAGCCGAGTGCCATCCCACCTCCAATCCCGAAAACCATGGTGGAATGGCCTACCAACCCCCTGCACCCCCACAGATCCCCCCGGGACAAAGCTTACCTGGGGCGGATGTTCTGGACGGCAACAGCTCTAGTGGCGGCTTTGGCGGCAGCAGCGGCTGGTCTTCCGACCGGCTGCCGCTGCCGCCATTTGCAGTCTGGTCTGGTTTTTTTACATTGACATGATAGGCTACATAAAGACTTATGTAGCCTATCACATCTGGGTAGGTAAAAAAAAAAAGCATACGCAAATGGCGGTGGCTACAGCCGCCACCATTTGCATTCCTTATTTTTCACCATCTTGGTCTACGTAAATATTTACGTAGACTATTACGGCAAAAAGAAAGGGGAACACAAGTAGCGCCCACTACACTATTTGCATTCCCCTTTCTTTTCACTGTAATAGTCTACGTAAATATTTACATAGACTAAGACAACGAAAAATAAGGAACTCAAATGGTGGCGGCCGTAGCCACCGCCATTTGCGTACACTTTTTTTTTTACCTACCCAGACTTGATAGGCTACGTAAATACTTACGTAGCCTATCACGGCTAAATACAGGGATGCAAATGGTGGCGGCTACAGCTGCCGCCATTTATGTCGCTGCAGGCTGTCCAGCGGCCGTTGGTCTGGCTGCAGTTGGCCGGAGCCAGCTGGCGGCTCCGCAGCTTGGCCACGGAGCAGAGCCGGCCAGTCAGGATTCTGGGGGGGAGGGATGGAGCACCTCCCCCCCCATCGAGGATGCCAGAGCAAGGGACGGAGTGCCTCCCCCCCAGCGGAAACAGAACATAAGAGAAGGTAAGTGTTCCGTCCATCCCTACGGCGGATTTCTCCAACATCCCTAGCAAAATAGCAGCTAGGCTTTTTCCACGAATCCCCCATTTTGTGCAAATGGTGGCTATAAATAGGGCCATTTATGCAAAATTACAGGCGTAAATAGTGTAGGAACACCACTGATGCCTGTAATTTAGCATAAATTGACCTATTTACTGCCACCATTTGCACAAAATGGGCGACTTGTGGAAAAAGCTCAGCTGCCACTATTTTCTGCAAAACAGCAGCTGCCAGAGTTCTCATTGCTACCTGCCAACTCCTCATTCTCTCCTTGCAAGGACAGCGTGAGGGGTTGGTGGGTGGTGGAAAATGGTGAGCTTGCCCAGCTCAGTGTGCACCATGTTTTGCAGGTTCCGGGATACACAAGCAAGCATCTGGGGACTGGGGGGCTGAGCTAGTGGCAATCTCCAGACTCCGCCACCATCCCTACCATGCAGGGTCAACTGCTGATGTCTGGGCCAGCTTCCACTGGCAGGATTCCTTCTGCCCCCACTTAACTTTAAACGCTGAAACAAACACAGACAAGAGGCTTCAGCCTGCAGCTTTTAATCCATTACTTTACAGGGTCATACAGATGCAAATTCTCAGTGACTCTCAGTCTACAAGGAAATGCCTTCAGGAGGTTCAAAGGTAGTTACGAAAGTTGCCTGCCATTTTAAGAGGAAAGCGGTCTCACTAGCCTAACTTAAGGGGGGGAGGTCTCTCTCTCTCTCGTGAGGTTTCTAGGTGCAGCTGTTCATGCAAGCCCAGTTGGGTAGACTGTCTAAGTTACACCCCTGCCTCCTCTTTCTTTGCTCTGCGTCTGCACCTGGCATCTATTAAATCAGGCTCCGCAAACCCTGCCTCCCCCTGTTCGCTATCTCTCACGGTGTGTGTGTGAAGAGGGACCCTGATCCTCCACAAGCTGGACCTTTGAAACCTGAGGAGCCTGCCTAGCCATGTCTGGACTAGCCAGGGAAAATACCTCCCCCATGTCTGGCAGTTCTCCTTCAGAATCTGAACTACTATCACACTCCCTGTGCTCAGAAACACCCCTGACATCCACATTAAAAAGTGTTTGGGTCTAGAAGCCACAAGTTCAGTTTCTTCCAACACACTGGAGCTTGAAAGTGTACATTTATGGCTTAGAGCTACTGAGCACCGGTTAAGAGCATTGCTGTTAAGGGCTACCACTGCCAATGCCAAGGGTCACTGAGGTAGGAAGGGAATACCAGAGAGCACATAGACATGGATGGCATTAAACCTGGTGGTGGCTTTGCAAATATCATAGAGTACCTTCTACACAAATACCAAAAGTGAAGTTTCCAGAGCG
Source organism: Heloderma charlesbogerti (assembly GCA_026122225.1). NCBI lineage: Eukaryota > Metazoa > Chordata > Lepidosauria > Squamata > Helodermatidae > Heloderma > Heloderma charlesbogerti. The sequence continues at coordinate 73,800 of JANEZZ010002211.1, forward strand.
ATTGGCTTGAGCACATCTCAGCATCAGGGCTTGTGGCCAGGTGGTGAGGTCCCAGTCCAACTCATATCCACTGAACAGGAGTTGCCAAGTGAAATGGATTGCAAAAGCAACTGAATGGGGACAAACTACCAATTTATCCCTACATGTTTTCCAAATGCTTAAGATTCTCCTTTTGTTATTCATGGACAGGCACAACCCCTTTCTCTGTGTAATGAGAATTGCCATTTAGGCTATAGAAGGACCAAGATAGAAGGGAAGTCATTTTGCTGCTATGATTGCCTTCCATGCCCACAAGGAGCAATTTCAAACCAGACAGGTAAGAGGCCCCAGGTATAGAATATATCCAGCACCTGGACATCAGGGTACATAAAGACCCATTTTCAAGATGCTTTACAAGTTGTTCTATTTTCTGTATTGGTAGATGTCACTGACAGGAATGTACAGTCTGATGTAATGGCTGATAGTTGTGTGCTGATAGATAGATAGATAGATAGATAGATAGATAGATAGATGATAGATAGATAGATATACTGTGTGTGTATGTATACACACACACACACACACACAGATATCGTAATTGAAACAAAACAAATAGTATAACCAGGCATCCATTTTATTGTTGCTATTCTGCTTTCCTTGGGCCTAAGTTCTGAACGCAAGGCCTAAGTTCTGAAATGCTCCTGGACCATTGATGTATTTCATTTATTGAAAAAATAATGGCACAAGAAGCCTGAAAAATTGTCTTTCAGGTATCAATATAGAAAGCCTTAAACAAGGATTTTGTGATTTTGAGGCTTTATTGCAGAAATCCATTTGAAATGTACCTTATATAACCAACTATATAATTGGGAGTGGGGCATGGGTGTGTGAGTGAAAGGAGGGCGGGAGGATGAAGGGATGAGAAACAAATATGGTTTTGAACTTGGGCCACAGTTATTGATATATTTGCAAAGGGGGGGGGAAACTGAGTGGGCATCTCATCTATGCTGGCAACTAGCATGATAAGACATACAATGCCTGTTGAGTGGCATCTGTGAGATTGCCACTCCTGAGGCTTGCCCCATTTGGGGAAGGGAGGGTTTCCCATGTCACCTCCCCACAGGCCACAAAATGTGTGAGTGGGTGAGGTGAGTTGGACTCAGAGGTAATCCTTATCTCCCAACTAGGGCTGCAAAACCCTGAGCTGGAAGCCTCAGGCACTACCTGCCACTGAAACGTTGCCTCCAAATGCTTACCAACCCTGTTTCCACTAAAGATGTCTGCACATACCAGCCCACCTGTCAAATGTGGCTGAATTAGCCAAATTGTAACCAAACAGACTAATCTGAAACATACTCCTGAACCCTACTTACAGTGTGAACAAGGCAAAAAGACACATAGCCCAGGTCAATAAAGCTATGAGCAAAAAATTCCTACTTGGCCCCTCAAAGGACAACCAGCAAAGCCAAAAGCCCACATTGCATACAGGGAGGGAGGGAGCCATGCTTCGAAGAGGTGAAAGGGAGGGGCCCCGCAGGCTAAAAACATCTCATGAGCCCCTGTCTCCGCTGGTGGTGCCACACCAAGAACACTGATGGCATTAGCTCTTTCCTCCTCTTTCCCTTCCCCCAAAGGCCTCCCTGCACACACGCAATCCTCAAAGTTTCAATAAGCAATAATGAACTAAAACATGGCTGCCATCAAGCATAAGCTATGCTCTTCTTTTTCAGATATGGATGATTGTTTTCAGTGTCCAGAAGATCAGCATCCAAACAAGGCCCAAGATATGTGCATTCAAAAACACATAACGTTCTTGTCTTATGAAGAGCCTTTGGGGATCATTTTGGCCAGCTTTGCCCTTTCCTTTTCTTTCACCACAGCCTTGGTTCTCTGGATGTTCATTAAGTACAAAGACACTCCCATAGTCAAAGCCAACAACCGGAACCTCACCTACACTCTTCTCGTTGCCCTCCTGCTTTCCTTCCTTTGTGCTTTTCTATTCATTGGCCAACCTAACAAAGTGTCATGCCTCATTCGACAAATGGCTTTTGGCATCATCTTCTCAGTGGCGGTTTCTTGCATACTGGCCAAAACAACTGTAGTTGTTCTAGCTTTCATGGCCACCAAGCCAGGTTCTAGAATGAGGAAATGGGTGGGGAAAAGACTGGCCAACTCCATTGTTCTTTCCAATTCCCTTATTCAAATCATTATTTGTTCTGTGTGGTTGGCAACCTCTCCCCCATGCCCAGATTTTGACATGCACTCCATGACTGAAGAAATTGTACTGAAATGTAATGAAGGGTCATCGGCCATATTCTATTGTGTTGTGGGCTTTATGGGCTTCCTGGCAACTGTAAGCTTTACTATGGCCTTCCTAGCCAGGAAGTTACCTGACAGTTTTAATGAAGCCAGGTTTATCACCTTCAGCATGTTACTTTTTTGCAGTGTTTGGCTTTCCTTTGTACCAACCTACCTGAGTACCAAAGGAAAATATATGGTGGCTGTGGAGAGCTTTTCCATCTTAGCCTCCAGTGCTGGGTTACTGGGATTCATTTTTTCTCCCAAATGTTATATTATTTTAATGAAGCCTGAGCTGAACAACAAGGGCCAGCTAATAAGGAGCAAGCATTCAAGAATCTAATACTATTGTCCTGATAAAGATAATGGTAACCCATGACTAAATACAATTTGTTTCAGTGATGGATGGGGACCAGTTCTTTTCTTATTCACTCATTAGTAGAGGTGTGCACTGACAACAAGATTCATTTTGGGCCCTGACCTGGTGCTTAGAACAACAACAAAAAAAAACCTGATTTGGCTCAGACCAGTTCAGAGGCCATCTGCTTGGAGTTGGGTGCTGCTGAACCAGAATCCTTATTTTGAAATCTAAAGCTTAAGGGCCTCCCATTGGCTATTTTGGGATGTTTAAAATAATGATATAACAATTTGGGTGTTAGTCAGAAGTGGATGGAATTTGTAGACAAGGTAGCCCATGGGGGGGGGGGAATTACACCTGCTATATATCATAAAAATGCATGCAGTGTTGTTGTTTGTTATACTAGACAACTTTATATTTTGATGTTTTAAAGGGAACTTCTGATAACATTTTGATTTCCTGGCATAATTGGAGGGATTTTGCACAGGTAGTTTTCCCCTCTAGGGTGATCAAACTTGCCAAGTAAATGAACAGGTGCAGGTATTTTTTTTGTGCAAGAGCGGTGTTTAGAATTTGAGGGTACCCCCGCCCCCAAAGGACACACTTATCCCCCTATGATCCTTGTGAGGAAGGATCTTCTGAAAATGACAGAAAGCACAGAGGTGGACCTAAGTAAGAAAACTGCAACATTTCAGAAGGATAGGTGCTGAAGCTTATATGGAAAGGGAAGCCTCAATTTGGGGAGGAGGGAGTGATTAGGCCTTGGTCCATGAGGAAACTTCTTTTCTCAAACTACCTGGAACAATAATGTAATCTCCTTTCACCATTAGTGCATTGGACTCACTTAATTGTTCTCAAACAGCAAACTAGTCTATTAGTTCAGGTCTAATGTACTGTTGATACTTTGGTCATCCAGAATATATGTTGACAATAGCATCCTGAAGTAGCTTATCTGCCTTTGTCTTATCTGTCTTGTAGCTATTGTAGCTTCCTTTCTGATACCGGTCTGTGGGATTCCACAGTTGAGACCTAAACTGTTAGATCTTCTTCAAGTGCAGAGTAACCCCCATGTAGAACTGGGGAGGGGCTGTAGCTTAGTGGTAGAGCACATGCTTTGCATACTGAAGACCCCAGGTTCAAACCCCAGCATGTCCATAAAGGCCAAGAAAGAATTCTGTCTCACTGTCAGGATTCCCTTAGCCCCCACTTTACTCAATGCCCAAACATACACAGATGAGAGGCTTCAGTCTATAGCTTTTAATCCATCACTTCACAGGGTCATACAGATGCAAATTCTCAGAGACTCTCTGTCTACAAAGGAATGCCTTCAGGGGGTTCAAATGGAATTTACAAGAGTTGCCCACCATTTGAAAAGGGATGTGGTTTGGCTAGCCTAACTTGGGGGTGGGGAGGTCCCTCTCTTCTCGTGAGGCCCCTCTCTTCTCATGAGTCCCCTAAGCACAGCTTTCCACTCAAGGCCAATTGGGTAGACTGTTTAACTTCTGTCCCTGCCTTCTCTCTCTTTGCTCTATGCCTGCATCTGGCATCTATTAGGTCATCCTCCCCAAACCCCACCTCCTCCTGTTCGCTGCCTCTCATGGGGGGGGGGGACCGTCATGTTCAACCATCTGGATATTTGTAACCTCAGAAGCAGGCCTACTCATATCTGGACTAGCCTGAGAAAACACCTCCCCCATATCTGATGGTTCTCCTTCAGAATCTGAACTGCTATGTGCTATCCCACTCCCTGCACCCAGAAACACCACTGACATTTATAGCCACTGCCAGTCAGTATCAATAATGCTGGGCTAGATGGACCAATGATCCAACCCAGCATAAGTTCCTCTCTGTGATAATCAGAACAAATTCAACAACTGGGTTGAATTGCATAAGCCTCATTGGAAGAAGTTAGGATTTTCTTTTTTCTTTTCTTTTCTTTTTCCCTTAATATTTGTTATAAAATTTCAACAAAAGAAAAGAAAGAAAAATAAATACATAGATTTGAATATATCAATTTCAGTGTACACATATGAAATGTGTGTGTGTGTGTATGAAAATACAGATTTCTAAGAACTATACATAAACTTCCATAAAAACAGACCAAATATCCAAATAAGTATCCATATGCATGTGGCATCTATACACCAGAGTTGAGGTCTTAGTGGTGCTTGATCTAGGTCCTTCCCATTCATTAGAGAAGGTTTTTGATCAGTTATTAGCTTAAAATAATTGGTCTATACAAATATCTGTAAAGATTCCCACGTGCCCAGTCCTTTGCCAGACATTCCGTCTCGGTCTGTGACTATCACCTCTATGCAACTGTAAGTATACGAGAACAACATTCAGCTGCTTTCCACTACTCTTCATGAAACTGTGGCAGAATGCCTCCTACCCCATCACTACTGGCATCTGCGCTCACCACTGTTGGCTTGTGTGGGTCATTTTATTTATTTATTTATTTATTTATTTATTTATTTATTTTTTCATTTCATTTCATTTCTATACCGCCCAATAGCCGAAGCTCTCTTAATGTCATAACATTTCAAGGCGGTCTCAGTGCTTAGTGTTTATTTGAGATGTTTATTTGAATAATTCAAAATGTTATACTAGTATTGCTTAAAGTGCTTTGATGGGGATCTGCTTTAATAGAATTTTTTTTAGTTCTGAAAAGTCACATTTAAAATTCTCCAGAACAAATTAAAACAAACAAATAAAATGAGGTTGTGTGTGTCAAGGGATGTATGGATTGTGTAAATTCTGTTCCATCTGTGTTTCATGGGTTGTCAGGGTTCTTTCATCCCGACATCCACCCATCAATGGAAATGGATTTATTTTATATTATTTTTAGTTTCCAAATTTGCATGTGCAAAAACATGCAAATCCCCACAAAATGTGCAAATCCCCTCAAATGCACATTTTCATGCTATAGCTTATGGGGAAAATGCACATTTCCAGCCATTTTTTTAAAAAAAATTGTGCATTTTCCTACGACAAAGTTTGCGCAAGGTTAGAAAAATGTTCCACAGGTCCACAGAATCCACCTGACAGGGGGAAAGCCGGTCTGCTGCAGAATCTACAGGTCAGATTCATGAAAATCAGAACTCATTGTGTTCTGTTGCAGATTTCTCCAACATCCCTAGTTGTGGCCAATGCTGGCCTTATGCAGTGTGTGTGTGTGTGTGTGTGTGTGTGTGTGTGTGTGTGTGTGTGAGCATTGGGCAGTGGGGGTGGGACAACAACACTTCCTAGTCACGTCAGCTTAATTGTGGCTTCCTCAGCAAGGGGATTTACTAAGCCAAGTTAACCCCTTTATTACATTGGTCTTCTTCAGTGGCTTGTTGTCCTGTGTTCTAATCTACTCAATAAATGGTGGCTGTGGAGCTATTATTCCATCCTAAACTCCAGACCAGGGTTACTTGGCTGTGCCTCTCCCTACACCCCAAATAATGTGTTTGGCACGCTAATGGTTTGCAGTATTTGGTTAGCTTTTCTCCCAACTAAACTAAACATAAAGGAAAAAAATACTTCATAGCTTTGGGGAGTTCTTCCCCATCTTTTCTCCCAATTCAGGCTTACTGGTTGCATCCCTCCACCCGCCCCTAACATTACACTGTTGGTATAAATCCACAGGGAACAGCTAATAAATAGAAGACAAGGTAATAAAATATCCTTGTATTCATCATTTAATGTTATGCTGCTCAGCATATGTAATAAGACATAAGCACTGGAGGAGTGGCAGCAAAATATCTTATTGCTCAGGTTTTCCTAGACGAGCAAAATACCTTAGCTAGGGATGTACGAAAGTCACTTACCTGTTCGCGGATTATGTTGATGGTGGGGGGGAGGCATTCCGTCCCTCCCCCTGGAAGCTTCACTGGGGGGGGAGGTGCAGAGCACCTCCCCCCTGGAATCCTGGCTGGCCAGCTCCGCTCCGCAGGAATTCTGCGGAGACGCCAGCCGGCTCAGCCAGCAGCCGGACATTCAGCCGCTGGCTAGCAGGGATGCAAATTTGCGTACGCGGGTTTTGGTTTTTTGTTTTTATTTTACCCAGAGCCCTCTGCAGCCAGAAATCCTGCTGCGGACAGCTCTGGCCTGGGCCTGGCTGGCTGCTTCACAGAGCCGCCATGGAGCACAGCCAGCTGTTGAGGATTCTGGGGGGGAGGAACTTATCGCCTCCCCCCCGTTGTGGATTCCGGGGGGAGGGATGGAACGCCTCCCCCCACCATGAAAATAATCCGCGAACAGGTAAGTGACTTTCATACATCCCTACCTTAAGCTGGCCCTGAATATATGTTATGATACATAGTGTAGTATATGTTGCAGTATTCAGCAGTATAGAGTACATTTATTTTCATTTCAATAATTTTGTCTCTTCAGCTAACAAGTTAATTATGAAAAAAGTCTGATATGCAAAATGTTAATAAAGTTTGGACTTCAGCTTAAGCTAGGGGTGGACGAAAGTCACTTACCTTTTCTCGCAGCTTGTTCGCGGTGGGGGGGAGCGCTTCGCTGCTCCCCCCGTGAAGTTCAGGTGGCAGGGGGAGGATTCCCACTGCACCCGGCCGAAATTCAGGCAGGGGAGGGAGGCTTCCCGCCTCGCCCGGCCGAAATTCAGGCCGGGGAGGAGGCTTCCCGCCTCGCCCGGCCGCGAACTCGAAAGTTAAAAAAAAAAAAAAGTCCCCTGATAGGCTACGTGACGATTCACGTAGCCTATCACGGCTAGATCTGGAAAGTCAGCCGTGATAGGCTACATGAATCATCACGTAGCCTATCACGGGTGACTTAAAAAAAAAAAGTGTACGCGAATGGCGGCCCCCATAGGGAGCCGCCATTCGCGTTCCTTATTTAGTTGCTGTAGTCTACATAAATGTTTACATAGACTATGGCGAAAATAAGGGCAACGCAAATAGCGTTGCCCTTATTTTCGCCGTAGTCTACGTAAACATTTACGTAGACTACAGCCACCAAATAAGGAACGGGAATGGTGGCTCCCTATGGGGGCCGCCATTATCCGTACACTCTTTTTTTTTTTTTTTTTAAGTCACCCGTGATAGGCTACGTGACGATTCACGTAGCCTATCATGGCTGACTTTGTAAATCTAGCCGTGATAGGCTACGTGAATCGTCACGTAGCCTATCAGGGGGCGTTTTTGTTTTTTTTCTTTCATTACAATGGCGGCGGCGGCAGCCAGTCGAAAGACCGGCTGCCACTCCTGCCTCGCTCGAACACCCGCCGAACCGCCGGCCGGACCAGCCACCGGGAGGGACATTCGCAAAAGGTAAGTCCCGTCCCGGGCAGGGGGCGGGGGGCGGGGGGGTGCAGAGGATTTCTCTCCGAAACTTGTTCGGGGGGCCGAACGCGTTGGCGCTCGGCCCCCCGAAGTTTCGGGGAGAAATTCTCCGCCATCCCTAAATTTTTTCCATTCAGTGAATGCATGTCAAAATCTGGAATTGGAGGAGAGGTTGCCAGCCACATAATACAGATAGTAGCTTGAATCAGGAAGCAGGAAAGCACAATGGAGATGGCCAGTCTTTTCCCCACCCATTTCCTCATGCTGGATCCTGGCTTGGTGGCCATGAAAGCTAGAACCACTGTGATGGTTTTGGCCAATATGGAAGAAACAGCCACTGAGAAGATGAGACCAAAGGCAGTTTGTCGAAGGAGACAGGTCACCTTCCCAGGCTGGCCAATGAATAGCAAAGTACAAAGGAAGGAGAGCAGGAGGAAGATGAGGAGAGTGTAGGTCAAGTTCTGGTTGTTGGCTTTGACTATGGGAGTATTCTGGTGCTTAGTGAAGATCCCAAACACTAATGCTGTGATGAAAGAAAAGGATAAAGCAAAGCTGGCCAAAGTGATCCCTAAAGGTTCTTCATAAGACAAGAAACCTATCTGTTTTGGAATGCATACATCTTGGTCATTGTTTGGATATTCATCTTCTGGACACTGAAAACAATAATCAGCATTTGAAAAAGAAAACATGGAAGCCAAATGTTTATTGCATTGCTGCAACCAATCCTCAAAATTATAAAGCTCTGGGAGTAGGACTTCTTTACTGAAATGGGAAGATTAAGAGCAGCATCCAACTGTGCCATTCCACTAGTGTAAATGACATTATGATAGCAGAAACTAGGTTCCAAACAATGTGCAACAGAAGAATCCAACAACAGTTAAATTTGTGCACCTACTGTATCTTTGTGAAAGCCTTTGTGCAACCGGTTGTGCAATGGGTTGCACAACAGGTTGTGCAAGCGTAATGTGCAAGAGAAAGATTAGGCAGAGCTCTGTTAGCGCTCCTTCACTTTGTGGAATGACACTGTTGGATACTGCTCTGAAGTTCTAGCCTTCTCTCTAGGGCTGATTACAATATCATAAATCCAAATTTCTGCACAACTGGCAGATACGGCAAGGGATTCCTTCAGAAGCTTAAGAAGTAAGTCGATATCTGGGGGGCAGGTGAAATTTCAGGGCAGGGAAATAACTTAGAACTTTAAGAACAAGGGAGTGAGGCTGGGCTACTCCTGGACTCTTGTCGAGTCCTGGGGCACTTGACGACCAGATTCGTCAGCACAACAGGGCTTGGCGAGTGGGGCCTGGGGGGGGGGTACACTGAGGGGAGTCTGATGGGCTTCCCTACCTGCCTGGGTGCCCTACTAGTTATCATAAGTCTGAGTCAGGGAGAGGAGGTGATTGCGGATAGTCAGCCTGGGATGTGTTGAGATGATAATTTTGGTGAATATGTTCCCTGGACATTCTTGTTCTGCTAAGGATGTAGGGATGGACGAAAGTCCCTTACCTGGTCCTACAGCTTGCTTCGCGGTGGGGGGGAGGAGCTCCGTTCTTCCCCCTGAAATTCTGCACGGGGAGAGGCGCCCCATCCCTCCCCACCAAAATACTGGCCGGGGGGGAGGCGCACCATCCCACCGGCCGAAATTCTGGCTGGGGGGGAGGCGCCCCATCCCTCCGGCTGCGAATCTTCTGCTCCTGCCAGGTCGCAAATGGCGGCGGCCGTAGCTGCCGCCATTTGCGTCCCTGCAGTCAGCCGTGATAGGCTACATAAATCCTTATGTAGCCAATCACGTCTGAATTTGAAAAAAAAAAGGACGTATGCAAATGGCGGCGCCCATGGGCGACGCCTTTTGCGTTCCTTATTTGAGCACATGTAGTCTACGTAGACATTTACGTAGACTACGGCAAAAATAAGGGCAATGCAAATAGCGTTGCCCTTATTTTCGCCATAGTCTACGTAAATGTTTATGTAGACTACACGTGCCCAAATAAGGAACGCAAATGGTGGCGCCCATGGGCGCTGCCATTTGCGTACGCGCTTTTTTTCCCCCAAAGTCAGCTGTGATAGGCTACGTAAGGATTTACGTAGCCTATCATGGTGTTTTTTGAAAATCTAGCCGTGATAGGCTACGTAAATCTTTTCGTAGCTAGGGTTGGTGGAGAATTTCTCCCCAAAACTTCGGGGGGCCGAGCGCCAACGTGTTCGGCCCCCCGAACAAGTTTCGGGGAGAAATTCTCCGCACCCCCCCACATCCTGCACCCCCCCCCGGGACGGGACTTACCTTTGGCGAATGTCCCTCCCGGCGGCAGATCCAGCCGGCGGTTCGGCGGGTCTTCGTCAGGGGCGGGGGCGGCAGCCGATTTTTTGACCGGCTGCCGCCGCCGCCATTGCAATCAAAGAAAAAAAAAACGCCCCCGTGATAGGCTACGTGACGATTAACGTAGCCTATCATGGCTAGATTTGCAAAGTCAGCCGTGATAGGCTACGTAAATCGTCATGTAGCCTATCACGGGTGACTTAAAAAAAAAAAAAAAAAGCGCGTACGGATAATGGCAGCCCCCATAGGGAGCCGCCATTCACGTTCCTTATTTGGTCGCTGTAGTCTAGCCAAGTATTTTAAATGTTCTATACATGTGTTCACTTACCAGTCTGATTTGAAATCTTCCCTTCTGGACATGGAAGGCAATCATAGCAGCAAAATGGCTTCCCTTCCACCTTATTTCTGCTGGACCCTGATTGGCAACAGTCATTGCACAGAGAAAGGGGCTGTGACTGTCCATAATTGCAAGCAAAGAATATTTTCAGAATTTATTTTGCAAACATTTGTATTTCACACAAGAGTTTTAAATGGATTGAAACTGGTATGGCAAAATGGAAATGCTCCTATAGAGTCCTGGGAATGCAAAAAGCTGTTGGAAAGTGTTCTTGGATTTGTTTATGTTTCCTTTCCTGAAAGGGGGAAAAAAAAGGCCAAAAATTGGAAAATGGAAGAATACTTTTCAATCCTGCTAAAAACAATTAATATGACCAGAAATATTATTAAGTCTTACCAAATGAACAGTGTTTAAGTAATACAGCTGAGAAGGCTAATGCCCTTAAGGGTAAGGGTAAGTTTAAAACTGCCCGTGTTATCCCATTTCACTAGAACTCCCAGATCACAATCTACGAGGCCTAGACCATAGATGCTACTGTTTCCATCGTGACAAAGACAGGACTTTCAACAAAGTTTTCTAGAGCCATAGAGTCAGCTTGAAGGTGAGCACTTCATGATAGGGTGAGCATTCCTACATTCATGTGCTCAGGATGTTACCTGCCATGGGTGTAGATTCAAAGGCTTCTGTGTCCTGCCATCCACTATAGTTCTAAGTTTAAATTTGGGTGATTTCATGGATTGCAAAGCATGTGCCACAGCACAGACGGCATTGTAGATGCTGTAACTATGAGCAGTCATGCTCATTTCAAAAACAGACCCTGGAAGACTCTCCAGCTTTTCCTCTCCAGTGCAGGTTTTCTCAAAACTTTTGTCTAAATTAAGGGTGCTAGGGAAAGAACATTCAAATGCATTTTCCCAGACATCCTTGAGAAACCCATCTTCATTTTCTGAGGCAGGGTTTCTGATTTGAAGGAATTTCTGGAATCCAAATACATCCTCTGAGTGAATTGTGAAGGAGATAGCACCATAGATGAAATGTACGTCCCAACTTCTTTGAAAGGGAAGTGATGTGAAATCCATCTGGGCTGTCATAATCCAGACTTTGCCATTTGTCTTCATTGGTATGTCCTCAAATTCTGAGATCTGGGGAAACATTCTCAAAAATATCATGGTCTGAATCTCACCGTGTAAGAGTACAACACTGGCTGTGCTTCTCATGATAGTCCTATATGTGTTAAGCCACCCTGCCACCATTTCAGCAATACTACTGGAAAAAGTTGTTCTTGGTAAGCCTTCTTTGAAGTCAAAGCAGATTCCACTATCATGAAATATTGGAAGCACATTCAGTGCAAAATGGAGTGTGGAGAGAAGCTCTATTGATGCAAGATAGGTCCAACTTGCCAGAAAATAGCTTTACAAGTAGCTGAGGAAAGAAGGGAAGCGAAAAGCAAGGGAGAAAGGGGAAGATATACCCAACTGAATGCAGGTTTTCAGAGAACAGCAAGGGGAGACAAGAAGGCTTTCTTAAATGAACAATGCAAAGAAATCAAAGAAAACAATAGAATGGGAAAGACTAGAGATCTCTTCAAGAAAATTGGAGATCTCAAGGGAACGTTTTGTGCAAATACAGGCATGATAAAGGACAAAGAAGGTAGGGACCTAACAGAAGCAGATGAGATTAAGAAGAGGTCGAAAGAATACACAGAAGAACTATACAGGAAAGTTCTGAATGTCCCTGATAGCCATGAGAGTGCGGTCATGGAACTTGAGCCGGACATCCTCGAGAGTGAAGTCAAGTGGGCCTTAGGAAGCATTAGTAACAACAAAGCTAGCGGAGATGACAGCATTCCAGCCGAGCAATTTAAAATCTTCAAAGATAATGTTGTTAAAGTGCTGCACTCAATATGCCAACAAATTTTGAACACTGAACAATGGCCACAAGACTGGAAAAGTTCAGTTCACATTCCAATTCCAAAGAAGGGCAATGCCAAAGAGTGTTCAAACTACCATACAACTGTGCTCATTTCACATGCCAGCAAGGTGATGCTCAAAATCCTACAAGCGAGGCTTCAACAGTATGTGAACCAAGAACTTCCAGAAGTACAAGCTGGGTTTCAAAGAGGCAGAGGAACTAAAGATCAACTCGCCAACATTCGCCAGTGGATCATGGAGAAAGTAAAAGAATTCCAGAAAAACGTCTATTTCTGCTTCATTGACTATGCTAAAGCCTTTGATTGTGTGGATCACAACAAACTGTGGCAAATTCTTAAAGTAATGGGAGTACCAGACCACCTTACCTGTCTCCTGAGAAACCTGTACGAGGGTCAAGAAGCAACAGTAAGAACCCGACATGGAACAACCGATTGGTTCAAAATTGGGAAAGGAATACGACAAGGCTGCATATTGTCACCCTGCTTATTTAATTTATATGAAGAGTACATCATGAGAAACACCAGGTTGGATGAATCACAGGTCGGAATTAAGATTGCCAGGAGAATTATCAACAACCTCCGATATGCAGATGATACCACCCTAATGGCAGAAAGCGAAGAGGATCTAAAAAGCGTCTTGTTGAGGGTGAAATATAGAAGGGGAAGAAATGGAAGCAGTGACAGATTTTATTTTCTTGGGCTCCAAGATCACCACAGACGGTGACTGTAGCCATTAAATTAAAAGACGCTTGCTCCTTGGGAGGAAAGCTATGGCAAACTTAGACAGCACAGTAAGAAGCAGAAACATTACCTTGCCGAGAAAGGTCCGTCTAATCAAAGCTATGGTTTTCCCAGTAGCAACGTATGGCTGTGAGAGCTGGACTATAAGGAAGGCTAAGTGCCCAAGAATCAATACTTTTGGTCTGTGGTGGTGGAGAAGACTCTTATGAGTCCCCTGGATTGCAAGGAGGTCAAATCCTTAGGCATGGGGGAGAATTTCTCCCCGAAACTTCGGGGGGCCGAGTGCCAATGCATTCGGTCCTCCGAAGGTTGTTCGGGGAGAAATTCTCCACCCCCCCGCCCCCCCCAGGGATGGGACTTACCTTTCACGAATGTCCCTCCCGGCGGCGGTTCGGCAGGTCTTCGTCAGGGGCGGGGGCAGCAGCCGGTCTTTTGACCAGCTGCCGCCGCCGCCATTACAAGCAAAGTAAAAAAAACAAAACGCCCCTGTGATAGGCTACATAACGATTAACGTAGCCTATCACGGCTAGATTTCCAAAGTCTGAACTTCGGGGGGAGCAGCGAAGCGCCTCCCCCCCACCGCGAAGCAAGCTGCGAGACCAGGTAAGTGACTTTCGTACACTCCTACAAATCCGTCAATCCTACAGGAAGTCAACCCTGACTGCTCATTGGAAGGACAGATACTGAAGCTGAAGCTCAAATATTTTGGCCACCTAATGTGAAGAGAAAACTCCCTGAAACAGACCCTGATGCTGGGAAAGATTGAAGGCAAAAGGAGAAGGGGACGGCAGAGGATGAGATGGCTAGATAGCATCACCGATGCAATGAATATGAACTTGAGCACACTCTGGGAGAGAGCACAGGACAGGAAGGCCTGGCGTGCTATGGTCCATGGGGTCACGAAGAGTTGGACACGACTGACCGACTGAACAACAATGTTCTCCCTCTCTCTTTCTTCTCCAGAGCATACGCATTTCCTTCAATGGACTTGAGGTTATCACAAGGCCATTTTTGTTGCCCTCCTCTGAATCCCTACCAAGTTGTGTACATACCTAGCAAAGTATGGCGCTTTCAACTAGACACAGAATGACTAGTTTCTCATATTTATTATATCTGTACTGCATTGATTAAACATAAATACAAATATTACACATGTATACTCCTTGAACATATTCATTATATATGTACGGCATAGCTTGTATGGCCACAGTCCAGGGATGGTTGACAAAAATGGGTACATACACATGGACATTTTACTTCTCTAAATATCAACCTAAAGCCACTGTTTCAGGGGATGGTAGAGTGCTGCTGTTGCCACTACTACTCCTTCTAATAATAATGACAAAGGGAGGGAAAGCTGCCTTCCTGCTGCTGCTGATGCTTCTGCTCCTAGTGGCATATGAAGAGGGCCCTGCTCTCCTGAAACAAAAGGGCAAGAAGGAGTTCCAGTCATTTACCAGTCATTTCCTATCCAGTAATTCACTATTGGTAGTGCTACTGCTGCTAGTACTCGTAGTAGGGGTGGATGAAAGTGACTTACCTGTCATCGAAGCTTGTTCGCGGTGGGGGGGAGGCGCTTCGCTGCTCCCCCTGTGAAGTTCAGGCCGGGGGGGAGGCTTCCCGCCTCGCCCGGCCGAAATTCAGGCCGGGGGGAGGCTTCCTGCCTCGCCCGGCCGAAATTCAGGCCGGGGAGGAGGCTTCCCGCCTCGCCAGGCCGCGAACTCGAAAGTTTAAAAAAAAAACAAAAACGCCCCCTGATAGGCTACGTGACGATTCACGTAGCCTATCACGGCTAGATCTGCAAAGTCAGCCATGATAGGCTACGTAAATCATCAAGTAGCCTATCACGGGTGACTTAAAAAAAAAAAAAAAAGCGCGTACGCTAATGGCGGCCCCCATAGGGAGCCGCCATTCGCGTTCCTTATTTGGTTGCTGTAGTCTATGTAAATCTTTACGTAGACTACGGAGAAAATAAGGGCAACGCAAATAGCGTGCTTTTTATCCGTACGCGCTTTTTTTAAAAAAGTCACCCGTGATAGGCTACGTGACGATTGACGTAGCCTATCATGGCTGACTTTGCAAATCTAGCCGTGATAGGCTATGTTAATCGTCATGTAGCCTATCACGGGGGCTTTTTTTTTTTTCTTTTATTGCAATGGCGGCGGCGGCAGCCGGTCGAAAGATCGGCTGACGCCCCCGCCCAGGACGAACACCCGCCAAACCGCCAGCCGGACCCGCCGCTGGGAGGGACATTCGGCAAAGGTGAGTCCCGTCCTGGGGGGGACGCGGGGGCGGGGGGGCGGAGAATTTCTCCCCGAAACTTGTTCGGGGGGCCGAACACGTTGGCGCTCGGCCCCCCGAAGTTTCGGGGAGAAATTCTCCGCCATTCCTAACTCCTAGTGGCTTATGAAGGGGGCCCTTGACATCCTGTAAAGGAAGTGCAAGAAGCAGTTCTAGACATTAACGGTTCCCCTGAATTTAAAGCCCAACAGACAGCCTTGAAATGGAATCATTATCTGGAGAGAGATGGATGATGAGAGTAAGAAAGCCAATTCCTTACATGAGGTCATCAAAGAGCTCATTGGAGGGATGTCTTTTGAAGGTCATAAGGCTTGAAAATGTGTAGATCTGAGAAATTATGCCACCAAGGATGAGATCTCCCAGCTGGCAATACTTGTGGAAAGCATGAAGGTGAACAATGACAACACATTTAGCAAGTGGAGCAGTGTAAGCTACCTGAGGCAGCAACACTGATACCAACACTATGAGGAGCAGCATCTTGAGTGGAAATCTTCCTTCTAGACACCAATTGACCAGTTCCCACATTGTTTGAGTATTTTTGAGCAGCCCAGTGTGGCTTTCGGGTGCCCTCGCTTGATTGATTTGAAGCCCAGACTGGACAGCATGAAGTACCAGTGATCACACTGATGGAGCCCTGTTTGTCTCTAGCTCTAACTTTAAATGTCATTGTGGATATTAATAAAATTCTCCACTCCTGGTTCATTGTTTTGCTGATGACCCAGGATCTCCTGGGAGCTTAGGAAGAAGGGTGGAGATAACTATGTTATTTTAGATAATGATACAGTAGATAATCATGTAGTCAAGAGTTATATGCATTCTGCAGCATATCAGAATAAAACATTTTTAGTACTTCTCAGCAGAAGACTGTATTGATCCTCCCTGGGATAACAAGTGATACATAATTGGTTTGGTGAAGTTCTGAGCAGCGGTTCAAAGTTAGGAAGTGTCTGTGCCCCATGAAGGCCTATAGCAACAGCTGTTTGCCAAGTTATGTTGGGTGTGCTCAGTTTCACTCTGATGTAAGATGCTGCCAGTACTCCAGTGTTTTAGGATTGGGAGGAATTCAGCTGAATTCTATGGGCAAGGTATTTTTCTTTAGAGATGGAATGTGACCTCAGAAGGATAGAATACCTGTTATAAGGGAGAGCAGGACAGCAACATCTGGTGGGTAAGAGTTAGGAGGACCTTTGGTAGTATCCAATATTACTCCTAGAGAAAGGAATCCCAATGAATTGACTGGGATTTAGGTTAGTCATTACTAACCTAATCTCATTCATTTCAATGAGACTACACTACATAGGAATATAATTGGATACAACTCTTTGTCCCACATGGTCTATGGTCCCAAACTGGATCTGGATCCTCCCATGCCTCCAGTTCCATTGCCAAAAGACATCCATTTGCAATGTACGTTGCTGGCATAGGGCAAAGGGTTAAAGCCCCGTATTCATCATTCTAGAGTCCTGATACATATGAGGTCTGACAAGAATAATTCTGAGTATGAAAGAAGAAAAAATAGCAACACCTTTAAAGTAACATGCAGTTCGACCCTCAAGTCCACTGTGGTCAACAGGGCCAATTGTCAAATGAGATCATGACAAAAAGCCTTAAAACGGGATTGTATTGTTTGTCCCCATTTTAATTTAGTTTATTTCTTAATGATTAGGCTCCATCATTGCTGATGGTAGGACACCATGCAAAGCCTGGGTTATGGCAGATCTCATTGTTGTTAATTGTGCTATTATCTTTAACCTAATTGGGTTTAAAGTGACTGTTCCGGGCCTTCTCAGAGTATTGTGATGAAGAAGAAGAAGAAGAAGAAGAAGAAGAAGAAGAAGAAGAAGAAGAAGAAGAAGAAGAAGATTGATCATCAATGCTGTAAAATCTAAAGTTAAGTAAAATCTACATTGATTATGGGATGCTTGACAGAAATGGGCACATACACAAGGATGTTTTACTTCTCTGAATATCAGCCCAATGTCACTAATTTTTAGGATGGTAGTGCTGCTGCTACTTATTTATTTATTTATTTATTTATTTATTTATTTTATTAATAAATAAATCCCTGGCCAAGGTGCTTGAGGTGGTCTCTGATGTGCATGTGCAGTCCCCTAACTTGTTGGTGTTGGGGGACTTCAACGTACATTCGGGGGCCGTCCTCACAGGGGCACCTCAGGACTTCATGGAGACCATGGCTTCCTGGGAGCTGCACCATATTCCAACTGGGCTCACCCATGTAGCCAGTCATGCACTAGACCTTGTGTTTGTTTCTGGAGAAGCGGGGAGTGATCTGGAAGTTGGGGGTATACCCACCACCTCCTTGTCATGGTCAGATTACTATCTGGTGTTGTTGGACTTCTCGGTTCTATAACCCCTCTGCAGGGGTAGAGGACCCATTAAAATGGTCCACCCCAGGCGTTTTATGGATCGGAATGGATTCCTGAACGCGCTTGGGGATTCTTGGGGCATGCTAAAGGCCACTCGGTCGAGACCCTGGTGAGTGGCTGGAATGCCGCAATCACTGGGGCATTAGATCGGGTGGCTCTGAAACATCCTCTCCCCCTGAACAGGGCTCGGACTGCACCATGGTTCAATCCGTAGTTATGACCTCTGAAACAGGAGGTGAGAAGGCTAGAGCACCGGTGGCGGAAGTCTCCCTCCAAAGGCAATCAGACATGGGCTAGAGCCCTATCTTGAGCCTATCATGTGGCGGTGAGAGCAACAAAAAGGAATATTATGCTTAGGGATGGCAGAGAATTCCGCCATGGATTTCAGTGAGGCCAAATGCACTGGCATTCAGCCCCCCGAAATCCGTGGCGGAACGGCCTGCCCCCCCGCCTCCCCTCAGATTCCCCCTGGGACGAGACATACCTGGGGCGGATGTTCCGAACGGCGGTGGCTCCAGCGGCAGCTGGTCTTTTGACTGCCTGCCGCAGCCGCCATTTGCATTCTGATCTTTGCTGTGATAGTCTACGTAAGTCTTTACGTTAGGGATGGACGAAAGTCCCTTACCTGATCCCGCAGCTTGCTTCGCGGTGGGGGGGAGGTGCTCCATCCCTCCCCCCAAAATTCTGGGCGGGGGGGAGGCGCCCCATTCCTCCCCACCGAAATTCTGGCCGGGGGGAGTCGCTCCGTCCCTCCAGCCGAAATTCTGGCCGGGGGGGAGGCACCCTGTCCCTCCGGCCGCGAATCCTGCTGTCCTGCCGGGACGCAAATGGCAGCGTCCGTAGCCTCCGCCGTTTGCATCCCTGCAGTCAGCCGTGATAGGCTACGTAAATGTTTACGTAGCCTATCATGGCTGACTTTGAAAAAAAAAAGCACGTACCAAATGGCGGCGCCCATGGGCGCTGCCATTTGTGTTCCTTATTTGGGCACATGTAGTCTACGTAAACATTTACGTAGACTACGGCGAAAATAAGGGCAACACAAATAGCGTTGCCCTTATTTTCGCTGTAGTCTACGTAAATGTTTACGTAGACTACACGTGCCCAAATAAGGAATGCAAATGGCGGCGCCCATGGGCACCGCCATTTGCGTACACGCTTTTTTTTTTTTTTTCAAAGTCAGCCGTGATAGGCTACGTAAACATTTATGTAGCCTATCACGTTTGTTGTTTGTTTGTTTTTACTTGGAAATGGCAGCGGCGGCAGCCGGTCAGAAGACCGGCTGCCGCAGACGCCACTGCCGAACTGCCGCCGAACCGCTGCCAGGAGCTGCCGCTGCCAGGGACATTTGCACAAGGTAAGTCCCATCCTGGGGGGGGGCAGGGGGGCGGACTGTTTCTCCACCAATTTCGGGGGGCCGAATGCATTGGCATTCGGCCTCCCAGAGATTCGTGGAGAAATTCTCTGACATCCCTACTTTACGTAGCCTATCACGGAAAACCAATAATAAAAAAAACCAGCGTACGCAAATGGCGGCGGCTATGGCGTCCGCCATTTGCGTTCTTTATTTTTCGCCATTCTAGCCTACATAAATATTTACCTAGGCAATTACGGCAAAAAAAAAAATGGAACTGCAAAGAACGTAATGGGTGCTATTTGCGTTCTTTCCCCCCCACCACCGTTTTATCCTACGTAAATATTTACATAGGCTTCCACAGCAAAAAAAAGAAAAGAAACGCAAATAGAACCCACTATGCTATTTGCAGTGCCCTTTTTTTTTTTTTACTGTAGTTTCCTACATAAATATTTCCATAGGCTAGAGTGGCGAAACATAGGGAACGCAAATGGCGGCCGCTATAGTTGCCGCCATTTGCGTACACCTTTTTTTGTTTTTTTTGTTTTTGGGCATGCCATGATAGGCTATGTAAATACTTACATAGCCTATCACAGCAGCCTGAAAGGACACAAATGGTGGCCACCACAGCTGCTGCCATTTGCGTCCACAGCAGCCCGTCTGCAGCCGAAAGTCCGGCTGCGGATGGCCCTGGCCGGCTGCTCCACAGAGCCGCCGCGGAGCAAAGCCGGCCAGGCAGGATCCTGGGGGAGAGGACAGGATCACGTCCTCCCCCCCATCAAGGATTCCAGGGGGAGGGATGGAGCCCCCCCCGCAAACAGAATCTGCCAACAGGTAAGTCACTTTTGTACATCCCTAATGATGCTGCCTCTATCGTGTCTTCAGAGTGCTGTCCCAGGAGGCTGTTCCAAGTGGTCCGGAGCCTGGTCAGTCCAGTTGCTCTGGAACTGCTGGAGCATTCTAAGGCCTCCTGTGAGGCCTTGGCAAGGCACTTTGCAGATAAAATTGATCAGATTAGGAGTGTTATTCCATGCGCTGTGGAAACAGTTAGTTACTTCTTCTACTCCTTCTAATAATATTGACACTGGGAGGGAGAGATGCCTTCCTGGTTCTGTTGGTGGTGCTTCTGCTGCTAGTATTCCTAGTGGCATATGAAGGGGGCCCTTTACATCCTGTAAAGGAAGGGCAAGAAGCAGTTCTAGTCATTAATGGTTCCCCTGAATTTAAAGCCCAATGGACCACCTTGAATGAAATTATTATCTGGAGAGAGATGGATGATGAGAGTAAGAAAGCCAATTCCTTACATGAGGTCATCAAAGAGTTCATCAGAGGGTTGTCTTTTGAAGGTCCTAAGGCTTGAAAATGTGTAGATCTGAGAAATTATGCCACCAAGGATGAGATCTCCTGGCTGATAATACTTGTGAAAAGCATGAAGGTGAACAATGACAACACATTTAGAAAGTGGAGCATTGTAAGCTACCTGAGGCAGCAACATTGATACCGACACTATGAGGAGCAGCATCTTGAATGGAAAGCTTCCTTCTAGACACCAACTGACCAGTTCCCACATTGTCATCTGAGTATTTTTGAGCAGCCCAGTGTGGTTTTTGAGTGCCCTCACTTGATCAATTTGAAGCCCAGACTGTACAGCATGAAGTACTAATGATCACACTGATGGAGCCCTGCTGATCTCTAGCTTGAAGTCTAAATGCCATTGTGGATAGTGACTATTAGTGATACATAATTGGTTTGGTGAAGTTCTGAGCAGCAGTTCAAAGTTAGGAAGTGTCTGTGCCCCATGAAGGCCTATAGCCACAACTGTGGGCAAAGTTATGTTGGGTGTGCTCAGTTTCACTCTGATGTAAGATGCTGCCAGTACTCCAGTGTTTTGAGAGGAATTCAGCTGAATTCTATGGGCAAGGTGTTTTTCTTTAGAGATGGAATGTGACCTCAGAAGGATAGAATACCTGTTATTAGGGAGAGCAGGACAGCAACATCTGGTGGGTAAGAGTTAGGAGGACTTTTCGTAGCATCCAATATTACTCCTAGATAAAGAAATCCCAGTGAAATGACTGGGACTTAGGTTAGTCATTATTAATCTAATCTCATTCATTTCAACAAGACTACACCACATAGGAATACAATTGGATACAACTCTTTGTCCCGCATAGCCTATGGTCCCAATCTGGATCTGGCCCCTCCCATGCCTCCAGTTCCATTGCCAAAAAGACATCCATTTGCAATGTACATTCTAGAATCCTATACATATGAGGTCTGACAAGAATAATTCTGAGTACGAAAGGAGAAAAAATAGCAACACCTTTAAAGTAACATGCAGTTTGACCCTCAAGTCCACCGTGGTCAACAGGACCAACTGTCAAATGAGATCATGACAAACAGGCCTTAAAACGGGATTGTATTGTTTTCCCCCATTTTAATTTAGTTTATTTCTTAATGATTTGGCTCCATCATTGCTGATGGTAGGACACCATCCAAAGCCTGGGTTATGGCAGATCTCATTGTTGTTATTTGCAGACAATGTTGTGCTATTATCTTTAACCTAATTGGGTTTAAAGTGACTGTTCCGGGCCTTCTCAGAGTATTGTGATGATGAAGAAGAAGAAGAAAAAGAAGAAGAAGAAGAAGAAGAAGAAGAAGAAGATTGATCATCAACGCTGTAAATCTAAAGTTAAGTAAAATCTACATTGATTATGGGATGCGTGACAGAAATGGGCACATACACAAGAATGTTTTACTTCTCTGAATATCAGCCCAATGTCACTAATTTTTAGGATGGTAGTGCTGCTGCTACTTTTTTATTTTATTTATCATAAAATTATAAAATAAAATAATAATTCTTATAAAATAATAATTCTTATAAAAGAAGAAGAAGAAGAAGAAGAAGAAGAAGAAGAAGAAGAAGAAGAAGATTGATCATCAGTGCCATAAAATCTAAAGTTATGGGTTGTTTTTTCTTTTTCTTTCAAAGTCATGAAAATAGTTTCACTGGCAATTAAGGGGGATAGCTTGCAACAACTTAGGAAATTTAAGTATTTAGGCACAATTTGTAATATAGTGTTATTTGGAACTCTCAACATAAAGATGCACGTGAATCTGCAATCGACAGGGCACCTGCAGTTGTTTCATTTAGATGCAGTTCAAGGTGGTAAGGATATAAGAATCCCTTACCTTGCTCTGCTCAGGGGCATCTGCGGTGGGGCGGAAGGTGATCCGTCCCTCCCCCCGGAATCCTGCCCAACCAGCTCCTCTCCGTGGCAAGGCTGCTGAGCCACTGGCTGGGGCCGGCCGCAGCCAGACTTCCGGGCGCTGCTGGGCTGCGGCCACAAATGGCGGCCGCAAAGCCGTCTGCCATTTGCGTCCCTGCCAAGCCGTGACAGGCTACATAAGTATCTATGTAGCCTATCACAGCAAAAGGCAGGGATGCAAATGCAGGCTGCTATGCCATTTGCATCCCTGTCTTTTGCCGTGTTAGGGATGGGGGAGAATTTCTCCCCGAAACTTCGGGGGCCCGAGTGCCAACGTATTCGGCCCCCCAAATAGTTTCGGGGAGAAATTCTCTGCACCCCCCCACACCCCGCACCCCCCCCGGGATGGGACTTACCTTTCCCGAATGTCCCTCCCTGCGGCGACCAAATAAGGAACGCGAATGGCGGCTCCCTATGGGGGCCGCCATTTGCGTATGCGCTTTTTTGGTTTTGTTTTTTAAAGTCACCCATGATAGGCTACGTGATGATTAACGTAGACTATCACGGCTGACTTTGCAGATCTAGCCGTAGTAGGCTACGTTAATCGTCACGTAGCCTATCACGGGGGTGTTTTTTTTTTTTACTTTTTATTTCGCGGCCGGGCGAGGCGAGGCGCCTCCTCCCCTGCCTGAATTTCAGCCGGGCAAGGCGGGAAGCCGCCCCCCCGGCCTGAATTTCAGCCGGGCGAGGAGGGAAACCTCCCCCCCCGGCCTGAACTTCGGGGGGAGCAGCGAAGCGCCTCCCCCCCACCGCGAAGCAAGCTGCGAGACCAGGTAAGTGGCTTTCGTGCACCCCTAGCCATGATAGGCTTGGTAGATACTTAAGTAGCCTATCATGGCTTGGCAGGGATGCAAATGGAGGCTGGAGCAGCGGCTGCCATTTGAGGCTGCAGCCCGGCAGCAGCCAGAAGATGACCCGTAGCCGCCGCCACCTCCAGGTAGGTTCCGTCCCAGGGGGCTTCCGCGGGGTGGTGGTGGGGATTGCCCCGTTCTGCCATGGACTCTGGGGGGGGCAGATTTTAAAGAATCCAGCCTCACTGGAGTCCATGGTGGAATTCTCCAGCAACCCTACAAGGTGGTCATTGTGTATTGCTGCAGCTGTCTGGGTATTCAGAGCTAAGCTTCTGGCTCAGTTCCTATTGAATATCCTTATAAGGATTAAGTTGACTAATCTTGTTCGAGCTGTGAGCAAATGGCCTCTTGAAATTCTCCCCCTTACTTTTGGGTGGAGACGTTTGGGAGAGAATTTCACCGAATTTCTCCAGGGAGAGAAGACATTCTCAATCTTTTCTCCCAGGTAGGAGAAAAGATCGTTTTTTTCTCTTACTTCAGCAAAGGAGATTGTTACCTTGTTGTGGTGCTGGAGCTTGAGCACCTCAATGACGTCATGAGCTAAACCATGAAGGGACACCCAAGACGGGAAGATCATGGCAGAGAGGTCAGACTAAATACGATCCCTGGGGAAGGAAACGGCAACCCACCCCAGTACTCTTGCCATGAAAACTAAATGGATCAGTACAACCAGAGATATGTTGGTATACCATTGGAAGATGGGACTCCCAGGTTGGAAGATGGTCAAAATGCTACTGGGGAGGAACACAGGATAAGTTCAACTAGCCCCAGATGTGATGACGCAGCTAGCTCAAAGCCGAAAGGACGGCTAGCAGCCGATGGTGCTGGTGGTGAATGACGAATCCGATGTTCTAAAGATCAACACACCATAGGAACCTGGAATGTAAGATCTATGAGCCAGGGCAAATTGGATGTGGTTATTGGGGAGATGTCAAGATTAAATATAGACATTTTGGGTGTCAGTGAACTGAAATGGACTGGAATGGGCCATTTCACATCAAATGACCACCAGATCTACTACTGTGGACAAGAGGACCACAGAAGAAATGGAGTAGCCTTCATAATTAATAATCAAGTGGCTAAAGCAGTGCTTGGATACAATCCAAACAATGACAGAATGATCTCAATTCAAATTCAGGTTAAGCCATTTAACATCACAGTGATCCAAATATACGCCCCAACCACAGATGCTGAAAAAGCAGAAGTAGATTAGTTCTATGAGGATCTGCAGCACCTACTGGATAGTACCCCCCCAAAAGATGTTACTTTCATTACAGGAGACTGGAATGCTAAGGTGGGTAGTCAAACGTAGGGATGGACGAAAGTCCCTTACCTGGTCCCGCAGCTTTTTTTGGTGGGGGGGGAGGCACTCCGTTTCTCCCCCTGAAATTCTTGGCGGGTGGGGAGGCGCCCCGTCCCTCTCCGGCAAAATTCTGGCCAGGGGGAAGGCGCCCCATCCCTCCCCGCTGAAATTCTGGCTGGAGGTGAGCGCCCTGCCTCTACGGCTGTAAAAGAAAAAAGTAAAGTAAAAAAAAAAACATGATAGGCTACTAGGGGTGGACGAAAGTCGCTTACCTGTCGTCGAAGGCCGTTCGCGGTGGGGGGGAGCGCTTTGCTGGTCCCCCCGCGAAGTTCAGGCCGGAGGGGGAGGCTTCCCGCCTTGCCCGGTCGAAATTCAGGCTGGGGGGGAGGCTTCCCGCCTCGCCCAGCCGAAATTCAGGCCAGGGAGGAGGCTTCCCACCTCGCCTGGGCGCGAACGCAGAAGTAAAAAAAAAAAAAAAAAAAGCCCCCTGATAGGCTACGTGATGATTCACGTAGCCTATCACGGCTAGATCTGCAAAGTCAGCCGTGATAGGCTACGTGAATCGTCACGTAGCCTATCACGGGTGACTTAAAAAAAAAAAAAGCGCGTACGTGAATGGCGGCCCCCATAGGGAGCCGCCATTCGCGTTCCTTATTTAGTGGCTGTCGTCTACGTAAACGTTTACGTAGACTACGGCGAAAATAAGGGCAACGCAAATAGCGTTGCACTTATTTTCGCCGTAGTCTACGTAAACATTTACGTAGACTACAGCCACCAAATAAGGAACGGGAATGGCGGCTCCCTATGGGGGCCGCCATTATCCGTACACACTTTTTTTTTTTTTTTTTTAAGTCACCCGGGATTTGCTGACTTGGCAAATCTAGCTGTGATAGGCTACGTGAATCGTCACGTAGCCTATCAGGGGACGTGTTTTTTTTTTTCTTTGATTGCAATGGCGGGGGCAGCAGCCGGTCGAAAGACCGGCTGCCGCTCCCGCCGCGCTCGAACACCGGACGAACCACCAGCCGGACCCACCGCCTGGAGGGACATTCAGGGAAGGTAAGTCCCGTCCCGGGGGGGGCGGGGGGCGGGGGGGTGCGGAGGATTTCTCACCGAAACGTGTTCGGGGGGCCGAACGCGTTGGCGCTCGGCCCCCCGAAGTTTCGGGGAGAAATTCTCCGCCATCCCTATAGGCTACGTAAAGATTTACATAGCCTATCACAGCTAGATTTTCAAAGTCAGCCGTGATAGGCTACATCAATCTTTACATAGCCTATCACAGCTGACTTGGAAAAAAAAAAAGCGCATACGCTAATGGCGGCGTCCATGGGCGCCACCATTTGCGTTCCCTATTTGGGCACGGGTAGTCTACGTAAGGATTTACATAGACTATGGCGAAAATAAGGGCAACACAAATAGCATTGCCCGTATTTTCACTGTACTCTACGTAAATCTTTACGTAGGCTACCCGTGCCCAAATAAGGCATGCAAATGGCAGTGCCCATGGGTACGCACTTTTTTTTTTTCCAAAGTCAGCCGTGATAGGCTACGTAAAGCTTTACGTAGCCTATCACAGCTGACTTTGAAAATCTAGCCGTGATAGGCTATGTAAATCTTTACGTAGCCTATCACGTTTTTGTTTTTTTTACTTTGTAATGGTGGTGGCAGCAGCCAGTCGGAAGGCCAGCCACCGCCGCATCGCTGCCGGGACCCGCTGCCGAGAGGGACATTCACACGAGGTAAGTCCCATCCCAGGGGGGTGGCAGGAGGGTGTCAAAGAATTTCCCCACCAATTTCGGGGGGCTGAATGTGTTGGCATTCAGCCTCCCAGAGATTCGTGGAGAAATTCTCTGACATCCCTAGAAACGACACCTGGAATTACAGGCAAGCATGGTCTGGGAGAACAAAATGAAGCAGGACAAAGGCTGATAGAATTTTGCCAAGACAACTCACTGTGCAAAACAAACACTCTCTTCCAACAACCTAAGAGAACACTTTATACATGGACTTCACCAGACGGTCGACACCGAAATCAGATTGACGACATCTTTTGTAGCCAAAGGTGGCGGACAACTATGCAGTCGGTAAAAACAAGACCTGGAGCTGATTGTAGTTCCGATCACGAACTTCTTATTGCACAATTTAGAATCAGACTAAAGAGAATAGGGAAGACCCACAGAGCAGTTAGATAGGAGCTCACGAATATTCCTAATGAATATGCAGTGGAGGTGAAGAATAGATTTAAGGGACTAGATTTAGTAGATAGGGTCCCAGAAGAACTATGAACAGAAGTTCGCAACATTGTTCAGGAGGCAGCAACAAAAAACGTCCCAAAGAAAAAGAAAACCAAGAAGGCAAGATGGCTGTCTGCTGAGACACTGGAAGCAGCCCAAGAAAGAAGGAAAGCAAAAGGCAACAGTGATCGGGGAGATATGCCCAATTAAAGGCAAAATTCCAGAGGTTAGCCAGAAGAGATCAGGAATTATTTTTAAACAGGCAATGCATGGAAGTGGAAGAAGATAATAGAATAGGAAGGACAAGGGACCTGTTCCAGAAAATTAGAAACACTGGAGGTAAATTCCAGGCAAAAATGGGTATGATCAAAAACCAAGATGGCAAGGACCTAACAGAAGCAGAAGAGATCAAAAAAAGGTGGCAAGTATGTAAGGAAGATCTGTATAGGAAGGATAATAATATCGGGGATAGATTTGACCGTGTGGTCAGTGAGCTAGAGCCAGACTTCCTGAAGAGTGAGGTGGAATGGGCCTTAAGAAGCATTGCTAATAACAAGGCAGCAGGAGATGATGGTATCCCAGCTGAACTGTTTAAAATCTTGCAAGATGATGCTGTCAAGGTGATGCATGCCATATGCCAGCACATTTGCAAAACACAAGAATGGCCAACAGATTGGAAAAAAATCAACTTATATCCGCATACTAAAAAAGGGAAGCACCAAAGAATGTTCAAACTATCAAACAGTGGCACTTATTTCACATGCCAGTAAGGTAATGCTCAAGATCTTGCAAGGTAGACTCCAGCAATTCATGGAACGAGAATTGTGAGATGTACAAGCTGGGTTTAGAAAAGGCAGAGGAACTAGAGACCAAATTGCCAATATCCGCTGGATAATGGAGAAAGCCAGGGAGTTTCAGAAAAACATCTATTTCTGTTTCATTGACTATTCTAAAGCCTTGGACTGTGTGGATCATCACAAATTGTGGCAAGTTCTTGGTGGTATGGGGATACCAAGTCATCTTGTCTGCCTCCTGAGGAATCTTTATAACGACCAAGTAGCAACGGTAAGAACAGACCATGGAACCACGGACTGGTTTAAGATTGGGAAAGGAGTATGGCAGGGTTGTATACTCTCACCCCACCAATTCAACCTGTATGCAGAACACATCATGCAATGTGCTGGGCTTGATGAAGCCAAGGCTGGAGTTAAAATCGCTGGAAGAAACATTAACAATCTCCGATATGCAGATGATACCACTTTGATGGCTGAAAGTGAGGAGGAGCTGAGGAACCTCATGACGAGGGTGAAAGAAGAAAGTGCAAAAGCTGGGTTGCAGTTAAACCTCAAAAAAACCAAGATTATGGCAACCAGCTTGATTGAGAACTGGCAAATAGAGGGAGAAAACGTGGAGGCAGTGACAGACTTTGTCTTTCTAGGCGCAAAGATTACTGCAGACGCTGACTGTAGCCAGGAAATCAGAAGACGTTTACTTCTTGAGAGGACAGCAATGACAGATCTTGATAAATTAGTGAAGAGCAGAGACATCACACTGACAACAAAGGTCCGCATCGTTAAAGCAATGGTATTCCCCGTAGTAACCTATGGCTGCGAGAGTTGGACCATAAGGAAAGCTGAGCGAAGGAAGATAGATGCTTTTGAGCTGTGGTGCTGGAGGAAAATTCTGAGAGTGCCTTGGACTGCAAGAAGATCAAACCAGTCCATACTCCAGGAAATCAAGGCAGACTGCTCACTTGAGGGAATGATATGAAAGGCAAAACTGAAGTACTTCGGCCACATAATGAGAAAACAGGATACCCTGGAGAAGGTGCTGATGCTCGGGAAAGTGGAAGGCCAAGGGAAGAGGGGCTGACCAAGGGCAAGATGGATGGATGATATTCTGGAGGTGACGGACTCGGCCTTGTGGGAGCTGGGGATGGCAACGGCCTACAGGAAGCTCTGGCGTGGGCTGGTCCATGAAGTCACGAAGAGTCGGAAGTGACTGAATGAATAAACAACAACAAAGGCCTCCCCATTGGCAGGGCTTGTAGCACAGCTTCTTTCTTTTTTGCTAAAGGGCTTTCATGCTGCAGCAGCCTCATCTGCTTTGGCAGGCTGGCCCCTCATTTGCTTCGACTGCAATGCGAGTGGGGGTAGTGTTGTGTCCAGCTCCAGGGATGACGCTGAGTGAGTGCTGTCCTCCAGTTTCCTGAATGTGTTCTCCCCCTGCCTCCATGAAGGAGACTGCCACTGTTCTGCTTCATTCTGGATGCTTTATAAATTATTTTTGTGGTGGTTTTGAGCTTCCCTCATGCATCACAGCTCGCCTCCCAGGCTGCCTTCATGTCCTGATCTGAAAAAGCCCCAAGGGAGGAATTGCCTCCTGGTACCTTGAACTGGGCTTTAATTGAAGTGCAGGAAGCTGAGGAGGCTGCAGGTGGAGAGAGGGATGATTGTACCATGAAAAACAGGACACTTGGGCTCACTCCTCGGCCACCTCTGAAGCCCAAGAAACCCAAACCCAACCCATGAGAATTTCTTCACCATCTGATTTATTTTTGAAAGCAATTTCTCTGCTACCAAACTGAATAAGAACAGTCGAAACAATGTGGGGAAAATCTTCTGCACAGCCCTAAATTCTGTCTTTGAAATAGCTGGGGTGTTTTCTTGTATCATATTCTGGGGGCATCTGACTGTCTAGGATATACATGTGTTTGGACCCTGGTGTTGGGTTTGTTGGAAATCAGTGTGCTGGACCAGACACTAACATTTTGGTCATGTCTTCACAATTTTTCATCAATATCTAGCCTCCGCTGCACCTCGCACTCTGCATTAGATGTTGGTCTCTGTGTTCAGAAGCTCATGAGCATAGATGGCACGATCGATAGGACTGTGCCCTTAATATTGCACCAACAGCAGTACATCTGGGCAGATTTTTTGAACATCCAGTTCCAAAGCAGATTGTGCCATGTAAATCCCTGAAACTCTGACACACGTACTCTTAAATACCCGAATACTCCGGCATGGTCCCTGGATCTTTGGAGTGGTCCTAATTAGGGATGTCAGAGAATTCCACCATGGATTCCAGTGAGGCTGGATTCTTTAGAATCCAGGCCCCCAGAATCCATGGTGGAATGGCCTTCTGCCACCTGCCACCCCGTGGAATCCCCCCAGGACGGAATTTACCTGGGGTGGATGTGACGGTGGTGGCGGCGGCCACAATGCTCTAAAATGAGAGTTAAATGACATGTCACAGTGCTTCTGCCTCATAATATGGGATTTCATTGTTGTTGTTGTTGCTGCTGCTGCTGCTTAAGTTCAGTAAAAGTTTGATAAATCTATTGCAGGGCTGTGCTGGTTCAGACAAAAGGCCTATATAGTCCAACATTCTGTTCCTTTAGTGGCCAACCAGATTCCTATGGGAAGCCCATGAAAAGGACAAGAGTGCAATAACACCTTGCTGCTTACGTTCCCCAGCAACTGCTGTACAGAGGCATACTGCATCTGACACTGGAGGCAACATATAGCCATCAGGACTAGTTGCCATTGACAGCCTTCTCCTCCAGGAATGTGTCTAATCCCTTGACAGAGAAATGACTCAAAGAAGGCAACTCAAGGGAGAAATTGAAGGCATCATGTCTTCTATTCTACATCTTTCCTACCTCTCATTATCAGAAATATCTCACAGGCCACAGATACAGACACCTGTGCAAAATAAAAACAAAAATGAGAAACAATGGAATGTGCAGCAACTACCCTGCCACCTTATCATGGTGGCAAACCCGATGTCTTTGAGAAGCCATTTCCCATTACTGTTCCCCAACAACTACTATATGGTAGGTGCATATGGTGGGTTATTGCCTCTTAAACTGGATGCCACCAACAGAATGTCACCATGTAATGTCATGAAGGCTGGCTTTCTCGGTGATGGCACCCACTGTCTGGAAAACCCTCCCCCATACAGTTCAGGAATCAGAAAATGTGTTATGTTTCCAATGCCTCCTGAAAACTAATTTGTTCGCCCAGGCTTTCTCTGGCTTGTAATTCATCACAGTTCATCATCTGATGCTCCAGTTTCCTGTTCCTTGTATTGTTTTGTATTGTTACTGTAGTTGGAATTGTTTCTAGTAGTGTATTTAAATGTGATTTCAATATGTATATGTGAACTACTTAGAGATTTTATTAAATTGTGCTATATAACAACAACAACAACAACAACAACCATAAGTAAGTGGTAGGCATTTACCACTTACGTCCATGAACTTGTCTAATCCCCTTTTGAAAGCCATCTAAATGTGTGATCCTCACCTCCTCTTCTGGCAGTAAATTAAACAATGTAATTATACATTGTGTGAGGTTGCATTTGTATTTGTCTATTCCGAGTCTCCTACCAATCCGTTTAATTGGATTATCCCAGTTTCCAATTTGGGGGGAGGGGAAGAAAGGCATTTCTCTATCCACACCATGAATAATGGTGAAACCTCACCCCCCCCCAGCCCCTCACCCACGCCAAGTCAGTTTCAGGGTCCTAAAATCTCTTCATCGCTGCTTAGGAGTTACGACAACCCATTCAATAGTAGACACCTTTAGTCTCAAAATAATGTAGGGGGCAGCAGCTCCGGCGGCTGGTCTCCTGGCCAGCCACGGCCGGGCTGCTGCGGCCGCCATTGGCGACCTTACATCTGTGATAGGTGACATAAGTATTTATGTAGCCTATCACAGCTAACCGCCCCCCCCCAAAATCCCAGCATATGCAAATGGCTGCGGCTATGGCAGCCGGCTGTGCGTTCCCTATTTTTCACCGTTCTAGCCTACGTAAATATTTACGTAGGTTATTACAGCAAAAAGAAGGGGAAAGCAAATAGCGTAGTGGGCGATATTTGCGTTCCCCTTTTTTCGCTGTAATAGCCTACGTAAATATTTACGTAGGCTAAGGACGGAGAAAAATAGGGAACGCAAATGGCGACCGCTGTAGCCGCCGCCATTTGCGTACGCCTTTTTTTTGGGGGGGGGAGTTTGCCATGATAGGCTACATAAATACTTATGTAGCCTATCACGGCAGCATGGCTGGATGCAAATGGCGGCCGCTACAGTGGCCGCCATTTGCATCCGCAGCAGCCCCTCCGTGGCCAGAAATCCGGCTGCGGATGGCCCTGGCCGGCTGCTCCACGGAGCTGCCACAGAGCAGAGCTGTCCAGGCAGGATTCCGGGGGGGGGGAGGACCAGATCGCCTCCCCCCCATCGAGGATTCCAGAGGGAGGGACGGAGTGCCTCCCCCCCCACCGCGAATCAATCCGCGAAAAGGTGAGTTTCGTACATCCCTACTTGGGATATAGAAGCACTAGAAGCACTGAGAAACAGCATAGTAATACTATGCTTGCTAACAGCAACAGGCAATTATGTCACATATGGTGGGAGGGTGGATTGTGCTTTTGAGAAAAAAAGCATGGAGGGACAGTAACTGTCCACCCCAATGAATTTCAAGCAAATAGGGCCTGCATGACTGTGCATACAGGGTTGGATCCAGAGACGCTTCCTCCACTGAAGGAGGCTTGTCTGATCTGATTTAAGAAAGTTCCCTGGATCCTATTGATTATATGTCCAGATATATGGCCTAGTTTTGAAAACAATATCCTTACATGATCTCATCAACTAATTCTTCAGATGGATATCTTCTAAATGTTTTTAGTTCAGAAGCAATGCAGATTTGAGAAATAATGCCACCGACCATGACGTCCACAGGCTGATAATACTTGTAATTCATAGAAAGAGGTTCACCAACAGCACATTTATCAACAGAAACATTGTACACGATGTGAAGCAGTAAGATTATTGCTGACACTACGAATAGCAGCACCAACCCTGAATGGCACAGGGAATTCGAAGAACATCCTTGGCTGATCCTTTGCTCCTGGTTTTGCCAGGGGGATTTGATGAGACTTGGACACAAAATGGAGGTAATGATGGATAATTTGATAATTACAGGGTATATACCCACCTACTCAGAATCATAGCTTCTCCATGACCTTGAAAAACAATACATGTTTCTGAGGGCTTTTAAAAAAAGGGGTGTGTGTGAACCTATAACTAGGGATATACGAAAATTCTGTCATGGATCTCGGGGAGGCCGAATGCCAGCGCATTTGGCCCCCCAAAATTGGTGGTGGAATGGCCCGCCCCCCCACCCCCCCGGGACGAAACATACCTTGGGCGGATCTTCCTGGTGGCGGCGGCAGCTCCGGCGGCAGCAGCGGTTTGGCAGCGGCGGCTGCAGCAGCCGGTCTTCCGAGCGGCTGCAGCAGCCGGTCTTCCAAGCGGCTGCAGCAGCCGGTCTTCTGACCGGCTGCCACCGCCACCATTTCCAGTTTAAAAAACAAAACTAAACAAAAAAAGTGATAGGCTATGTAAAGATTTACGTAGCCTATCACGGCTAGGTTTTAAAAAGAACCGTGATAGGCTACGTAAATGTTTACGTAGCCTATCACGGCTGACTTTTAAAAAACAAACAAACGCACGTACGCAAATGCGTAGACGCTACGCTATTTGCGTTCCCCTTATTTTCGCCGTCTTAGTCTACGTAAATGTTTACGTAGACTAAGGCGTGCCAAAATAAGGAACGCAAATGGCTGTGGTAGCCGCCATTTGCATACGCGCTTTTTTGTTTTTGTTTTTTTAAGTCAGCCGTGATAGGCTACGTAAACATTTACATAGCCTATCACGGCTGACTGCAGGGACGCAAATGGCGGTGGCTACAGCCGCCACCATTTGCATCCCTGCTAGCCAGCAGCTGGATGTCCGGCTGCTGGTGGAGCCGGCCGGCGGCTCCACAGAATCGCTGCGGAGCACAGCCGGCCGGCCAGGATTCCAGGGGGGAGGAATGGAGCGCCTCCCCCCTGGTGAGGATTCCGGGGGGAGGGACGGAACGCCTCCCCCCCCACAATAAACAGAATCCGCAAAAGTTAAGTGCCTTTCATAAATCCCTACCTAGGGATGGGGGAGAATTTCTCCCCGAAACTTCGGGGGGCCGAGCGCCAACGCATTCGGTCCTCTGAAGGTTGTTCGGGGAGAACCTCTCCGCCCCCCCGCCCCCCCGGGATGGGACTTACCTTTCACGAATGTCCCTCCCAGCGGCGGGTCCCAGCGGCGGTTCGGCAGGTCTTCGTCAGGGGAGGGGGCGGCAGCCAGTGTTTCGACCGGCTGCCGCCGCCGCCATTACAAGCAAAGTAAAAAAAACAAAAAATGCTCCTGTGATAGGCTACGTAACGATTAACGTAGCCTATCACGGCTAGATTTGCAAAGTCAGCCGTGATAGGCTACATTAATCATCACGTAGCCTATCACGGGTGATTTTTTTTAAAAAAGCACGTACGGCTAATGGCAGCCCCCATAGGGAGCCGCCATTTGCGTTCCTTATAGCGTTGCCCTTATTTTCGCCGTAGTCTCCTTAAATCTTTACGTAGACTACAGGGACCAAATAAGGAACGCGAATGGCGGCTCCCTATGGGGGCCGCCATTTGCGTATGCACTTTTTTTTTTTCACAGTCACCCATGATAGGCTACGTGACGATTAATGTAGCCTATCACAGCTGACTTTGCAGATCTAGCCATGATAGGCTACGTTAATCGTTATTTAGTAGGTGCAATAGCTTATTTTACAGTTACATTTCTGTATATTCTGATGGGAATGGCATCTGTCAGAGCTGGTGATGGAGCATGCTCCCCACACCACTGTAAGGGGACAAATCTCTTCAAAATAAACAGATGTTATGTTATAGTAGAAGAATGGGAAGACTTTGCATCCTGCTTCCTATGAACCTCCACCCTGGATGCATGGAGTAGCACTTTTGCCTCTACTGTCGTTGGAGCTCCAATCTTGATGAGAGTCACACAGTGTTCCACAGCAGTGGAGATGATATTTCCAAAGTGGGGTTTCTAGAGAAAATGATTTTGAGCTAGGTATTAATCTAGGGATTAATCCCCTTCATGGATCACTGCCTTGTTGTGGCGAAGGGGCTTGTGTAACTCAGTGAAGTCATAAGCTACGGACAGGTCATGGCGGAGAGTTCTGACAAAATGTGGTCTACTGGAGAAGGAAATGGCAACCCACTCCAGTATTCTTGCCAAGAAAACCCCATGGAACTTATCACAAGGCTAAAAGATATGACTCCAGAAGATGAGCTCCTCAGGTTAAGGAGGTGTCCAATATACTACTGGGGAAGAGCAGGGGGAATTCCCAAGTAGCGCCAGTACAAGTGAAGCGGCTGGGCCAAAGCCGAAAGGACACTCAGCTGTGGATGTGTGTGGTGGTGAAAAGAAAATCCGATGCTGTAAAGAACAATATTGTTTAGGAACCTGGAATGTAAGATCAATGAATCAAGGTAAGCTGGAGGTGGTCAAACATGAGATGGCAAGACTGAACATCGACATCTTGGGAATCAGTGAACTCAAATGGACAAGCATGGGCGAATTTAATTCAGGTGACCATTATATCTACTACTGTGGACAAGAATCCCTGAGAAGAAATGGAGTAGCACTCACAGTCAATAAAAAGGTGGGAAAAGCAGTACTGGGGTACAATCTCAAAAATGATAGAATGATCTCAGTACGAATCCAAGGCAAACGATTCAACATCACAGTAATTCATGTCTATGCCCCAACCACTGATGCTGAAGAAGCTGAGGTTGATCGGTTCTATGAAGACCTACAACACCTTCTAGAACTTAACGACTGAACAACAACAACAAGGGATTAATCTATCAGTTTATTTTCAATAAATGTAACTTTCACATGTGTTCAACGTAAGTTCTTTCCAAAAACTATCTATCCTATCTTAAGGAGCGCCTCCAGCAGCACCAGACAGGCCGCTTAACAAGGTCAGCCTCAGATGGCCTTCCCTCTGTCCCATCAGCCAGGACAGCTAGACTGGTGGGGACGAGGGAGAGGGCCTTTTCTGTGGTGGCCCCCTCTCTGTGGAACTCCCTCCCTAGGGAACTCCACCATGCCCCCTCTTAAAGGCTTCTGTCGTGCATTAAAAACGTGGTTGTTCAGGCAGGCATTTGGGGTGGGTTAGGGTATTTTAGAAAATGTTTTTATTTTAGAATTTTATTGTTTTAAACTGTTTTATTGTACGTTGTACATCGCCCAGAGTGGCTGGGTGACCAGCCAGATGGGCGATTAATAAATTTAATAATAAATAAATAAATAAAAATGTCAAATTGGGAAAGTATGTCAGGAGAAGCCCTTGGAGTAGAGGAGAAGCAGTAAAAACAAAAGAAAAAAAGAGGAAAACAAATGGAAAAATTCCTCTCTCCATTTTTCACTGTGTTCAACAAGGCCAGCAAAATTTTGGATTGAGTAATTCCTCTTCCTCAGATTATAGTTCTTATACCCCCACCCCCAGGATTGCCCTGTTTGTCCCATGTAAGCGTCATTGCATACAACAAAAATTAGGTGCAGCTGAACTGGGGGCATAGTATTGTATAAACGTCAATATTTTCTTCTTATTAGCTGAACCTTTTTGTTCAAGTCAGGCCTCACCACGATAATATAGCATTTGGGGAAAAAAATACACATCAGCAACCCTGCGCTGGAAGCTAATATGGAGAAGATCTCTACAGCCACCATGTATTTGCCCTTGGTGCTGAGGTAGGTTGGAGCAAAGGGCAGCCAAACACTACAAAAGACCAACATACTGAAGGTGATAAACTTGGCTTCATTGAAACTGTCAGGTAACTTCCGGGCCAGGAAGGCCACAGTGAAACCGACAAAGGCGAGAAATCCCATGTAGCCCAAGACACAATAAAACCAAGTTGCTGATCCTTCATGACATTCCAATACAATTTTTCTGTTCAGTGAATGCATGTCAAAATCTGGAACTGGAGGAGAGGTTGCCAGCCACATAATACAGATAGTAGCTTGAATCAGGAAGCAGGAAAGCACAATGGAGATGGCCAGTCTTTTCCCCATCCATTTCTTCATCCTGGATCCTGGCTTGGTGGCCATGAAAGCTAGAACCACTGTGATGGTTTTGGCCAATATGGAAGAAACAGCCACTGAGAAAATGAGACCAAAGGCAGTTTGTCGAAGGAGACAGGTCACCTTCCCAGGCTGGCCAATGAATAGCAAAGTACAAAGGAAGGAGAGCAGGAGGAAGATAAGTAGAGTGTAGGTCAAGTTCTGGTTGTTGGCTTTGACTATGGGAGTGTTCTGGTGCTTAGTGAAGATCCCAAGCACTAATGCTGTGATGAAAGAAAAGGATAAAGCAAAGCTGGCCAAAGTGAGCCCTAAAGGTTCTTCATAAGACAAGAAAGTTATGTCTTTTCGAATACATACACCTTGGTCATGGTTTGGGTATTGATCATCTGGACATTGAAAACAATAATCTGCATCTGAAAAAGAAAAGATGGCAGCCAAACATTTATTACACTGCTGCAACCAATCCTCAAAATTACAGAGCCCTGGGAGTAAGACTTCTCTACCAAAATGGGAAGATCAAGGTTGCAAGCATATCTCTAGGGCTGATTCCAATATAACAATACCAGAATTTCTGCACAATTGACAGATATGGGAAAGGCAGCTCACTCAGGAAGCCAATAGCTCTCTGTGGGGCAGGTGAAATTTCAGGGCAGGGAAAGGACTTAGAACTTTAATATCAAGAGATCAATTGACAGATATGGGAAAAGCAGCTCACTCAGGAAGCCAATAGCTGTCTGTGGGGCAGGTGAAATATCAGGGCAGGGAAAGAATTTAGAACTTTAATATCAAGAGATCAATTGACAGTCAGAGGCGCCTTTGTAAACCATATTCCTTTTCTTTCCTTAAGCAGTTTTGCTGCTGCTTTTCTGAAACCATAGCCATCCTTCTCCATCTGTTTCAGGCTATCTCACCCCACAATGCATCTGAGGAAGTCCTTCCTCCCTCCCTCCCTCCCTCCTTCAGATGCCATGTGGGGCAACATTGCTAGTACTTTGATAGGAAATCAGTAGCAAAAAGTGTACATGATTCCTGTGTATTCAGCAAGGTTAGAGCTGAATGTCACCTTTTCTTTCTGACAGGCTCCTCATCTTCAACAGCTATATGGCAGGCAGATACAACATGAGCCCCTCCAAACTGGGAATAGCCTCTGTTGAATTTGACCAGTTCATATGGTTTTCTTCCAGATAAGTTTTGATCAAAAGTTGCCAACATTCATACATTTCTTCATGTTCAGGAAGGAAACTACTGCAGTTTTCAAAATTTGGAGGAGATGGTGCATTATCACCTGGTTTTAGTGTACATAATGAGGTCCTGAAAAAACACTGTTTGCAGACAGCCAACTGACTGTGCTGATATTCCTAGGGTGAGAAATATCAAATGAGTGTGCCAACATTGAGTGTACATGCATTTCTCCCATAGGTCATCATGGATGAGATGGTGAACAACGTTCATCCAGGCTTGCAATATTCTGCCATTGTGAAGAAAGTGTCAATGATCATCATATACATCATATATATGATGTCATCATATACATTTGATACATCATATACATTTGATACAACATCATATATATTTGATGTACAGGGTGTGTGCTCCATCCCAGCAGAAGTTAAGCAATTCATGACACCCCTGTGCTTCTTACCTAATATGAACACTTCTTGGGACTGTTGATAGACTTTTGGGGACTGTGAGAATCTCATGAGGCATATGACTGCAGTGGCAGAACCACTGCACCACCATTTTGACAAGCATGCTAAATGGCAGAGGACAGCTCAGCATGATCAGGCTTTCCAATGTAGGGGTGTACGAAACACTTACCTTGTTCTGCTGGGGCCATCCACAGTGGGGGGGGAGGCGCTCTGTCCCCCCCCCCGAATCCTCCCCGGCCGGCTCCACTCTGCCATTTGCGTCCCTGCCTTTCGCCACAATAGGCTACGTAAATATATACGTAACCTATCATGGCTACTGCAGGGACGCAAATGGTGGCTGCTACACCATTTGCATCCCTGCATTTTAGCCATGATGGGCTATGAATATATTTACGTAGCCTATCATGGCAAAAGACAGGGATGCAAATGGCATCCCTGCATTAGCTGCGATAGGCTACATAAATACTTACGTAGCCTATCATGGCTTGGCAGGGACGCAAATGGCGGCCGGCGTAGCGGCCGCCATTTGCAGCTGCAGCCCGGCAGCAGCCAGAAGACCACCCAGAGCTGCTGCTACCATCGCTGCCACCAGAGCCACTGCTGGAGCCACCACCACGACCAGGTAGGCTCCGTCCCAGGGGGATTCCACTGGGTGGCAGGGGGGATTGCTCTGTTCCACCACGGACTCACTGGAGCCCATGGCAGAATTCTCCAACATCACTATTCCAATGCCATAAAATGTTTCATAGCATCTGACTGAGCCTCAATCCATTATGGTGGGCAGAGTCCCTTGAGTCTCACCCATGATGCATCTCCATGTGGAATTGGAGCTTTCCTGAGAGACCAAATTGAGGATTCTCATGACGTTCCCATTGATTTCTACCCCATAACTTTGCCTCCAATGGAATGGAGCTCTGCTAAAATTGATTAAAGGTCCTGGCTGTTGTAGCTCATGTTCAGAATTTCCATGAGTACATCTACAGTCAGCCATTATCTCCACACAGGTGCAGTGGGAAGCTTTGCTGAATGTTTCTGACTACACCCCACAGCAGACACTTCCAATATAATCTCAAAGAACATTCCCCACGTTGATGCCCTGAGCTGCCCCCTGCTCCCAACTGCAGACATTGATGCTGCTGTTGGAATCATTCCCATAGCCATCACTCCATGCTGCATTATCCAGGGCTCCAGTTTCTGTGTGCTCTCAAATGGATGTTGAGGGGGTGACCATTAGGTAAGCTTGAGGAAAAAATCATGTCATTTGTATCTAAACAACATAAACTATCCACACACAAGATATGTTAATCTCCATAGTTTTGAGGGGCTGGGTGTTGGAGGCTCTACATACTGGGCATCCTGGTGTTGTCCATATGAAGTTCCTTCACCATAGCTGTGTGTGGGGGTCCAGGGCCAGGCTGGACAGCTCTTGCTAAAGAATGCATCGAGAGGTGTGATAAGTGCCATGCTTCAAGACAAGCCATGCCACATGCTCCATGGCTATGGGTACATATTGAGTTCACTGGCCCCTTTCAGAGGCTATCCTTCTGGATAGTGGCTGGCTCATATTCTGAATGGTTGGAGCTGGCTCCATATTAAGGATGGTGTGGGCATCTGGCTGGGGCTTGAAACTCGGCTATTTCTTGCTGGATCAGAACCCTGGACACCAGTCCATGGATCCCCTGGGCTTGACCAACTTGTTGCACACTGAGTCAAGCAAGCTCACAGTTTTCTACCACCTGCCCCCCCCACACACACACACACTCCTTCCTTGCAAGGAGAGAACTGGGGTTGGCGGGTGGCACAGGCAGGAGTCCCACACTGCCTGCCAACCCCTGGTTCTCTCCTTGCAAGGAAGGAGGGAATGAGAGGTTGGCAGATGGCAACAGGACTCCAGCAGTCACCATTTTGCACAAAATGGTGGCTAGGCTTTCTGCAAATGCCCATTTATGGCAGTAGTTCTGCATAAATGGCTCTATATACTGCCACCATTTGCCCCAAATGGGAATTGGTGAAAAAAGCCTAGCCACCATGTTTTTGCAAAATGGAGCAGTAGCATGTCATGTGCTGCTCACCTCTCCCCAGGTGCCTGCTGACCATCTGGTGGCTCACCCCACATGCTGAATGGGGTCGGGTGGACGGGGGTGGGTGGTTTCAGTGAGCAGCAGCTTCCCTTCTCTCTCTCTGTCTTTCTCTCTCTCTGACATCCTGAGTTGGTATCAAGGC
Source organism: Heloderma charlesbogerti (assembly GCA_026122225.1). Classification (NCBI taxonomy): domain Eukaryota; kingdom Metazoa; phylum Chordata; class Lepidosauria; order Squamata; family Helodermatidae; genus Heloderma; species Heloderma charlesbogerti. The sequence goes on from JANEZZ010002211.1 coordinate 114,587, forward strand.
CTTATGCAGACGTTTCACAAGACATGGGCTGCCAGACCCTATGGTCTCAGAAAAGAGGAGCCCATTCATATCTATGGAATTCTGCACATTCCTTGATAATGGCCTGATCTGGCACATCATTTCAGCTCCTTTCCTTCTAGCAACAAATAGCCAGGCCAAGTGTATGGTGAGGACAACAAAGGATGCATTACAGTGGACTGTAGAGGGTGACTGGAACCACTGCCTTGCCTGTTATTTCTTGACTGCATCAAGTACTACAACCATAAGGAACCCTGCTAAGCTGTTAATGAATGGGTGGGTAATAACTCTACTTGATTATAGGTTATCTGATTCAGGTTATCTGAAAGACCATATCCTCTCTTATGAACCTGCCAGTGCCCTGAGATCCTCTGGGGAGGCCCTTCTCAGTCCCACCACTGTCACTGGCACATTTGGTGGGAACCCGGGAGAGGGCCTTCTCAGTGGCTGCCCCACGGCTGTGGAACACCCCTCCCAGGGAGGCTAGGATGGCTCCCTCCTTCATGTGTTTCCGGAGGCAGGATAAAACATTCTTGTTCCAGCAGGCCTTTGGGACATAGTTGGAACCAGGGGGTAAGCTGCTAAAATGCCATTTTAAAATGCTGCTTTAATGTTTTAATATAATTTTAATTGTATCGTTGTTTAATTTATATTTTAACTTTTGTATATTTTCATATGTTTTAATTGTATATTTAATTTTTATAAGCCGTCTTGTGTCCCAGTACTGGGAAAAAGGCAGGGCATAAATATAATAATAATGATGATGATAATAATAATAATAATAATATAATACACCTTCACTTGACTTGACTGAGGAAATTCAAGGGAGAAAGGAGGGGACAGTGTTGCAGGAGGAATCTGAAGACCTGCTGAAGTACATGCCCTTGTGTATGTCAGAAACTACTTTCCTTGTGCTACTGTATGTGGATTCCTGCCACCATGACTCAAGCTATGCTGGTTTTGTCCTACAGGACTCAAACACCAGATGGTCATGTGCTGTGCTAACATGCGGATCAGATGAGAGAATGATTATCATATCCACCAATTCTCTCTGAAAGTACAGGGGATGGTCCGGGGGCAGGACATTATGAGACACTGGTTGCCTCCAGAAACCAGGCATGTGTCAACAGAGAGAGCGACCAGCATGCCCAGAACCTGCTGAGGGATTGGATGCTTCTCCCTCAGCTTCAGTGAACAAAGGCCATTCACCTCTCCATGCTATAGCTCACCCCTGGTATCTTAAGGCCTACGTGACCTAGTAGAGGAAGGGGTGTAGGGTATTGGACTTCCTGGCTCCCCATACCAGGAAGAACTTGAGTCAGCACCCAACTGCTGTGATGTCAGGGTACTGTTCAGCCATGCCTGCTGCATAGTCTGTTCTTTTCATTAATTCAAGTTCTTGTTTGTTGATTTTGCATCCTCTGTGTAGCCTTCTCTTCATGATGCATTTTACCCCCCTATGCATGTGCAAAAAGCCACTAACTAACTAACTAACTTACTAACTAACCAAAATAGAATCATGAGGGTCATCATAGGCTAGCTCTCCTCCTCTCATTAAATTTGACACTCAGGCATGGTTCAGGAGCAAATATATCACAAACCAAGAATAACCCTATATTAATCATGTCTGGATCTGGATGTGCTGTGATACTTTCAGTTAATTGAACTGCTACAAGTGAGATCAAACATGAAGTGGTTATTTATGACTGTATCCTCTGCTCAGTAGCTATTACTACCACTGAGGTGGCAGAGAACAACTTTTAAAACACAGGGGAGATGAGTGTCTACTGATGCAGACATTGTGGATCACAGAAGGTGTATTAAATATATATATATATATATATATATATATATATATATACTGGATTGATGGTATATCTTACCCTTTTGTATAGAAATCTTCCCTTCTGCACATGGAAAGCAATCATAGCAGCAAAATGGCACTCCTTCTTTCTTTGTCCTACTAAAACCTGAATGACAATGGTCATTACACAGAGATAGGGGCCATGTCTGTGAAGAGAGAGAGAGAGAGAGAGAAAGAGAGTGTTTAAGCATTTGGAAAAGGAAATGTGGGGAACAATATGGCAGGCTGTTTCCAGTTTTGTTGTTCTTGTTTGTTTGTTTTTAATACATACACCCAAATCTACCTGATTAAACCGGCTGTGCCACACAATGGCATCCTCCTGTATAGTGAACATTTTTTCATCAGGAGTATTTGGCTCTATGCTTCCAACTTTGAGTCTGAGAAAAGATTTATTTGGGAACGTGACCCAGTTGATCACATCAAATCCAGCAAGTAATTGCCCATTTTGGACAAACAAAACCTTTTCCCTGGCACTGTTGTTAAATGAGACACTTCTCAGAAAGTGGTGGAGCTAAATTGGACAAGAGAGGAATAAAGGAAGAATGTTTCAGAAAGATCTATATATAGAACAGGATAATAAGAGATTAGACTTGAAAAACATGGCTTCACTATTTTATTTTATTTTATTTTATTTTATTTTATTGTTTATTTATATTCAATTTCCACCATTTTTCAATGGACCTTAGGGTTCTGCTTATGACACATACCCCCCCACACTCCATTTTAACCTTACATCAGTGCCATGAGGTAGGTTACAATGAGAGTTAGTAACAGGCCCATAATTATTCAGTGAGCTTCATAGCAAAGTCCGGGGCCGGGGAGTTGTACCTGGGTCACCACAGTATTAGCCCCATACTATAACCACTACATCACACTGGGTCTTGTTTGCTTTACTACAAGCATTAGAAAGTGAGGTACTTAACCATCTGCAATTTTAGGCATTGAATATTAACATTATGTTATCAATGTATAACATTATTTACAGAGTAACACAAGCAAAAAGAGACAGACATAAAATTATGAGAAAGACACTCCTCCGCCTGTGCAAAGTGTCAGGCAGGAATGCAGTTGTGAGTAGGGTGGAGGAAGGAGTGACTTGTGACAATATTGGTATGCAAGTCAATGTCAGGCAGGGGACAGGCATATTGAAGCTTTGGCTGATGGACTTTTTGCGCTTTCCTGCCTTTTTTTTTTGTTCTCAGGGTATTACCTGCCACGGCTGTGGATTCAGAAGTTTCCATCTCCCACTATCCATCATAATTCTGTGTTTCAGTTTGAATAAATGCATGATGTGCAAAGCATGTGCCACAGCATAGACTGCACTGTAGATGCTGTAGCTGTGGCTAGTCATGTTCATTTCAAAAACAGACACAGGGAGAGTCTCCAGCTTCTCTTCTCCAGTGCACATTTGACCATCATTCTTGTCTACTATGTCACTGGGGAACAAACACTGAAATGCATCTTCCCAAAAATCCCTGAGAAAGCCATCTTCTGTTTCCAAGGTAGAGTTTCTCCTCTGAACAAATTCTCGGAATCCTGATGGCTCCTTTGAGTGAATGGTAAGGGATATAGAACCATGGAGGAAGTCTATGGGCCAACTTCTTTGAATGACAATTGATGTGAAATCCATCTGGGCTGTCATAATCCAGACTTTTGCCGTGTTTGATGTATCTTCAAATTCTGGTAGGCAGAGCAGCAGTCTGAAATTTAGCATACTCTCACCCAGTATAACTACTGCATTGGCATTGTTTCCAATGACAACTTTGTATAATTCATGCCCCTCATCCCACATTTCAGTGATTTCAACGTTATACGTCTTCTGGGGGAATTTTTCAATGAAATCAAAGCAGATACCTCTCTGGGTACACAATGGAACAAAGTTCTGAACAAATCTATCTCCATCATCATAATGTACAGAAATCAGCCCAATCCATGTCCACTTGAAATACAGCAGTAACTGGACAATCCCCCTACACTGAAGGACTCCGTTTGGGAATATTGAGTGGAAAAAATCTCCTTGTGTTTTGTCGTTCATTCCTGGATCAGATCCATAAGTAACCTAATGAGATAAGAGGAGAGGGGAAGAGAGATTTCCCAGATACAAATGTGTGTGTTTGTGTATGTGTTTAATGGTGTGGAGTCTCGTGTGGTGCAGAGTGGTAGGCGGCAGTATTGCAACCGAAGCTCTTCCCACGACCTGAGTTTGATCCCAGCGGAAGCCAGGTCCCGGGTAGCTGGCTCAGGTTGACTCAGCCTTCCATCCCTCCGAGGTTGGTAAAATGAGCACCCAGCTTGCTGGGGGAAAGGTAGTCACACGACTGGGGAAGGCAATGGCAAACCACCCCGCTACAGTCTGCCATGAAAACGCCAATGCAAGTGGCATCCCTCTAGGGATCAGCAATGACTCGGTGCTTGCACAGGAGGAACCTTTCCTTTCCTTTTCTTTCCTTTCCTAACAGTGTGCTTGCAGAAATGCCATGCTTGTGCCCAAACAATCCAATCTTGTTCTTCAGTGCGTATTTCATTTTTTCCTTGATCGACGTGAATGGCATCGAAATAAAAGCAGGTGTCCAATCTACACAGGCAGGTAAACAGGCCATAGACTGTAAAAGAGGCAGCATGGACTGGTCCTCCTCAGACCACGGAGGTGCTATGTTCTTCACTGCTCTCATATGCTAAAAGCTCCCTCCAAAAACTGAGAACCAGGACAACATTCTCCTTGATGTGTTAGCTTTCTATATCTAACTACCTATCTATACCTATATGGAGGAGCATTCAAATGGATATCTGGCACAGGGGACCCAATCACGATCAGTGTCATAGAGTGCGGTGTAGGGATGGGCATTAACCCTTTGCCTCCCACTCTGGTCCTAATCTATATTGGGATCACCACCATGCCCATCATTTGCCTTGACACAAAGACAATGGATCACTTTGTGGAAATGGAAATTTCCCCTTCCTCCTTCTTTCCTTATCTCTCTTATTACGAATTGTCTGCTGGCCTAGTGATAGGGGGCTGACATACTAATCTAACCTTCTCACTGTAGACATTAATAGCAAAATTAATGTCTACAGTAAAAAGGTTAGATTGCCATTAAGTTTATTTTGCTGCCTCCATTGTGTCCTCAAGTAGCCGTCCAGCAGAGCTCTTCCAGGTGGTCTGGTGGTTGCTAACATCTTCCCCAATAAATGGGGCCCTGGCCCTGTCGAGGACCTGCTATGACCTTTTTGCATCGCACTTTGAGGACAAACTTGCTTGTCTCTGAAGCAACCTTGATGCTGTTGTTAGTGCAGTACCAGTCAAGTTGTCTGATGCCACCATCTGCCCGATTTTGTGGGATCAGTTCAAGTTGTTACGGCCTGATGATGTGGACAAGATGCTTGCAATAATGTGACCAACCATATGCCCTCTTGATCCCTGTCCCTCCTGGCTAATAAAAGCTAGCTGAGGGGGTATGACTGGGTGGGTCCAGGGAGTGATAAATGCTTCCCTACAGGAAGGGGTGGTCCCTGCTGTCCTTATGGAGGTAGTAGTGTGGCCACTCCTGAAGAAGCCCACTCTGGACCCAATGGTATTAGACAACTACCACCCAGTCACAAATACTCCTTTTCTAGGGAAGGTACTTGAGAGGGCCATGGTGGACCAACTGCAGACACTCTGGGAGGATACTGATTATCTAGACCCATTTCAATCTGAGTTTCGTCCTGGTTATGGGACTGAATAAGCCTTGGTCACCCTGATGGATGACCTTTATCGAGAGAGGGACGGGGGGGGGGTGCAACCCTGTTAATTCTGCTCGGTCTCTCATCAGCTTTTGATACCATTGACCACGGTATCCTCCTGGATCGACTCCGTGGGATGGGTATTGGATGAACTGTGCTACAGTGGTTCTAGTCCTACTTGCGGGCCCCATTTCAGAGAGTAACATTGGGTGACTATTCCTTGCCCCCTTGGCAATTGAGCTATGGGGTGCCACAGGGTACCATCTTGTCCCCAATGTTGTTTAACATCTATATGAAACGGCTCGGAGCGGTCATTAGGGGATTTGGAGCTAAATGCCATCCATATGCTGATGACACGCAGCTCTATCTCCCTGTGACCTCTGGATCAGGAGAGGCTGTGCAAGTCCTGAATCAGTGCCTAGACTCAGTAATGGGCTGGATGAGGGCCAATACACTGAAGCTGAATCCTGGCAAGATGGAAGCCCTGTGGGTGAGTGGTTCCTGGGTCCAGGAGATAGGCTCATTGTCTGTTCTGGAAGGGGATGCACTCCCTCTGAAAGATCAGGTCCAAAGTCTGGGGGTACTCCTAGATCCATCATTGTCACTGGAGGCCCAAGGGGTCGCGGCAGCTCAGAGTGGATTTTATCAGCTTTGGCTGGTTCATCAGCTACAGCCTCTCCTGGACAGGGATAGCTTGCCCACAGTGCTACAGGCATTAGTAACCTCAAGACTGGATTACAGCAATGCACCGTATGTGGGGCTGCCCTGGCCTTAAGGCTGGCCCAGAAGCTGGAGCTAGTGCAGAATGCAGCAGCTCAGCTGTTGTTGGGAGCTACCCCTTTTCAGCATGTGTGTAACTCCTCTGCTGACTGAGGGAACTGCACTGGCTGCCTATTCGCCACCAGGCCAGGTTTAAGGTATTAGTACTAGTGTACAAAGCCCTAAACAACTTGGGACCAGGATACCTGAGAGAGTTCCTCCTTCCTTACCAACCTGCCCATTCACTGAGGTCATCAGAGGGCATGTTCCTGGTGGTTCCACATGATGTACCTATGGCCTGGTTGGGGTCCACCAGGAGAAGAGCCTTCAGTGTGGTGGCCCCCTTCCTATGGAATTCCCTGCCTTTAGAGGCCAGGCAGGTGCCAACACTGTGTTCCTTCCAGTGCCTCCTGAAGACAGTGTTCTTTCAAGAGGCCTTCCTTGCATGACCAGCCATGTTTTGTTAAATTCCACCTTGTTGGGGTTTGTCTTTAAAAAAAAAAAATGTTTTAACTTTTTTAACCGGTTGTTTTATTCTTTTATCATGTTCACCACTCCAAAATCTTCTGATGTGGAGCAGTATATAAATATTGTAAATAAATAAAAATAATAAAATAAGGTTGTGTGATTTCTTCTTGATCTTTGTCAGCAAGCTAAATTTCTTCATTTTATTGATGTACAGTGCAAGGTCTGCTTTGTGCATGCCACACCCCTTTAAATATCACTATATTTCCAAGTTTGTTGGACACATGTGTAAATATGTGTACATGTGAACAAGAAAAGTCAGTAACATAAAGATCTGACATCCAGTTATAAATTCTTTGGAGTGAGATGAAGGGGAGGCAATCCAACTACTCCCACAAACATGCCAAGCAGGGCCAGACACCTCATGTCATAGCAATATGATCCCATCATGGTGACACTATATCCCTCTTTGTAGCACAAACAATGACATCTGTCATGGTATTTTGGCTAATATGGCATAAAAGGTGGGAAATAACTCTAGAAAAGGTGTCTAGGGAATGTGTAATGTGCCCCAACAGCTATCAGTGCACTTCAATACTGATAAAAAGCACTAGTGAAGATTTAGGGTTGGTTGCTTTGGACACTTCCAATTAATTAATTGTATTTAGAGGAGATGCACTGAAATCAATAGAACTACTCCAGGTATGAGTGACTAAATCTGATCCAATCCACAATGTTCGGATCCTCCTCATTAAGAACAGAAGAAAATAAGAACAGCCATGCTGGATCAGACCAAGGGTCCATCTAGTCCAGCATTCTGTTCGCACAATGGCCAACCAGCTGTCAACCAGGAACCCCCAAGCAGGGCATGAGTGCAACAGCACCCTCCCATCCATGTTCCACAGCAACTGGTGTAAATAGGCTCACTGCCTCTGGTACTAGAGGTAGCACATAGCCATCAGGACTAGTAGCCCATTGATAGCCTCTCCTCCAGGAATTTGTCCAACCCCCTTTTAAAGAAATCCAAATTGGTAGCCATCACTACATCCTGTGGTAGCAAATCCCATAGTTTAACTATGCCCTGTGTGAAGAAGTACTTCCTTTTATCTGTCCTGAGTCTCAAACCAATCAGCTTCATAGGATGACCTCAGGTTCTAGTATTACATGAGAGGGAGAAAAATGTCTCCCTATCCACGTTCTCCACCCCATGCATAATTTTGCATTAGGGTTAGGGAGCTGCAAAGAGTATAAAGCTAGCCCTGGTTCATATAAATGACATATGGTTGGTTGAAGGTGGGAGTGCATTGATTTCCCAGTTGTGTCCCCCAGGCTATTGGTGCACCCAGCTATAAGGATTCCAAAACCAGATAAATGTTCAAGAAAGAGGGAAACTGGAAACAGCACTTGCGAGTTAGGATATAGAAGTTCATTAGAGAGTTGGTGAAGAGGTGGGGGTCCAAGTAAGCTCCCCTCCACCAAATGGAGAAACAATAAAACATTTAAGGCAAGAAAGGGTGAGAACAGAATGAGCAACAGATTGAAAATATATGTGATAGAGGAAAGAACTATAGGTTGGATCCAATTGGGACCTTGTGCATGCAGCCATCCCTGCTGGGCCCCAGCCCATGCCTGCCCAGCCCTGCTGGGCCCATACCATTCATGACCATGGAGTAGCACTTCTAGGGGCAAGCCCTGAAAGAAGTGAATGCTGTTTCTGGATGGGGCAGGTTGTGCCCCTTCCAGAAATTAGCTTTTGTGCTCATTTCAGGGCTTCCCCCTGGAAGCACTACATCATGGTGGCATAAGGACCAGGGCTGGTGGGGCTGCATCTGTGTGGACTGGGGCCTGGTAGGGCTGGCCACATGAGCAAGGCCCCAATTGGATCCAGCCCAAGAAGAGCAATGGTTACTAAAAAGCAAACAGGAATTGGATCAAGAAAACACATTTGGGTTTTAATTGAAGAAAGAAGGGAAAGGAAATTAGAAGCTGAAAGTAGGAACAGCTGGGAAAAAGGGAAAGCAAGACAATCTGGTAAAATGGAAGACATAGAAGGAATATTACAACCAGAAGTGGAAGGTATGAGGAATGAATAAAAGCAATGTTATCAACTGCATTGGCCCCAGGAGTGTAATCAAGTCTCCTGCAGTGTTAGAGCGGCGTAGAGATCCATAATCCTTGCTTAAGTTCATTATTGGTGCAATTCCCTTGCTAGTGAGCCTCTGAACATGTGAGATAAGTGAAAAGGCCGATAGCAGCCTCAGCACATTCCATACTAATGAGTGAAACAAAATGTGCCTGAGAAGCAGAGGTTGTTTGTCTTAAAGCTGCAGGTGGCTGTGCTGAGAACCAAACACTTCTAGTCTATGCTGGGAATGAATGCTAGGGGGTGCTTGCTGCTGTTATGCTGCCTCATTGTGAACATGCATTTTATAAGACCCATTGTGCCCCATGGCTCTGGGTTCAGAGAAGCTGTCTGATCAAACCATTGGGTACACCTGTGTGCTGTAAGTTACTCAATAAAGTACTCCTTGTAAGTAAACCTGCATCTGATTTATCACTATCTTGGCACCTCTAAATTAAGAGGTCAAAGCCCAAGGCCAGGGCAATAGATCAACAGAGTCTTGGGCAATACTATCAGCAGAAGGTGGGAGTGCACAGATTTCCCAGTTGTGTCCCCAAGGCTATTGGTGCACCTGGCTATAGGGATTCCATAAATGGATAAATATTCAAGGAGGAGGGAAACTGGGGCTGGTCATGCATGGCCTGGGGCCTGGCAGGGCTGGCCACGTGAGCAAGGCCCCAATTGGATCCAGCCCAAAGAGAGCAATGGCTACTAAAAAGCAAACAGGAATTGGATCAAGAAAACACATTTGGTTTTAATTGAAGAAAGAAGGGAAACATAATTAGAGGATGAAAGTGGGGAAAATTTGGAAAAAGAGAAAGCAAGACAAACTGGTAAAATGGAAGACATAGAAGGAATATTACAACCAGAAGAAGAGGAAGGTATGAGGAATGAATAAAAGAAATGTTATCAACACAGTCTTGGGCAATACTGTCAGCAGAAATTGATGCAGGAGTGTACAAAGAAGGAGGTCAGCATCCCTCTTTCTTTCTATCATGCCACAAAGTGTTACAAAATCTAAAAGAAAAAGTGAGCTTATTAAAGTCCCTTGCTCTGTCCCTTGCTCACAGAAAAGACATATTCATGTCTTACCTGTGGAATCTTGTGGTTGTACAGGATGGTTGCCATGTCAAGAGAGATTTTGGCATAGGGTCCTCCAATGACAGCCACTGCGTTGTTCTGTCCACCACAATTGTAGTTAGGGATGAATCTGTCCTTCGCAGAGAGAAGTTTCAATGCAGCATGATACGTCCAGCTTCCAAACACATCACTATTATAGATGTGGAAGCCCAGGCTGACATTGGGCAAAAGCTGGGAATTGCCACTGATCTCCTTTACAGCAAATGCCATGGCCAGGGTGTGCTGGTACTAGTGTTAAGTCATGAACCTTTAATGAGAGTTATAAGCTTTATTGCCATGTTTCTGCTGCAGGACAGATACAGAACATTTGCTGCCCTCTACATTTTAAAGACTGTTGTCCTGGGACTGTAGAGCCAGAGGACAAGTCGGGAGATTTATGTCTGCCTCCTAAGAAAAATATAATGGTAAGGGAAATATCAGCTTTATCCCCATCTATCAGCCACAGAAGGAGCCACTGCAGGGAGCTTTTTTTGCTTTTTCTCCTATACACAGTCATCTGGGAAGAAACCCAATTGAGCAAAGTGGGACTGACTTCTCAGCAAATATGCATAGGATTGCACGGAGGTCCTATGCCTAGCCTATGCCTATGCCTATATCTATCTATCTACCTATCTATCTATCTATCTATCTATCTATCTATCTATCTATCTATCATCTATCTATCTATCATCTATCTATCATCTATCTATCATCTATCTATCATCTATCTATCATCTATCACCTATGAAAGATAGATAGATTAACAACAGAGACTATATATATTCTGGCAGATGAAAGTTCCTAAGGAGAATAAAAATAACAGTGGTATGACTGGTATAAAGTTTATGAATTGTCCTCCAGATTAAAGCCACGTGGACTAAGAGTTCTGCGTCTGTAGATCCAGAACATTTCCCTTTTGTCAAGCATGTCAGTGTCCTTTGTTTGTTAAATTGGAAGCAATTGTAATTTGGAGAGACTATGTGCAGTTGAGTTGAAATGTCTTGCAACCCTTGCATGTTTTGCACAGGTTGCCCCATGTTTCGGTAGGAATTGCAGATTTGTGGTTATGGAATCTTGTTCTTAGATGTGTTGTAGTTTTCCTTACATATAGTACCACTTTCCCAGTCATGGTGTTTTGTGCCCCAGGGGCCCTTCCTTGACATCCCACATGGTGTGGATTTAGAAAAGGAAGGAGGGGGGAGTATGTTCTGCTGTAGCCTGCATCTGCATCTGTGTCCTGCCTGATCCAGGCCAGGATGAGTCTTTGGATGATGACCCTGATGTTACAGAGCCTAAAGGCCTTATGAGACCCCCTGACACTAGTGATATCCAGGGCAACTCTGGCATCACTAGGGAAGCTACACTGGTCCCTTCAACAACATGGACCCTGAAGAACCCCCAGACAGCTCCCCCAAGGACTGTACGTCAGCTGCGTGGCCAGAGGAGAAGGCCAAGCACCTTGCCAGTCATAGAATGTGCTAGTTTAGGAAGGTAAAGGAACTGGCCACCACTGGGACACAAAGTATGTGCATGAAGGACCGCAGCAACCAGACAACTTGGGAACGTAGGACTTCTTGTGAGTAGGGACCTCCTCACGAGGAGGACTTCTTCCAGAAGCCTCTGATGTACCACAACTGAGTCCAAGGTGGGGCTTTGAAAGCCAGGTCATACGCTTTGAGTTGAGACTTGCTAGCTGTGGGATAACTAGCTTCCAGTACCTTGAAACCTTGCCATTCTTTGGACTGATTAATCATGGTGCTGACTACTGCTTTTGAATGGCCATTTTCCTTCACTGAAAAAACTGTGCTTTGACCTTTTCCAAAAATGGATTTGCCCCTAGTTTGCCATAGGACTGAGCCCCAACCAGGCCATAGCAGGATGGTACGCTTCCACATGATCAGGAAACACAGTTCTGCAGGATGCATGATCTCCAGAAAGCCAATGGCTGTGGCACAACATCTGCATGTTTCCCTCCTGAATATGAAGACCTTTGTGATAGATATAGATAGATAGATGATAGATAGATAGAAAATTAATATAAAACATGAACTGAACAAATACACTGAAGCAAAACTTAGGAAGGCTACATGTGTCATCATTCACGTTCAATGCAATGCAGAGAGCTGTTATTCTACAAACTTGTGACATAATCAAATTAATTAAATAATATATCTTTCTTCTTGCAAGAGGTTTGGGAACAGGGAACCCCACTTGTGTAATCAGTGTAACTACTATTAGTAGTTGTTGTCATAAATAAATGTGACGTGGGGGGTGGTGCACTGTTTCTCACCAAAGAAAGAGAGGGGAGAAAAAAGAATAAATACAGTCTCCAGAACTGGCATGTCTAGGCAGATGTACATTTTCATTTTTAAAAACCAGCTCCTTACACATGGTGGTCAAGCAGTTCATAAGAGGGACGTCTCTCAAAAGCCAGCGGATCTGTAAGCACGTGGATCTGATAAATAATTCCAGCAATGGTGGGTTCTCCTGACTGAAAATACTTGTGAAGAATAGGAAGAGGATCACTGATGTTACATTTAACAACAGCAACCTTGCACACTACCTGAGACAGCAACACTAATACCAAGACTACAATTACCACCATTGTGTTTAAATATATATATATATATATTGGAGACACCAGTTCATCAATTTTACACTATCATCTGAGTGTCCCTAAATAGCACAGCCTGACTTTAACAACCAAAACTGTACAGCTTAAAGCATCAGTCAGATTGAAGTATCAGTCAGTAACCAGAAGGAGTCCTTTTTGCTTTTCTCTGTCTAGGAACAACTCTCAGAGGTACAGGGAGTAGAAATAGCATCCTTTAGTCTTGTAGTTCTGCTAGTGACCACTGGAACTCCAGAGAGACTTAGAGAAGAAGCAAAAGTAGATAATTACAGGGAGATAATCCCCTGCTCAGAGTTGTATGTCAGAGGAAAACATGTTTATCACAGCTCATCAGAAAGCACCTCTTGTCTTCTGTGGAGTAAAAAGACAGACACAGGCTTATAGTGGAGCAAGAAAAAGCCAGCAAAAAATAAGGCATGAAGAAACTAAAACAACAACAAAAATAACCTAACCAAAAAAAAAAAAAAGGTTTCCAAGGTTTCTAGTTGTAATGATGGCATAAATGTGGGAACTAATACTATACCAGGGCAACTTCTCAAAAATAGAATGACATAACATCTAAATGAATGCCCATTTGGCAGCTCACCCATTCGGGTGTGGGCCAAGGGTAACATTTGAGTGACTCCAGAAGTGAGAATAGACAAGCTAGCACATAGTGTGTGACACATCCTGTATCTGTGCTGATGTGGGTGGGACTGTGGTGTTATTTAAGCCCCCCCCCCCCAGACACACACACATGCACACATGCTAGACCCTCTTCTCATTTGTCAACAAGGGAGCATCATTTTTGGTGAGAGCAGAGGCTTTCCCCATTCCATATTTCAGCATTTGCAACCCTAATGAGGGTCCTCAAGCACCTGTGGGCACACTTTTCTGGCTTTGGACCATGCCTGTGGGCAAGGTGTGTGTGTGTGTGCATGCGCATGGAGAGTGTGTGTGATTTTGTGGCTTTGTCTGGCACTAGCAGTGGACATGCCCATGGCCCAGGTGTGTCTGGGAGTTTAGACTCTGTTCTTTATGGTTAAGATGGCAGTGAACCTAAACCCGCTTTAGACATGCCAGCAAGGCATGGCTTGCAGTACAGTGGTACTTCAACGCAGTTGGGCTTGCATGGCCCCCTAACTTGAAGTAAAGGGAAGTGGGCTGGTTTTGTGAGTGGTTGCTTTCAATGCTTGAAACATATGGAAGCTCTAAGTCCACTTGAAGTTGGTTAATAATCATTAATTAATAATTGGGGGAGGTGGAGGAGGTGGCTGTATTTCACTACATCACACTCATGGTGGAATGACATCATGGGACTCCAAAACAGTCAAGGCCCTTCAAAAGGCAAAAGGAAAGCTAAGCAGGCCTGATCCAAATAACCACCCTTAGAGTATCATCCTCCAATGAGGAAGAGGATCTGCATAGTAAAACTCTGCTGGTCCACCTGGTGGCCCTTGAGTGGAACAAATGTTCAGATAAGACCCTCAGACAAAAAAGGGAAAGGCCAAGTCTTTGGATTATTTTGCAGCTTGTCTGTAAGCTCTGGAAGGGCCCAGTGGGAAGATGGTGATGGAAGCAGCAGCTAGTCCAGTCATGACTGAGGTCCCAGAGAAGATGAAGCCAATTCTGGACACTGGGGATGGTGGTAATCTGCATGCATATGGCACGGACTTTGGTGCCAGTCACCTTGGAGCCCTCTTGAGTAAGGCCTGGCATGGGAGGGGCAATTTCCCAACAAGGCCAAAGACAGCAGGACCTTTCGTCTCTTCATTTCATTGTGTATACAGCAAGTTCAGCAGAGCCCTCACCTGGCCAATCACAAGCAGGTGTGGTAGGGGCTGGTCACTGTTCATAATTTCATAGATTGCTCAGCTGGACATTTATTTTGGGGGTTGTAGAACATTTCACAGATGCTGCTGTACACTAATAATATTCTTCCTTTTCCCTTTTTCATTTCAGGTTTGCTGAATCAGTGCAGTGTAGGCATAGCTTCTTTAACACTTAGTGACATTTCATGAACACAAACCGTTTGGGTTGAATATTCCAATTTAACAGATTTCCATGTTCACTCAAGCTCCAAAATGCCAGGAAATTGCAGACATTTGGGGCCATACCCTTAGCAGGCACATTATTTAGGAAACAGAGACGTACTATGGAATCCTATGCTGCGGTTAATTCCAGATCCAGCACTTCTCCATGGAGCTGGATGATGTCAGTGGCAGTCTGATAGACCTACATCCCAGAATTCACATGGAGTCTACGTATGTGATGTTACCATTTCACATTACAAGTACACACTTGCAACCAACACACTGCCATTTTCTATCATTCCACTCTCTTGCTGGAGAAATTGGGTGGGTTGCATTAATGAGGACCACCAGAAACTCGAAAGGCCCACTGTTGATCCCCAGACCAGGGATCAAGAAACTAAACTCTAAACTAATAGAACTATTAAATAAACCAAGGCCTGAGATTCTCAAGAAACCAAAGGCCCCTCATTCCTTTAAACAGACAGCTTCTGTCATTAAAATCAAAATGTTGCTGGGCAACACTGCTTCCTACTGAGCATGTGAGACAATACTCTTCATCACCAACCTTCGCTAAAATGGGTTCAAACTGTTCATTTTTAATTTAAAAAAATGACAAACATGTTAAACTACTACTGGGTTACACCACATAGGAGTTGCTTCCTTTGAGCTAACACACACACACCCCACCCCCAATTTAGTACACACTGCTAAAGGCCAATGTATTGATCTGGATGCCTGACCTATTCAGTGCAAATTCAAAGTATATTCATTGGATTACAAAGATAGAACTAGACCACTTGTGAAAGAAGTGACTGTTTATGGATAGAAAATCTCTTCTTCAGATTCTCTTTCTCATGCCCCTACAGGATTGCCCTTTTTGGCCCATGTAAGTGTCATTGCTTACAACAGAAATTAAATGCAGCTGTATTCAGCTGAATCTGGGGCATGGTATTGTATAAATTTTAATAATGTCTTCTTATTAGCTGATCTCTTTTGTTCAAGTCAAGCCTCACCATGATAATATAGCACTGGGGGTGAGAGGGTGGGATACAAATCAGTAAGCCTGCACTGGAGGCTAATATAAGGAAGATCTTCACAGCCACCATTTATTTCCCCTTGGTGCTGAGGTAGGTTGGAACAAAGGACAGCCAACCATTACAAAAGACCAACATGATGAAGGTGATGAACTTGGCTTCATTAAAACTGTCAGGTAACTTCCTGTCCAGGATGGCCACAGGGAAACTGACAAAGGCAAGAAATCCTATAAAGCCCAAGACACAGTAAAACCAAACAGCTGATCCTTCATTACATCCCAGACCAGTACATTTTTCCGCTCAGTGAATGCATGTCAAAATCTGGAACTGGAGGAGAGGTTGCCAGACACATAGTACATAGTTCCTGGCTTGAAGCAAGGAAGAAGAAATAACAATGGAGATGACCAGTCTTTTCCCCACCCATTTCCTCATCCTTGATCCTGGTTTGGTGGCCATGAAAGCAAGAATCACTGTGATGGTTTTGGCCAATATGGAAGAAACAGCCACTTAGAAGATGAGACCAAAAGCAGTTTGTTAAAGGAGACAGGTCACCTTCCCAGGTCGCTCAATGAATAGCCAAGCACAAAGGAAGGAGAGCAGAAGGAAGACAAGTAGAGTGTAAGTGAGGTTCTGGTTGCTGGCTTTGACTATGGGAGTGTCCTGGTGCTTAGTGAGGATCCCAAGCACTAATGCTATGATTTAAGAAAAGGATAAAGTGAAGATGGGCAAACTGATCCCCAAAGGTTCTTCATAAGACAAGAAGCTTATATCTTCGGGAATTCATAAATCTTGGCCATGGTTGGAGTATATATGTTCTGGACCTTGGAAACAATAATCATCGTCTGAAAAAGGAAAACATAGCAGCCAATTGTTCACTGCATTGCTGCAACCAATTAGGGAGGTTGGCGCATTCTGCCACAGACCCCAATGAGGCTGGATTCCAAACATGTGGCAGAACGGAGCACTCACCTCTGCCTCCCCTGGAATCCATCCGGTCAGCTTCCTCCATGCGTCAATCCTGCTGAGCCGGCCGTCATTGCTGTGCCGTATCGCTTCACTGGGCTAACTAACTCTGGATGCAAATGACATCTGCTATGCCATTTGTGGCCATAAAGCTGTTAGATTAGCCTAAATGTAGCCATTTATGGCTGCATTTAGGTAAATCTACCAGCTTTATGGCCGCAAATGGCGTAGTGGATGCCATTTGCTTCCCTGTTTTTTCACACGACAGGCTACGCAAATTGGCTACTTCAAATTGAAACTTCAGCTAGTCCAAAATAGGGCAACACGATTGTTAACAGGGACTGGCCAATGAAATCATATGATGCCAGTACTTTTCCAGCTGCACTGGCTGCCGGTCCATTTCCAGGCCTGATGCAAAGTGCTGGCATTAACATTCAAAGCCCTAAATTGCTTGGGGACAGGTTATCTAAGGATTGCCTTCTCCAATGTATGTCTGTCTTGGCCCTGGGATCATATTCAGGGGTCCTTCTCTGTGAGCCCCTGCGAAAGGAAGTGAGGCTACCAGGAAGAGGGCCTTTTCTGCTGTGGCACCCCGGCTGTGGAATGAGCTCCCTAGAGAGGTCACCTTTTTGTGTCTACAGAAGTGTTCTGTGATTAGACAGTTGATTTGTTAGCATCCAATATATAAATCAGTAAGCAAGCACAATTTGTTACACAACATCCTCACTGATCATAGGGCACATGAGTTAGGTTTTTAGCCTTAGCTTTCAATTTCCTGGCTTTGTGGAGCTTGAACCAACATGAGAGAGCCTTCACTTGGGTCTTAAACTGGAAGATTTTTTTTAATTGTTGATTTATATAGTAGTTAGCATGACTTCTGAAAGCTGGAAAATCAGGTTATTCCTTGCAAAGTGACCTCCTCACCAATGGCTTAGTATTCAATGAAAACTACAACGTTTTGTATAAGAATAATGTTTTCTTTTTATTATTATACCATAATCATAGAATCATAGAATAGTAGGGTTGGAAGGGGCCTACAAGGCCATCGATTCCAACCCCCTGCTCAATGCAGGAATCCAAGTCAGAGCATCCCTGGCAGACGGCTGTCCAGCTTCATATAAACTTCACTACTTCACACAACATGTAATTAAGTTATCTAATTCACAAACAGAAGAGGTGATGAGGGTCCCATATACAGATGACTTTCAAATGGGGATAAGACAAATTCATGGAGCATGAATCCATCAATGGCTACTACTTATGATAATGGTATCATCATCATCATCATTCTCATTATTATTCAGCATAATATAACATAATTGAACATAATATAATTAATTTTATTATTATTCAGCATAATATAAAATCTCTAAAGAGTTCACATACAAAGAAATCGCATATAAACACACTGTTAAGAACAATTCCAGATGCAGTAACAATAACAGAATAATGTTTAAAATGCACAATTAAAATAATTTGAACTACAATAACAATTCAAAACAACACAAGGAGAAGTAAGATGATTAACTGCAATTAATTACAAGGCAGAGAAATTCTGGGTGAAAGGGGGTCTTTTCAGGATGCCTTTGAAACATGCCACATTTCCGCCTGCTGAAATGCATGGTGGAGGGCTTTCCAGAGGGTGGGTTCCACCACAGAGAAGGGCCGCCTTCAAGAAATGACATGGTGAAATTCCTTTCTCATGGAGCCTCCATCTTAAGAGAAAGTAACCCAACATATACAGTACATCTACCATACTGTAATTACTGGGGAACAATAGTGGGAGATGGCTTCCCAAGGACATCTGGTTTGCCACCATGAGAAGATACGGAGTTGCTATTGTTCATTCTATTGCTTCTAAATGCTCTTTTCTGTAAGTGTCTATTTCTGTGGCATGTTAGATATTTTTGATAATGAAATGTAGCAAGATGTAGAATAGAACACATGGAAACTTCAGTTGCTCCTTTAACTTGACTAGATCTGGGTGACTTTTCTGTCAAGGCTACATTCACATTTCTTGTTTTTGGCCTTCCTTGGTGTGCCATATATACACTTGTGGATTTTCTTGTCTCATTTCTTTCTATTATTGATGGATGCTAGATGGAATTATACATCACAGAGGTTAAGAAGATGCAGTTTTGATATGATCTGGCTTGGTCATAGTTTGAAAATACAGTAGGGGTATTAAAACTACTTAGCATTTTGCTAGCAAAGGAAGTTCTTCACACAGTGCATAGTTAACCTGTGGAATTTGCTACCGCAGGATGTGGTCATGTCCACCAATTTTATTGTTTTAATAGAGGATTAGACAAATGCATGGTAGATAGGGCTATCAATGGCTGGGAGTCCTGATGGCTATATGCTGCCTCCAGTATACCAGTTAGTGGAGAACATGAGCTGGAAGGTGGCATTGCACCCATGTCCTGTTCATGGGCTTCCCATAGGCATCTGGTTGGCCACTGAAAGAACAGAATGGTGGACTATATAGGCCCTTTGTCTGAACAAGCACAGCTTTGCAATAGATTTATCAAACCTTTATTAAACTTCAGGAGAATCTCCAAATATTTCCCCACATTACCTTGGGCTTCCACATCTCTAATAGCTATTTCATTGCAAGCTCAACCTATTTTGCATCAATGGAACTTCTCTCCACCCAGGAGAAATTTATCCCAAATTACAAGGGTGATGTCCAGAGCAATATAATAGCTGTCATTGGGGAACCTAATTGTGACATCCCTCTTTGCATAACAGCCATTCTGTTCATCTACAAAACTCCAGAGAAAAGCTGTGCATCTGAAATGAGGGTTTTTAAAAAACTCATTTCATTGCATTTTAGAATTAGCCTTGTGTTTTGAAGATAGAGAGTGCTATTTGAAATAAAGATATACACCTTCCATTTTCCTTGAGGGTCAAAACCTGGCCAAAGATTTTCTCCCCTTGGTGTATAAATTTATTTTTGACCTGCCCTCCCTCCCCCTGATATGATAGCTTTCCAATATAATTTGCAATCTGAAAAATAATAGTAAGGAGGTGTGTGTGCATGTGTGTGTGTGTGGTGTTAAAGAGAAAAGGAAAGTCAGCTAATATGATTAACAGGCACTTGGTTTTCATCTAAGAAGGCATGTCAGTATACATTGCTTCAATGGTGAACCCACTGAGGATCTGCATATCCCTTTCTTTGCTGAGGTGCAGAATGTTTCTATTAGATTTGATCTCAGAAGAATTTGCTTCTTCTATCTGATGACTGGATAGCTCCCACTGGTAGAGCATGTTATTTATACTCTGTGCGGATTTGTAGCTTTGTATGCAACAGGTCCTAAGTTCTATCCTCACATTCTCCTGGTATGGCTAGCGAAGATTCCTGCCTGAAACAGGCAGAGCTGGTGCCAGTCGGTGTCAAAAACACTGGGCAAGATGGACCCATTGACTGATGGGGTATAAGGCAGCTTCCTATGTACTTCTGTGAAGAATGAAGCACCCTTTTTGTTCTTTAGAGACAATACTTCCATGATAGAAAACTTGCTTTGCATGCAGAAGGTCTCATATTGATTCTCTGGCATCTCCACAGGAAGTATCTGGTAACAGTGAAGTGAAAGACATCAGTGGCAATGTGATAGCACTGTATATTTGAGGGCAGATGTGGAATGTTACAACATCACAGTAATTCAAGTCTATGCCCCAACCACTGATGCTGAAGAAGCTGAGGTTGATCGGTTCTATGAAGACCTGCAACACCTTCTAGAATTAACACCAAAAAAAGATGTCCTCTTCATCATAGGGGATTGGAATGCTAAAGTAGAAAGTCAAGAAATCACCAGGATAACAGGCAAGCATGGTCTTGGTGTACAAAATGAAGCAGGACAAAGGCTAATACAGTTTTGCCAAGAGAACACGCTGATCATAGCAAACACTCTTTTCCAACAGCACAAGAGATGACTCTACACATGGACATCACCAGATGGTCAATATCAAAATCAGATTGATTATGTCCTTTGCAGCCAAAGATGGAGAAGCTCTATACAGTCAGTAAAAACAAGACCTGGAGCTGACTGTGGCTCAGACCACGAGCTTATTATCGCAAAATTTTGGCTTAAATTGAAGAACGTAGGGAAAACCACGAAACCATTCAGGTATGACCTCAATCATATCCCTGATGAATATACAGTGGAGGTGAGGAATAGATTTCAGGGATTAGACCTGATAGACAGAGTGCCTGAGGAACTATGGACGGAGGTCCGTCACATTGTTCAGGAGGCAGCAACTCAATCCATCCCAAAGAAAAAGAAATGCAAGAAAGCCAAGTGGCTGTCTGATGAGGCTTTACAAGTAGCTGAGGAAAGAAGGGAAGCGAAAAGCAAGGGAGAAAGGGGAAGATATATCCAACTGAATGCAAAGTTCCAGAGAATAGCAAGGAGAGACCAGAAGGCCTTCTTAAATGAACAATGCAAAGAAATCGAGGAAAACAATAGAATGGGAAAGACTAGAGATCTCTTCAAGAAAATTGGAGCTCTCAAGGGAAGGTTTTGTGCAAAGATGGGCATGATAAAGGACAAAGAAGGCAGGGACCTAACAGAAGCAGATGAGATTACGAAGAAGTGGAAAGAATACACAGAAGAACTATACAGGAAAGATCTGAATGTCCCTGATAGCCATGAGAGTGCGGTCACTGAACTTGAGCCGGACATCCTCGAGAGTGAAGTCAAGTGGGCCTTAGGAAGCATTAATAACAACAAAGCTAGCGGAGATGACAGTCTTCCAGCTGAGCTATTTAAAATCCTAAAAGATGATGCTGTTAAAGTGCTGCACTCAATATGCCAGCAAATTTGAAACACTCAACAGTGGCCGCAAGACTGGAAAAGTTCAGTTTACATTCCAATTCCAAAGAAGGGCAACGCCAAAGAGTGTTCAAACTACCACACAATTGCGCTCATTTCACATGCCAGCAAGGTGATGCTCCAAATCCTACAAGCTAGGCTTCAGCAGTAAGTGAACTGAGAACTACCGGAAGTGCAAGCTGGGTTTCGAAGAGGCAGAGGAACTAGAGATCAAATCGCCAACATTCGCTGGATCATGCAGAAAGCAAGAGAATTCCAGAAAAATGTCTATTTCTTCTTCATTGACTATGCTAAAGCCTTTGATTGTGTGGATCACAACAAACTCTGGCAAATTCTTAAAGTGATGGGAGTACCAGACCACCTTACCTGTCTTCTGAAAAACCTGTACGAGGGTCAAGAAGCAACAGTACGAACCAGACATGGAAAACCGATTGGTTCCAAATTGGGAAAGGAGTACGACAAGGCTGCATATTGTCACCCTGCTTATTTAACTTATATGCAGAGCACATCATGAGAAACGCCGGGTTGGATGAATCAGAGGTCGGAATTAAGATTGCCGGGAGAATTATCAACAGCCTCCGATATGCAGAGGATACCACCCTAATGGCAGAAAGTGAAGAGGATCTAAAGAACCTCTTGTTGAGGGTGAAAGAGGAGAGTGCAAAAGCTGGTTTGAAACTCGGCATTAAAAAAACGAAGATCATGGCATGTGGCCCCATCACTTCCTGGCATATAGAAGGGGAAGAAATGGAAGCTGTGACAGATTTTATTTTCTTGGGCTCCAAGATTACTGCAGACGGTGACTGTAGCCATGAAATTAAAAGATGCTTGCTCCTTGGGAGGAAAGCTATGGCAAACCTAGACAGCATAGTAAGAAGCAGAGACATCACCTTGCTGACAAAGGTCCATCTAATCAAAGCTATGGTTTTCCCAGTAATAATGTATGGCTGTGAGAGCTGGACTATAAGGAAGGCTGAGCACCGAAGAATTGATGCTTTCGAACTGTGGTGCTGGACAAGACTCTTACGAGTGCCCTGGACTGCAAGGAGGTCAAATCAGTCCATCCTAAAGGAAATCAACCCTGAGTGCTCATTGGAAGGACAGATACTGAAGCTGAAGCTCCAATATTTTGGCCACCTAATGTGAAGAGAAAACTCCCTGGAAAAGACCCTGATGCTGGGAAAGATTGAAGGCAAAAGGAGAAGGGGACGGCAGAGGATGAGATGGCTAGATAGCATCACCGATGCAATGAATATGAACTTGTCTTGAGCACACTCCGGGAGAGAGCGCAGGACAGGAAGGCCTGGTGTGCTATGCTCCATGGGGTCACAAAGAGTCAGACATGACTGAACGACTGAACAACAACAACAACCTTTAAAAGAATTTTTTTCAAAGAACCATGATCACTAGTTTGAGTGGGTTAGAATATATTGGGGGCAGAAGAGTTCCAGTTGTATGATGTCTGAACTGAGAGGCCCTTGGTGTAGTAGTTACAGTGTTGGATGGAGTAGGACTGGGGAGATAAGAGTTCAACTCCCCCTTCAGCCATGAAGCTCATTGGGTGATCTCAAGGTGTAGGGGAAGACTCCTTGCTGCATGGGATTGAAACCCAAGTATGTCGCAAAGACCCATGGACATGCCAGGTATGCTGTCTCCCAGGAAGATAGATTAGAGATGTGACTGAAGGGTTGCCTACACTCCTAAAGCCCACTGACAGGTATCCCTTTCTATTCATCCATGTGGGAACAAATGGTACCATGAAGAGGAGCTACGAAGAAATCATGTCAGACTTTGAAGCTTTGGGAAGGAAACTCTAGAACTTTGTGGCCCATATGGTTTTCTTATCCATCATTCCAGTAGTTAGAAGAGGGATAGAAAGGGAAAGAAAAAAAATACTCCAGGGGAATGACTGGCTACAAAGGTGGTGCTAGCATGAGAGATTTGGATTCTGAGACCACGGGCTATACTTCCTGGAAGATGGGCTGTTGGCAAGGGATGGGATGCACCTCACAAAGGATGGGAAGAATGTGTTTGGCCACAGCATGAAGAACTTCATCAGAAGGGCTTTAAACTGAATCCTATGGGGAGGGAGACATAAAGTTGGGGGTAACAATGGATAAAGGCTCATGCACCACCACGGAGAAAACAGCTCAAATATTGCCCAATAATAGTCTTCAGAAACATGTAGGAAGAAAGCCAGACTATAAAGCACATGGTCTTCGATGTCTATACTAATGCTGAGAGAATGGGAAACAAACAGAACCAACTTGAACTCTTAATGCAGGAGAGAAATTATGACTTTATAGGTGCAACTGAAACTTGGTGGGATGACTTCCATGACTGGAATACAGCAATTGAAGAATATAACTTGTTGAAAAAGAACAGGAGGTACAGAAAGGGAGGTGGAGTTGCACTATATGTGAAAAATACATATCTCTGCACCAAAATACAGGAGGATGAGCTTGGTAGCCCTATCAAGAGCATCTCGGTTAAAATAAATGGAGCAAAGAATAAAAGGAACCTGGTGGTCGGAGTCTACTACCAGCCACCCAATCAAGGAGAAGAGGAGGATGAAACTTTTGAAAAGCAAATTGCCGATGTTTCAAGGAAGCATGATGTAGTAGTAATGGGGGACTTCAATTTCCCCGATATTTGTTGGGAGACAAATTCTGCAAAACATGGCCCCTCCAAGAGATTCCTGACTTGCGTGGCTGATAACGTCTTCCTACAGAAAGTAGAGGAAGGAATGAGAGGACTGGCTATCCTTGACTTGACCCTAACCAACAGAGATGATTTTGTGGATAAAGTAGCAGCTACAAGAACTCTGGGAGAAAGCGACCACGTTACAGTTGAGTTCTTGGTTCTAAAGGAAGCAAAAGCTGAGTGTAGCCAAATGTGCATCCTGGATTTTAGGAAAGCTGATTTTAATAAACTCAGAACAATGATAAGTAAGGTCCCATGGCAAGTGAGTCTAATGAGAAAAGGAGTCCAAGAGGGGCAGGAGTTTTTAAAAAGGAAATTCAAAAGGCACAATTACAAACAATTCCAACAAGAAAAAAAGGCAGAAGACAACAGAAGAAGCCAATGTGGCTTCACAGAAAGCTTAGAGATGACCTGAAAATAAAAAAGGACACATATAGGAAGTGGAAGGAAGGCCAAGCAACAAAGGAAGAGTACAGGCAGGTAGCACAGAATTGCAGGGATGGCGTCAGGAAGGCTAAAGCTGATAATGAGCTGAGGACGAGGGATGCTAAAAGCAACAAAAAGGCTTTCTTCAGATGCATACATAGTAGAAGACAGAGGAAAGAAATGGTTGTTCAGCTATTCAATAAGGATGGCAAAATGATAACAGATGACAAAGAAAAGGCAGAAGTGCTCAATTCCAAAGTGGGCTAGATGAAACAATGATCTGGTGGATCCACAGTTGGCTACAGAATCAGATTCAAAGAGTGCTTATCAATGGGATCTGCTCAAATGGGAGATGTAATGAGCGAGGTACCGCAGGGCTCAGTCCTGGGCCCAGTGCTCTTCAACATTTTTATTAGACGTGCAGGGGAAGTGCAGGGAATGCTGATTAAATTTGCAGATGACATAAAATTGGGTGGGATAGCTAATATCTTGGAAGACTGGAGCGCTGAGCAGAAAACAACAGAATGAAATTGAATAAGGATAAATGCCAAATTCTGCAGCTAGGAAAAAAGAAACCAAATGCCCAGTTACAAGATGGGGGATACTTGGCTCAACAACACTGCAAGCGAGAAGTATCTTGGAATTGTTGTTGATCACAAGCTGAATGTGAGCCTACAATGTGATGTGGCTGCAAAAAAGGCAAATGCTCTTTTGGGCTGCATTAATAGAAGCATAGCTTCCAAATCCTGGGAAGTACTTCTTCCCCTCTCCTCAGTACTGGTTAGGCCTCATCTGGAGTACTGTGTCCAGTTCTGGGCACAGCACTTTAAGAAGGATGCAGAGAAGCTGGAGAGGGTTCAGAGGAGGGCAACAAAGATGATCGGAGGACTGGAAACAAAGCCCTATGAAGACAGACTGAGAGAACTGGGCATGTTTAGCCTTGAGAAGAGAAGACTGAGGGGAGATATGATCGCATTCTTCAAGTACTTGAAAGGTTGTCACAGAGAGAAAGGCCAGGATCTTTTCTTGATCATCCCAGAATGCTGGACAAGGACAGGACAATGGGCTCAAGTGACAGGACACCAGATTCCAGCTGAACATCAGGAAAAAACCTCCTGACTGTTAGAGCAATATGACAATGGAACCAATTACCTAGGGAGGTGGTGGGCTCTCCCACACTAGAGGCATTCAAGACTAGGCTGGACAGCCATCTGTCAGGGATGCTGTGACTTGGATTCCTGCATTGAGCAGTGGGTTGGACTCGGTGGTCTTATAGCCCCCTTCCAACCCTATTATTCTATGATTCTGTTATTTTTATTAAGGACACAGAGTTTGAGCCCATTTTAGCCTAAGGTTGGTGATAAAGTGTACTGTCTCGCATGCTCAGTAGGAACCTCTGTTGCCTAGCAGCAGTTTAACTACAGAAGCTCTCTGTTTAGAGGAATGAGGGGCCTTTGGTTTCTTGAAAATCTCAGGACTTGTTTTATTTAATGGTTTTCTTAGTTTAGAACTACATTTCTTGAACCCTGGGCTGGGGATCAACAGTGAGCCTTTCAACTTTCAGGTGAGCCTCAGTAATGCAGCCCTCCCAATATCTCCAACAGGAGAGTGGAATGATAGAAAATGGCAGTGTGTTGGTTGCAAGTGTGTACTTGTAATGTGAAATGGTAACATCACATACGTAGACTCCATGTGAATTCTGGGACGTAGTTCTATCTGTTTGCCACTGACATCATCCAGCTCCATGGAGAAGTGCTGGATCTGGAATTAACCGCAGCATAGGATTCCATAGTATGTCTCTGTTTCCTAAATAATGTGCCTGCTAAGGGTATGGCCCCAAATGTCTGCAATTTCCTGGCATTTTGGAGCTTGAGTGAACATGGAAATTTGTTAAAATGGAATATTCAACCCAAACGGTTTGTGTTCATGAAATGTCACTAAGTGTTAAAGAAGCTATGCCTACACTGCACTGATTCAGCAAATTTGAAATAAAATAGGGAAAAGAAAGAATGTTATTAGTGTACAGCAGCATCTGTGAAATTTTCTACAACTCCCAAAATAAACGTCCAGCTGAGCAATCTATGAAATTATGAACAGTGACCAGCCCCTACCACACCTGCTTGTGATTGGCCAGGTGAGGGCTCTGCTGAACTTGCTGTATATGCAATGAAATGAAGAGACGAAAGGTCCTGCTGTCTTTGGCCTTGTTGGGAAATTGCCCCTCCCATGCCAGGCCTTCCTCAAGAGGGCTCCAAGGTGACTGGCACCAAAGTCCGTGCCATATGCACGCAGATTCCCCCCCCCAATGGGGGGGAGCTCCAGAAGTAGCTTGATCTTCTCTGGACCTTCATCATGACTGGACAAGCTGCTGCTTCTTCTCACTGGTCTCTTCCAGAGCTAACAGACAAGCTGCAAAATAATCCCAAGCTTTGGCCTTTTCCCTGGTTTTGTGGGGGTCTAATCTAAATATTTGGTCAAGTCAAGGGCCATCAAGTTGGACCAGCAGTGTTTTATTTTGCAGACCATCTTCCCCATTAGAGGACAATACTTTGACGATGGGCATTTGTTTCAGGCCTTCTTAGATTTTCCTTTGCCCTTTGAAGGGCCTTGACTGTTCTGGGGTCCCATGATATTGTTCCATTATAGGTGTGATGCGCTGAAATACAGACTCCTCCCCCAGTATCCAGGAACAGGGCAGCAGGATTGATGGATATAATAGAACTTCCAGTAGACTTAGGGCTTCCATGTGTTTGATGCTGAGAAGCACTGGAAGCAACCACTTGCAAAACTGGTCCACTTCCTTTTACTCCAAGTCATGGTGCCATGCAGGCCCAATAGCATTGATGCACCACTATACTTCAAGCCATGCCTTGTTTACTTATCTCACTGCCATATTAACTATAAAGACTACAGCTATAAAGAACCTTCCCCACCCCACTCCCCAGACCACAGGTCTGCCTAGCAGCAGACAAAACCAGAACAGTGTGCCCACAACTGGTTGAGACCTGTTTGTAGGGTTGCAAAAGCTGAAATATGGAATGCGGGAAGCCTCTGCTCTCACTAAAAATGTTACTCCTTTGCTGGAAATGGAACAGGGTCTAGCAAGTGAGTTTGTGTGTGAGGGTATAAATAACTCCACAGCCCCACCCACACCAGCATTGATATAGGATCTGATGCATATTACATGCTAACCTCTTCCTCCTCACTTTTGGGTTCACCCAATTGTTGCCCTTGCACCACACCCAATAGGGTGAGCTGCCAAATTGGCATTCATTTAGAAGTTGTGTCATTCTATTTTTGAAAAACTGGCCCAGTATACATTTTGTTCCTATCTTTGTTATCATTGTAACTAGAAACCTTGGAAACTTTCTATATTTCTTTTTTGTTAGATTATTTGTATTTGTTGTTTTAATTTCTTAATGCCTTGTTTTTCTGTAGGCTTTCTCTTGCTCCATTACAAGCCTATGTCTCTCTTGTTACTCCACGACTGACAGGAGGTGCTTTCTGATGAGCTATGATAAACATGTTTTTCTCTGACATACAATTCTGAGTGGGGGATTATCTCCCTTGTATCATCTGCTTTTACTTCTTCTCCAAGTCCCTATGGAGTTCCCATGGCCACTAGCAGGACTACAAACCAAGACTAAAGAATGCTATTAATACTCCCAGTGCCACTGAGAGATGTTCCTAGATAGATAGAACCAGAAAGGGCTTCTTCAGGTTACTGACTGATGCTTCAAGCTGTACAACCTTGGCTGTAAAAGTCAGGCTGTGTTATTAGGGACACTCTGATGGCAACGTAAAAATTGATAAATTAGTGTCTCTGAAAAAAATTTTCTACACAATGGTGGTAATAGTAGTTTTGCTATTAGTTTTGCTACATCAGGTGACATGCAAGGTTGCTATTGTTAAGTGTAACATCAGTGATCCCCTTCCTATTCTTCACAAGTATTTTCAGTCAGGAGACCCCACCATTGCTGGAATTATTTATCAGGTCCATGTGCTTTCAGATCCATACACTTTTGAGAAACGTCCCTCTTTTGAACTGCTTGACCACCATGTGTAAGGGGCTTTTTTTTTTTTTTTTAAGAAATTGTGCATTTGTGTAGACATGCTGATTCTAGAGATTGTATTTATTATTTTCCCCCTCTTTCTTTAATGAGAAGCAGTCTACCCCCCATGTCAGATTTACTAACTACAACAGCTAATATTAATAGTTACATTGGTTATAGAAGTGGGGACCCTGTATCCCAAACCTCTTTCTAAAATAAAGGTCCATTATTTTATAATACTTTTTTTCATGATTATGTCAAAAGTTTGTATAATAACAGCTCTCTGTATTACATGGAACATGAATGATGGCACTGATAGCCTTCCTAAATTTTACATCAGTGTATTTGTTCAGTTCAGTTTTTATAAGAATTTACAAAAAAAACCTCACCAAGTTCTTCATATTCAGGAAGGGAAGCCTGTGCGCATTTTGCACCACACACAATCACATAGACTTTCAGGAAATCACATATCCTTTCATTTTCTTTTTCTTTTTCCCCCAAGCATGAAGAAGCCTACTGTCCTGCTGTGGCTGGTTTGGGGCTTAGCCTTATGGCAAAGCAGGAACAAATCCATGTAGCAAAATCAGGAAGGAAAAGGTCATATCACAGTTTTATCAGTCCAGCAAAAGGAAAATTCAAAAACAGGAGTCAGCAGCATGAGAATTCAGTCCAAAGAATAGCAAGGTTTCAAGGTAGTGGAAGCTCTGATAGAGGTGTTGATCCAGCAGCTTTCAGGTCTCAGTGGAGAGCTTATGAGTTGGTTTTCAAACCCCACTCAGGACTCAGCTGTGGTACATCAGAGGCTTCTAGAAAAGATGTCCTCCTCATGAGGAGGGCCCTATTCACAAGGCGTCATACACTCTGGTCACCTTGGGGCTACTGTTGGTGGGGTGCCTGCCTTGTCCCAAGTGGTAGCCCATTCTTCTGCCTTCTGGAGCTAGATCATTGTAGGGCTGGGCAGATGTTTGCCCTCCTCCTCTGAGCCCACAGGCGAGGCATGCCCCTTATCCATCTTGTCGGGGGGAACCTCAGTGGCCATGCTGCTGAAAGGCCCACTGTAGTTTACCTAATGATGCTAGGGGTGCCTGAAGTATACCTACCATCAGGGGTCCCACAAGATTTTTAGGCTGTGTAACATCAGGGTCTTCATTGAAAGAGTAATCCTGTCCTGGATCAGGAATGACAGAAATTCAGATGCAGCTGGACTTCTGTGGTCCCCCCTTTGAAAATCCATGCCATGTAGGGAAGTCAAGGGAAGAGCCTGTGTGGACCAAAACACTGTGACAGGGAAAGATGTTTGGTTCCCCTTCCCAGCCACATGATTAGCCTGAATGTGGAGGCAGGTTTATGCAGAGGGCTCTTGTTTTCAGTACTATATTTTTTGTATTTATTTTAGTATTCAACCCCAGTGTGTATGTGTGTGTGTGTGTGTGTGTGTGAGAGAGAGAGAGAGAGAGAGTTTATTTAATGTGTTTATTCATTCATTTATGAGCAACATCTATTAGAAATGTAGATGAGATATGTATTGCAAATACTTAAGTAAACCAGAACAAGTTTACATTAATTCTCTGTGGATAGTACATTCACAGTACAGATTAAATTTAATAAGTATGTCATAAAACATAGAAAAAACTTCCATGCCAGCATTTCTTGGGGTTTTATATTCCCTCTGTTTGGGTTTTGCTATGTATATCCATAATCCAAGTAGAATTATTTTCAGGTCCATCAGAATCTAGTATGCAAATTTATTGCTCTGTGCAATAATGCACAGCCTGTTGGTAGACCACATGCTTTGCATTCAGAAGGTCCCTCACCAGCATCTCCAAGTAAGGAGCTGGGAAAGAATCTTGCATGAAACCCTGGAGAGCTCCTTCATGTTAGAGCTGACCATACTGGTCTAAATGGACCAATGGACCAACTCAATGTAAGGCAGCTTCCTATCTTCCCAGTACCTCCAACCCATCCTATAATGTTTGCCCAACCATTTCTATCTAGTTTGCATTCCCACCAGTTATGAAAAAGCCCATTCATATTGTGCTTACATCATTGACATTGTTTAGAATTATTGCTATATATTCTTTATTAACCTTGGGAAGATAATTAGCTTATCTATGTATAAATTTACAGACATTTTCCCTGGACGATGTTGCTTCTAATGCATATATATATATATGTGTGTGTGTGTGTGTGTGTGTGTGTGTGTATGTATGTATGTATGTATATTGCTCAGGGGGACTTAATTTTGGCTAAATTTTGTCAGCATAGTGTGCATCCTGCACAATCCTGCTGGATTTGCATTCCTTCTACAAATCCACTCCCAGGTAGGTTCAGGTGGGTGAAGCGGCAACAGAAATTCCTCATCCAAATATTGCAGTTTTACTCACTTTAGGCAGATTTGCTTGCTCCTTGTTAGAGTTTTCTCCTCTTTTAGAACCATGTATGTTTTGATGGTTACATAGAAATATATAATCTTTTCGGATTTCATGGAACTCTGAAAATCAGTATGTCTGATTTAATGGAAACCGGTATGCCTTGTATGTGTACCAAATATCAACTCTTTAGGGCATATGGAAGCATAATATCCATTTTGTGTCTTAATAGGATTGTGAGTGAATGAGTGAAGTCCAGGTAGTGTGTGTGTGTGTGTGTGTGTGTGTGTGTGTATTGCAGAGATAGATAGATAGATAGATAGATAGATAGATAGATAGATAGATAGATATTGCAGTGCAATCCTATGCATATTTGCTGAGGTCAGTCTCACTTTGCTCAATTCAGTTTCTTCCCAGATGTGTGTGCATAGGCAAATAAATAAAACAAAGCTCCCTAGCTGATAGATGGAGATAAAGCTGATTTTTCCCTTACCATTATATTTTTCTTAGGACTTTAGGAGGCAGGACATAAATCTCCCGACTTGTCCTTTGGCTCTACAGTCCCAGGACAACAGTCTAAAATGTAGAGGGCAGCAAATGTTCTGTATCTGTCCTGCAGCAGAAACATGGCAATAAAGCTTATAATTCCCATTAAAGGTTCATGATTCAACACTACCAGCACATTCTGGCCATGGCATTTGCTGTAAAGGAGATCAATGAAAATCCACAGCTCTTGCCCAATGTCACCCTGGGCTTCCACATCTATAATAGCTATTTATTTGGAAGCTGGTCCTATTGTGCTGCATTGGAACTTCTCTCTACAAAGGACAGATTCATCCCTAACTACAAGTGTGATGGCCACAACAATGCAGTGGCTGTCATTGGAGGACCCAATGCTAAAATCTCTCTCGATATGGCAACCATCCTGTACAACCAGAAGATTCCACAGGTAAGACATGGGCATGGAAAAAGGGAGTTCAATCAGCCATTCATGCTTTTTTCTTCTTCTTCTTCTTCTTCTAAGTTTGGACTGTGGCACAATAAAATTAAAGGATATTTTTACATGAGGCAATTTATCATGCACTCATGATTGTTCACTCACGGAGGTTCACAGGTCATTTTCATGACATCATCAACCTCCAATACCACTCTCATCGTTTTCTAGGTTAGATTAGATAAGATGTCAATCCCCTAGCACTAGGCAAGCAGACGATTCCTAGTAAGAGAGATAGGAAAAGATAGAGGCAGGGGTAATTTGCTTTTCTATGAAGTGATCCATTGACTTTTTGGCAATGTAAATTATGGGCATGTGATCCCAGTATGCATTAGTACCACAGTGGGAGGCAAAGGGTTAAAGTCCCTATCTATACCCCACAATATGCTCCTGAACTAGGGATGTACAGAAGTCACTTACCTTTTCGACAGGGTGATTTGCAGTAGGATGGAGGCGCTCCGCACCTCCCCCTGAAATTCTAATCTGGCCGGCTCTGCTCCGCTGAGATTCCGTGGAGCCGCTGGTTGGGGCCGCCCGCAGCCGGATATCCAGCTGCTGGGCAGCCTTCCGGGGGGGGGAAAAAAAGCGTACGCAAATGGCGGCGGCTATGGCAGCCGCCATTTGCATTCCTTTTTTTCACCATTTTAGCCTACGTAAATACTTATGTAAGGTATTACGGTGGGGGGAAAAAAGGAACGCAAATGGCGCCCACTACACTATTTGCGTTCCCCTTTTTTTCGCCATAATAGCTTACGTAAATTTTGACGTAGGCTAAAGCAGTGAAAAAAAGGGAATGCAAATGGCGGCCGCCATAGCTGCCGCCATTTGCATATGCTGTGGTGTTGTTGTTGTTTTGCTTGCCGTGATAGGCTACGTAAGTAAGCTATGCAAATGGCGTGGTGGCCGCCATTTGAGTCCACAGCAGCTGGCCAAGAGACCAGCTGCCACTGCCGCTGCTGTCACTGGAGCCACCGGCACTGGAACATCCGCCCCAGCTAAGACAGGAGAGTTGCTCATAGCAGCAGAGGCAGCGGGAATGTAGGGCAGCGCCACAGATCCCTGCCCTCCTTGATGCCACCACCAGTGCTATTGCCACCGCTATGCACAACTGTCTCTCCCTGCGTGGCACTGGCAGGGAGAGAGGAAGGGTTGTGCTTGGCAGCAGAGGTGGCGGTGGTGGCAGCAGTCCACAAGCTGGCCTGACTCTCACAGATCAAGTCAGGCCAGCCGATCATCCGGTGAGTCGGAGTCTGGGAGGCTGACTTGCAGAAAGCTTGGCAGATTTCACCCCCAGATGGGATCCTCTGACATCCCTACCATAAACATATAGATGTAGAGAGAGCTACAACATCAGGGGCGCAGCTGTGCTGCTTCCCCGTAATGGGGAGGGGAGCTTTTTAGCACAAGAGGGCAATGAAAAATGTGATGTCTTCATGGTATGAAGTGGACCCTTACCACTGGTGGCTTCAATGTAGTGCTTCCAGGGGAAAATACAGGAATGAGCGGAAATGATTGATTCCGGAAGGTGAGGTTGCCCTGCTTCCAGAAATTGTCATATCTGCTCATTTATTTATTTATTTATTGCATTTATACCCCGCCTTTTTTCCTCTTGCAAGGAACCCAAGGTGGCTTACATTATCCACCTCCTCTCCATTTTATCCTCACAACAACAACCCTGTGAGGTGGGTTGGGCTGAGAGTCTGTGACTGGCCCAAAGTCACCCAGTGAGCTTCCATGGCCGAGTGGGGACTAGAACCCAGATCTCCCAGCTCCTAGTCCAACACTCTTGCCACTACATTACACAATGGGTGCCAGCCATAGGTGTTGTGTGTGAGCTGCTGCTGCGGAGATTGCCCACGTGTGCACTGCTGCTGGACACCCTGGGCTGCCTGCACAAGGTCCACATTGGATACTACCCATGATTCTCTGTTTTTGGCTCTATCACAATCACTAAGATCATTTTCTAAAAAAAAATTACACTGGTTGGTGAATACTAGGGATGTACAAAACTCCCCTTACCTGGCTCCACCGGGTTCCGCTGGGGGGGAGGAGGTGCTCCGTCCCACCCCCCGGAATCCTGGCTGGCCGGCTCCGCTCTGCATGGATTCCGCGGAGCTCCCAGCCAGCTCTGCCAGCAGCTGGACATCCAGCTGCTGGCTAGCAGGGACACAAACGGTGGCGGACATAGCCGCCACCGTTTGGGTCCCTGTAGTCAGCCGTGATAGGCTATATAAAAACTTACGTAGCCTATCACATCTGGCTTAAAAAACAAAAAAACAAAACGCACATACGCAAATGGCAGCGGCTACCATCGCAGCCATTTGTGTTCCTTATTTTTGGCCGTCTTAGTCTACGTAAGTCTTAGTCTACCGTAGCCGCCGCCATTTGCGTATGCATTTTTTTTTTAAGCCAGACATGATAGGCTACGTAAGTCTTTACGTAGCCTATCATGTCTTGTAAAAAAAACCCAAAAACCACCCAACAAGACTGCAAATGGCTGCGGCAGCAGCCAGTCGGAAGACCAGTCGCCGCAGCCACCGCCGCCGAAACCGCCACCGCCGGAGCCTCCACCGCCCGGAAGATCCGCCCCAGGTAAGTCTCGTCCTGGGGGGAATCTGTGGGGGGCGGGGGGTGGCAGGCCATTCTGCCACAGATTTTGGGGGGGCCGAATGCACTGGCATTCGGCCTCACTGAGATCCGTAGCGGAATTCTCTGCCATCCCTAGTGAATACCCAATGAAGAACTAGACTGGATTTTCTGGGTGCAAGCATGACATTTCAGCAAATGTACCACTCAACACATACACAAACACATTATTCTTACTTGGGGATTCTCTCTTTCCTTCTGCTCTTATTTCTCTAGGTTCCATATGGATCTGATCTAGGAATGAATAACAAAACACACGGAGATTTTTTCTACTCAATGTTCCCAAATGGAGTCCTTCAATATAGGGGGATTGTCCAGTTACTGCTGTATTTCAAGTGGACATGGATTGGGCTGATTTCTGTAAATTATGATGATGGAGATAGATTTGTACAGAATATGGTTCCGTTGTGTGCCCAGAGAGGTATCTGCTTTGATTTCATTGAAAAATTCCCCCAGAAGACGTATAACGTTGAAATCACTGAAATGTGGGATGAGGGGCATGAAGTGTACGAAGTTGTCATGGGAAGCAATGCCAATGCAGTAGTTATCCTGGGTGAGAGTATGCTTAGTTTGAGATTCTTGCTCCGCCTACCAGAATTTGAGGATACATCAAAGAAGGCAAAAGTCTGGATTATGACAGCCCAGATGGATTTCACATCAATAGCCCTTCAAAGAAGTTGGCCCATAGATTTCCTCCATGGTGCCATATCTTTTGCAGTTCACTCAAAGGAGCCATCAGGATTCCGAGAATTTGTTCAGAGGAGAAACCCTACCTCAGAAACAGAAGATGGCTTTCTCAGAGTGTTTTGGGAAGACGCATTTCAGTGTTTGTTCTCCAGCAACATAGTAGATGAGAACGATGGGCAAATGTGCACTGGGGAAGAGAAGCTGGAGACTCTCCCTGTGTCTGTTTTTGAGCTGAGCATGACTAGCCAAAGCTACAGCATCTACAATGCGGTCTATGCTGTGGCACAAGCTTTGCATGCCATGCATTTATCCCAACTGAAACACAGAATTATGGTGGATAGTGGGAGATGGGAACTTCTGAATCCCCAGCCATGGCAGGTAATATCCTGAGCACAAAAAAGGCAGGAAAGCACAAGAAAGCTTTCAACCACTGCTGATGGGCTGTGGCCTAGGCCCAATTAGTACACAACCATCTCAGCCAAGGCCTCTAAACTGTAGACCTCAAGGCCTCAGTGTTGCTCCCTCTATGGGTTTGTTTGCCCCCAGCAAGGAGTTCCAAAGATGGAGGGTCCAGGGCAGTATGTGTGTGTGTGTGTGTGTGTATGTGTGTTATTTTGTACACAACCTTCAGAGGGTCCACCATTACAGGTGGCCAGAAATATTTTTAGATAGAGCTCATCTTAAAAAGCCCTGCCCCCTGCCTGCCATTGGTTTGCACATCTACACTGACAGGGGTCCGACCTCTCAGCATTCAGCACCCTGGAAGCAACTGCATCTCTGCCTGATGCTTCACCCAGGCAAGACAGTGTCTTTCTCATTTAACTCTTGTGTCTCTTTTTGCATGGGTTATTCTCTAAAAAGCCATACACATTGATACCATGACATCAATACCAAAGACATACACATTGATACCATGATATAAGTAGATATTCTTTGACAAGTAGAGAATATCTACTTATTTGACAAGTATTGGATGAGGGCCAATAAACTGAAGCTGAATCCTAGCAAGACAGAAGCCCTGTGGGTGAGTGGCTCCCAGTTCCAGAAGACAGGCTTATTGCCTGTTCTGGATGAGACTGCACTCCCTCTGAAAGATCAGGATCGTACTCTCCTAGATCCATCATTGTGACTGGAGGCCCAAGTGACTGAGGCAGTTCGAAGTGCCTTTGACCAGCTTTGGCTGGTTTACCAGTTATGGCCTCTCCTGGATAGAGATAGCTTGACCATGGTGGTACTGGCATCAGTAACCTCAAGACTGGATCACTGCAATGCCCTCTATTTGGGTCTGCCCTTAAGCCTGGTCAGGAAGCTGGAGCTAGTGCAGAATGGAGCAGCTCAGCTATTATCGGGAGCTGCTGCCCCTTTTCAGCACACAGCTAATTTGCTGAGGGAACCGCGTTGGCTGCCTATTTGCTACCAGGCCACATTTAAGTTGTTGGTATGAGTGTACAAAGCCCTAAACAACTTGGGACCAGGATACCTGAGAGAGCACTTTATTCCTTACCATCCTGCCCTGTCCCTGAGATCATGAGAGGGCATGTTCCTGGTGGTTCCACATGGACTCATGGCCTGGTTGGCATCCACCAGGAGAAAAGCCTTCAGTGTGGTGGCTCTCTTCCTGTGGAACTCCCTTCCTTTGGAAATCAGCAGGTGCCAATATTGTGTTACTTCTGGCACCCCCTGAAGACATTGTTATTTTGGGAAGCATTCCTTCATTGACCAGCCACGGTGTATTAAATTCAGTTTTACCTGAACACGTTTCTTTTAAAAATGTTTGGTTGTTTGAATATGGTGTTTTATTCTTTTACGTTTGCTGTTCACTGCTACACAATCTCATGATGTGAGGAGTGGTATATAAATATTATAATAAATAAATAAATAAATAAATATCACTGTGTTGTACTAAATGAAGTAGTGTCTGGACAGGATGAAACTGACAAAGATATTTACAAAATGGGAATATGCCTCCACAGGGCTACATAGCCGAGAGGCAGACTTGTGATCATGCACACTTGCACAAGATTGCCAATAAAGGTTAAAAAAAAAATGAAAAAAATGACCCCATTTGTGCAGATGTCAGGATCCCCCCCAAATAATAAAAAATGTGTAAATTACCCTTTCCGTAAATTACCATATCCACAAATGGCAAGACCCCCCCCCCATGCCCCATACATTTCGGGAATTGGAAAAAAAAAAATCTGTTACTGTCTGCCACTATTTACAAGAATGGAGACACTGCATTCCCTTTGGGGTTAAATGCAATGGAATTCTCAGTGTCATGCATCCCTAAAACTGCAGTGACTCAGGTTCAACTAGGGGTGGACGAAAGTCCCTTACCTGTCGTTGAAGGCCGTTCACGGTGGGGGAGGCGCTTCGCTGGTCCCCCCGTGAAGTTCAGGCTGAGGGGAAGGCTTCCCACCTTGCCCGGCCGAAATTCAGGCTGGGGAGGAGGCGCCTCGCCTCGCCCGGCCGCAAACGCAAAAGTAAAAAAAAAAAAAAAAAGCCCCCTGATAGGCTACGTGTTGCCCTTATTTTCGCCGTAGTCTATGTAAATCTTTACGTAGACTACAGCGACCAAATAAGGAAAGCGAATGGCGGCTCCCTATGGGGGCCGCCATTATCCGTACACTCTTTTGTTTTTGTTTTTTTAAGTCACCCGTGATAGGCTACGTGACGATTCATGTAGCCTATCACGGCTGACTTTGCAAATCTAGCCATGATAGTCTACGTGAATCGTCACGTAGCCTATCAGGGTTTTTTTTTTTTTTTTTCTTTCATTGCAATGGCGGCGGTGGCAGCTGGTTGAAAGACCGGCTGCCGCTCCCGCCTCGCTCGAACACCCGCCGAACCGCCGGCCGGACCAGCCACCGGGAGGGACATTCGGTGAAGGTAAGTCCCGTCCCGGGGGTGGGGTGCGGGGGGAGGGGGGGTGCGGAGGATTTCTCCCCGAAACTTGTTCGGGGGGCCGAACACGTTGGCGCTCGGCCCCCCGAAGTTTCGGGGAGAAATTCTCCGCCATCCCTAGGTTCAACCTCCCACTCAGCCATAAAGCCCACTAGAAGATCTTGGGTCTGTGGCTAACTGTTAGTGTGACCTACCTCATGGCAATCTTGTGATGCTAAAATGGTGTGTGTGTCTGTGTGTGCTGTGGGGGGAGTTATGAGCAACACCCTGAAGTCCATTGAGAAATGGTGGAATGTAAATAAATAAATAAATAACTGAAGCCATATCCCTCAAATCTAAATTATTATCACACTGTTCTGTTGTTACATCTGTTTTTAAATCACTCTTCCTTTGATCCTTGCTTCTCCGATTTAGCTCCACCACTTTCTGAGAAGTGTCTCATTTAACAATAATGCTGGGGAAGAGGTTTTGTTTGACCAAAACGGGGAAAGAGTTGCTGGATTTGATGTTGTCAACTGGGTCATGTCCCCAAATAAGTCCTTTCTCAGAGCCAAAGTTGGAAGGATAGACCCAAATACTCCTGATGAAAAAATATTCATCATTCATGAAGATTCTATTGTGTGGCCTATCAGATTTAATCAGGTAGATTTTGGGTTTCAACTATTAAAAAAGATGGGAACAGTCTGCAATATTCATTGCTA
This sequence comes from Heloderma charlesbogerti, assembly GCA_026122225.1. NCBI lineage: Eukaryota > Metazoa > Chordata > Lepidosauria > Squamata > Helodermatidae > Heloderma > Heloderma charlesbogerti. The sequence goes on from JANEZZ010002211.1 coordinate 153,615, forward strand.
CATTCCCCCCCCAAAAAATGCTTGAGACTCTCCTTTTTCATTTATGCACAGGCACGGCCCCTTTCTTTGTGTAATGACAATTGCCGTTCAGGTTTTAGTAGGACAAAGAAAGAAGGGGTGCCATTTTGCTGCTATGATTGCCTTCCATGTCCAGAAGGGAAGATTTCAATACAAGAGGGTAAGATATTACATCGATTGAGGTTTGTCTTTTTCCTTTTCTTTTTAAAATATCTTCTGTGATGAACATTGTCTACATCAACTCATCTGGAAAATCATTTCCCCTGTGTTTTAAATGTTTTCACTCCCCCAACCCCAGTGGCAGTAGTAACTGCTGATCAGAGGATACCATTAGGGGTGGACGAAAGTCACTTACCTTTTCTTGCAGCTTGTACGCGGTGGGGGGGAGCGCTTCGCTGCTTCCCCCGCGAAGTTCAGGCCGGGGGGGGAGGCTTCCCGCCTCGCCCGGCCGAAATTCAGGCCGGGGGGGCGGCTTCCCGCCTCGCCCGGCCGAAATTCAGGCCGGGGAGGAGGCTTGCCGCCTCGCCCGGCCGTGAACGCGAAAGTTAAAAAAAAAACGCCCCCTGATAGGCTACGTGACGATTCACGTAGCCTATCACGGCTAGATCTGCAAAGTCAGCCATGATAGGCTACGTGAATCATCACGTAGCCTATCACGGGTGACTTTAAAAAAAAAAAAAAAAGCGCGTACGCGAATGGCGGCCCCCATAGGGAGCCGCCATTCGCGTTCCTTATTTAGTTGCTGTAGTCTACGTAAATGTTTACGTAGACTACGGCGAAAATAAGGGCAACGCAAATAGCGTTGCCCTTATTTTCGCTGTAGTCTACGTAAACATTTACGTAGACTACAGCCACCAAATAAGGAACGGGAATGGCGGCTCCCTATGGGGGCCGCCATTATCCGTACACACTTTTTTTTTTTTAAGTCACCCGTGATAGGCTACGTGACGATTCACGTAGCCTATCACGGCTGACTTTGCAAATCTAGCCATGATAGGCTACGTGAATCGTCACGTAGCCTATCAGGGGACTTTTTTTCTTTTTTTCTTTTATTGCAATGGCGGGGGCGGCAGCCGGTCGAAAGACCGGCTACCGCTCCCGCCCCGCTCGAACACCCGACGAACCGCCAGCCGGACCCGCCGCCGGGAGGGACATTCAGGGAAGGTAAGTCCCGTCCCGGGGGGGGGTGCGGGGGGCGGGGGGTGCGGAGGATTTCTCCCCGAAACATGTTCGGGGGGCCGAACACGTTGGCACTCGGCCCCCCAAAGTTTCAGGGAGAAATTCTCCGCCATCCCTAGATACCATCTTAAATAAGCACTGTATGTTTAATTTTACCTGTAGCAGTTCACTTAACTGAAAGTATTACAGCACAGCCAGAGCCAGACAGGATGAAGTTTGGAATTTAGTCTTGGTCCATGATATATTTGCTCCTGCACCATGCCAAAGTGCCAAATATTTGAATAAGAGGACTAGAGCTATCCTGACCCTTAGTATTCCATTTTGGGCATATGTGAAGGGCAGTAAAATTTATCATGAAGAAAAGGCTACAAGGAGGATGCAAAACCAGCAACAAGAACTTTAATTAAGAAAAATTGCTGAGAAGAGGCCATGCAGCATTCAGGAAGTTGGGATGGGAAAATCCATCAATTTTGTTTTCACTTTTAGTCATTTAAAACATGCACAGACAAAGCCCCAAGTTGTTTCCATTCTGAATATGAAGAAATGCATGAATTTTGCAAAATCCTGATAAAAAATGAGCTGAAACAAAACCATCACCATTAGTGTAATTCAAAAGTAGGCATGGCGGAGAATTCTGCCACGGATCTTGGTGAGGCCGAATGCCAGAGCATTCGCCCCCCCGAAATCTGTGGCAGAACGAAGCCTCCCTGCCCCCCACCCCGCGAAATGGGCCCAGAGTGGAGCAGCTACCTGCTGCCATCCGTGCTTCATTGCGAATGGCGGACGCATCTGCAGCCACCACTCGCTTGTTCCATATAGCCGTGATAGGCTACATAAATACTTACGTAGCCTATCAAGGCTAACGCAGGGACACAATTTGCATCCCTGCAGAAGCCTTGATAGGCTACGTAAGTATTTACATAGCCTATCACGGCAAAACTAAGGGAACGCAAATGGCGGCGGCTATGGCAGCCGCCATTTGCGTTCCCTTTTTTTCTGCCATGATAGGCTACGTAAATATTTATTTATTTATATTTTAAAAATTATATACTTATATAGCCTATCACGGCTAAAGCAGGAATGCAAATGGTGTAGGGGACGCCATTTGTGTCCCTGCTTTAGCCATGATAGGCTACGTAAATAGTTACATAGCCTATCATGGCAGGAAAAAAAGGGAACACAAATGGCAGCTGCCATAGCCGCCACCATTTGCGTTCCCTTTTTTTTCCCCATGATAGGCTACGTAAATATTTACGTAGCCTATCACGGCTAAAGCAGGAATGCAAATGGCATAGGGAATGCCATTTGTGTCCCTGCTTTAGCCATGATAGGCTATGTAAATATTTACGTAGCCTATCATGGGCCAGCGTAGGGACGCAAATGGTGTCCCCTACACAGGACGCCATTTGCATCCGCACCAGCCTGGCAGCGGCTGGAGGCCCCGCTGCAGGTTGGCCCAGCCAGCAGCTCTGCGGCCTGGCCGTGGAGCAGAGCCAGCTGGGCAGGATTCCGGGGGGAGGAACGGATCACCTCCCCCCACTTGCAGAACCCGACAGAGCCAGGTAAGCGGGGTTTCGTACACCCCTATTCAAAAGCTGCCATTCCCAGCATGTAGAATGTTTCTTTTAATAGCTGTTAAAAATGAGGAGCCTATCAGAAAGGAGAGGTGACAACACTAACTCAGAACTAATGATGTTGAATGCACAAGAATAATGTACAGTTTTTGCTACTGATTTACCATATCAACAGTGCTAACAATGTTTCCCAACATGGCATCTGAAGAAGGAAGGAAGGAAGGAAGGAAGGAAGGAAGGAAGGAAGGAAGGAAGGACTTCCTCAGATGCATTGTGGAGTGAGATTGCCTCACAGATGGAGGGGGATGGCTATTGCTTCAGAAAAGCAGCAGCAAAACTGTTTAAGGAAAGAAAAGGAATATGGTTAACAGAAGACACCTCTGACTATAGATTGGTCTCTTACTATTAAAGTTCCAACTTTTTTCCCTGACCTGCATTTTCACCTGCCCCACAGATATCTACCACCTTCCTGAGCTTCTGAGGGAATGCCTTCCCATATCTGCCAATTGTACAGAAATTTCAGTATTGTTACACTCAGCCCTAGAGATATGCTGGCAACCTTGATCTTCCCATTTCGGTAGACAGCTCCAACTCCGAAGCTCTGTAACATTGAGGATTGGTTGCAGCAATGTAATAAATAATTGGCTGCCATGTTTTCTTTTTCAGATGCTGATTATTGTTTTCAATGTCCAGAACATCAATACCCGAACCATGACCAAGATGTATGTATTCCCAAAGTTATAATTTTCTTGTCTTATGAAGAACCTTTAGGGATCACGTTGGCCAGCTTTGCTTTATCCTTTTCTTTCATCACAGCATTAGTGCCTGGGATCTTCACTAAGAACCAAGACACTCCCATAGTCAAAGCCAACAACCAGAACCTCACCTACACTCTGCTCATCTTCCTCCTGCTCTCCTTCCTTTGTGCTTTGCTATTCATTGGCCAACCTGGGAAGGTGACCTGTCTCCTTCAACAAACTGCCTTTGGTCTCATTTTCTCAGTGGCTGTTTCTTCCATATTGGCCAAAACCGTCACAGTGGTTCTAGCTTTCATGGCCACCAAGCCAGGATCCAGGATGAGGAAATGGGTGGGGAAAAAACTGGCCTACTCCATTGTTCTTTTCTGCACCCTGATTCAAATCACTATCTGTACTATGTGGCTGGCAACCTCTCCTCCAGTTCCAGATTTTGACATGCATTCACTGAGTGGAAAAATTGTACTGGAATGTCATGAAGGATCAGCGACTTGGTTTTATTAGTCTTGGGCTTTATGGGATTCCTCGCCTTTGTCAGCTTCACTGTGGCTTTCCTGGCCAGGAAGTTACCTGACAGTTTTAATGAAGCCAAGTTTATCACCTTCAGCATGTTGGTCTTTTGCAGTGTTTGGCTGTCCTTTGTTCCAACCTATCTCAGCACCAAGGGCAAATACATGGCGGCTGTGGAGATCTTCTCCATACTGTCTTCCAGTGCAGGGTTACTGATTTGTATTTTTTCCCCTAAATGCTATATTATTGTGGTGAGGCCTGACTTGAACAAAAGGGATCAGCTAATCAGAAGAAATGACTGAAGTTTATAGAATATTATGCCCCCAATTCAGCTGAAATCAGCTGTTTCTCATTTTTGTTGTAAGCAATTGCACTTAAATAGGGCAAAAATGGCAATCCTGTGGGGGCATTACCAAGAGAATCTCAGGAAGAGTATCTGCTCAATCCAAAACTGTGCAGGGCTTGTTCACTAGGGTGAAAGATGGGGAGAATATAAGAACATAAAACATGAGAACATAAGAACAATCATGCTGGATCTGACCGAAGGTCCATCTAGTCGAGCATTCTGTTCACACAGTGGCTAACCAGCTGTTGACTGGGAAACCACATGCAGGACACAAGTGCAACAACACCCTCCTGCCCATGTTCCCCAGCAACTGGTGTACATAGGCATACTGCCTTGGGTACTGGAGGCAGCACATGGCCATCAAGACTAGTAGCCATTGATAGACTTCTCCAGGAATTTGTCTAACCCCTTTTTACAGCCATCCAAGTTGGTGACCATCACTACTTAATGCAGTAGCGAATTCCATAGTTTAACTATGGACTGTGTGAAGAAGTCCTTTCTTTTATCTATCCTGAATCTCCACCATGGGATATCCTTGGGTTCCAGTATTATGTGAGTGGGAGAAAAAAAAAGTCTTCCTATCCACAGGATGCATAATTTTGTGTGCATCTATCATGTCTCCCCTTATCATCCTTTTTTTCAAGCTAAACAATTCCAGCTGTTATAACTTTCCCTCATAGGGGAGATGCTCCAGCCTCTTGGTAATTTTAGTTACCCTTTTCTGTATTTTTTCCAGCTCTACAATATCCTTTTTAAGGTGTGGTGAACAGAAGTGTACACAGTATTCCAGTTGTGGTCACAGAATAGATCTGTATAAGGGTAGTATGATATTAGCAGTTTTATTTAATGTCAAGTGTAAAGTGTCTGCAACAGCCAGAATAAGATCTGCCTCCTTCCCTTCCTCCCCATGTCTCTCTCTCTCTCAACAACTGTAAGGTATCTGAATAGCATCTTTTAGCCTTAGTTGTAGTTTTGCTAATGGCCACTGGAATTCCATAGGGATTTGGAAGTCCATAATTCCAAAGTAAAAGTAAATAATAACAAGGGAGATAATCCCCTACTCAGATGTTTATCCCAGAGGAAAACATGTTTATCTTACCTCATCAGAAAGTACTGTTGCAGAAATCAGAGTCAGAGAGACCACGGAGTGAAGGAAAAAGGGTTTCTCTTTATTAACGCACGGGCTTTATGGCTGGAATCACTTCCAAACAGCCAAAAGCCCTGAAATACATCAGCAAATTGTTTTTATAGATATTGTGACACATAGGAAATGACTCCTCCTCCCCCTCTCATATGAGGTTGCAGCCCTCAACATTTCTCCTCCTAGCACAATTTGTTTATAACACAGGAAGTGGGTTATAGGGCATGATAAGCAAAGAACATGATATCCCGTTCTGACCTCGGTCGTATTGACAAGATATGAAATTCCTGCATCTAGTCAGCTTACAAACATATATTCAAGAGAGAAAGAGCTCAGCAAGAACATGAAGCATGAGGCTATTTAGTCTGACCCCCGATATGGCTACTACATTCCCCCCTTAAATGCATAATTTCATTACAATTATAGCATTTCTGATAAGCGAATGCTCATAATAGTCTGCAAAGCACAATACAAAACTTTTTATAACAGACATATCACTTAACCTCCTGTTGGGCTATTAGAGTGTAGAGGGCGGCAGTTTTACTAGCTGAGACATAAAACAGATTGGTTAAACAGCTCATAAGACAAGGAATGCAAAGGCATAACAGTATCTTTATGAACAACACTGGTAGAATTAGGATGAACAATGCCTTAAGCCAGCTAAAATTTGGGGGCCAAGAGGTCAACTAATCAAGCCAATCATGTTGTCCCATTCTTATATCAGCCACTATATGGTGCAGATTGTTGATCTGTACATCTACAGCATTGCTATTATCAGTTAGATTAAAACAGCAAAGCTTTTGGTGCGTCTCACAACCCAGGTGATGAAGAAGGAAGAGGTAATATATACCAGCTCTATTTTCTAGAACAGCACCCCTTAGGTCACGCAACTCTTTATTTAATAGTGACAACGCTCGTGAGGTGGCATTTATGCTCTTGGCTAAGCTACAGGCTAACCTGTTGATTTCCAGACCATCAGCCAGGGCTAGACCTGGAACTCCAACTAACGATACTGCCAGTGCCAATTTTTCTGAGTCGGGGTATAGCTGTAGGTGGCTATTACAATTTTCAGTCAGTTGGAGTGCTCTAGTCTGCCGTCGACGGACTTTCTCTGGCCACAGGGGAAGAATTGGTACTAGGCGGCTAAGGCAACATGGGTGGTTATCAGACAAATTAGCTGGAGTGAATGACCAGGTACGGGAACCACAGGTCCAAAACCATCTATGAGGCAGAAGTATATGTCCATAATTAAAAGATATGTTTTGAATTTCATTACAATGGAAAGGGGGGCCAGGGATAGCTTTATATCTTCCAGAAGATTTTTGACAATTAATCATACGTGCACAAGTGGCATTTGTTCCAGCTACGATGGGAGTACGCAGAGTAAATCCTGTAGGGGGCAGGGTTTTCGTAACCGTGCCCCAGTCAGAATTTTGAGAATAAGTCAATTATATATCACAATGGCTTAACATAGTATCGTTTTGAATTCCTTTGGGATGCTTACAAACAGGTATTAGGCAAGAGCTAATTAACCTGTTTGCAGGTATATCTCTTGGCAAACAAAAATGCTTTACTCCAGTGATGTTAGCCAGGTGAAGCCAGTAATTATCAGCAAATCGCTGGGACAGATTTTCCTCTCTAAGGGCAGCCCCCCCTTTTGTGTACTTTATTAAGAAAACACAATACAACACTGTTAACACAACAACACGCATGTTTGATTTTCTTTGGGATCTGACCGTACGCCGGGCAGCTATTTATTTATTTATTTATTTAATTTATTAATCGCCCATCTGACTGGTCACCCAGCCACTCTGGGCGATGTACAACCCCCATAAAACAATTTAAAACAATAAAATTTTACCATAATTTTTTTTTTTAAATACCCTAACCCACCCCAAATGCCTGCCTGAACAACCACGTTTTTAATGCACGACGGAAGCTCATTAAAGAGGGGGCATGACGGAGTTCCCTAGGGAGGGAGTTCCACAGAGTGGGGGCCACCACAGAGAAGGCCCTCTCCCTCGTCCCCACTAGTCTAGCTGTCCTGGCTGATGGGACAGAGAGAAGGCCATCCGAGGCTGATCTTGTTAAGCGGCCTGTCTGGTGTTGCTGGAGGCGCTCCTTAAGATAGGCTGGGCTGGAACCATATAGGGTTTTAAAGGTCAAAACCAACACCTTGAATTTGGCCTGGAAAACAACTGGTAACCAGTGCAACTCCTTCAGCACTGGAGTGATGTGATCTCGCCGGCAGCTGCCTTTAATCAGGCGAGCCGCCGCGTTCTGTACCAGCTGCAGCTTCCGAACCGTCTTCAGGGGTAACCCCATGTAGAGCGCATTACAGTAGTCTAAACAAGAGGAGACCAGGGCATGTACTACCGATGGGAGCAGATGGTCGGGAAGGAAGGGGCACAGCCGCCGTATCAGATGGAGTTGATACAGCGCTGTCTGGCTCACAGCTGACACCTGAGCCTCCATGGACAGCTGGGAGTCCAAAATGACCCCCAGGCTGCGGACTTGGTCTTTCAAGGGTAGCCGTACCCCATTCAACACCAGGTCAACATCCCCCAGCCTCCTCTTGCCTCCCACCAAAAGTACCTCGGTCTTGTCAGGGTTGAGCTTCAGCTTATTCCTCCCCATCCAGCCACTCACCGTCTCCAGACATTTGGACAGGGATTCTACGGCCAACCTTGGTGAAGATTTGAATGAGAGGTAGAGCTGCGTGTCATCCGCATATTGATGACACTGCACCCCAAACCTCCTGATGATAGCCCCCAGCGGCTTCACATAGATGTTAAATAGCATCGGGGAGAGGATGGAACCCTGTGGCACCCCACAAGTAAGTGGCCACGGGTCCGAAACCTCCTCTCCCAGTGCTACCCTCTGGTACCTGCCGGAGAGGAAGGACCGGAACCACCGCAATACAGTGTCTCCAATGCCCATCCCCTCCAGGTGGTCCAGGAGGATACCGTGGTCAATGGTATCAAAAGCCGCTGAGAGGTCGAGGAGAACAAGGAAGGAGCATTCACCCCTATCCAGAGCCCTCCTCATATCATCCACCAAGGCGACCAAGGCCGTTTCTGTCCCATGCCCAGGCCTGAAGCCCGACTGAAATGGGTCTAGATAATCAGTTTCTTCCAAGTGTGCCTTCAACTGCACTGCCACCACCCGCTCAATCACCTTGCCCCAAAATGGCAGATTTAAGACTGGGCGAAAGTTGTTCAAAACTTGAGGATCCAAGGAGGGCTTCTTTAAGGGTGGTCTTATAACTGCCTCCTTGAGGGCTGTTGGCATCACTCCCTCCTCAAGGGAGGTGTTCACCACCACCCTGATCCCTTCACCCAGTCTCTCTCTGCAGCTCATAATGAGCCAAGATGGGCAAGGATCAAGTAAGCAGGTGGTCGGCCTTACAGATGAAAGCACCTTGTCCACTTCATCAGGAGGAAGAAGCTGGAACCGATCCCACAAAACCGGTTTGCCACAGGCCGCCTCTTGCTCACTAACTGTATCCACAGTGTGCAGAGTAACACACCTAATCTGATCAATTTTATCTGCAAAATGCCTTGCCAAGGCCTCACAGGAGGCCTTAGAATGCTCCAGTGGTTCCGGAGCCACAGGACCGACCAGGCTCCAGGCCACTTGGAACAGCCTCCTGGGGCAGCACTCTGCAGACGCGATGGAGGCAGCATAATATTCTTTTTGCTGCCTTCACCGCCACATGATAGGCTGAAGATATAGCTCTAGCCCGTGTCTGATCGTCTTTGGAGCGAGACTTCCGCCACCGGCGCTCTAGCTGTCTCACCTCCTGTTTCAGAGCTTGTAACTGCGGATTGAACCATGGTGCAGTCCGAGCCCTGTTCAGGGGGAGAGGGCGTTTCGGAGCCACCCGATCTAATGCCCCAGTGATTGCGGCATTCCAGCCACCCACCAGGGTCTCGACCGAGTGGCCGTTGGCATGCCCCAGAGAATCCCCAAGCGCGTTCAGGAATCCATTTGGATCCATAAGACGCCTGGGGCGGACCATTTTAATGGGTCCTCCACCCCTGCGGAGGGGTTGTGGAACCGAGAAGTCCAACGTCACCAGATAGTGATCTGACCATGACAAGGGGGTGGTGGATATACCCCCGACTTCCAGATCACTCCCCGCTTCTCCAGAAACAAACACAAGGTCTAGTGCATGACCGGCTACATGGGTGGGCCCAGTTAGAATATGGTGCAGCTCCCAGGAGGCCATGGTCTCCATGAAGTCCCGAGGTGCTCCTGTGAGGATGGCCTCCGAATGTACGTTGAAGTCCCCCAACACCAGTAAGTTAGGGGACTGTACACGCACATCAGAGACCACCTCAAGCACCTCGGCCAGGGAGTCAGTCGTGCAGCGGGGTGGACGGTACACGAGCAGAATCCCCAGACTGCCCTTCGGGCCCAACCTCCAGTACATGCACTCAGCAACCTTGGTCTCCCGGAGAGGGGGCCTGGTGAAGACCAAGGACTCTCGGTAGATAACAGCCACTCCCCCTCCCCGATCCCCAGCCCTCGGCTGCTGTGCATACGAAAATCCAGCTGGACACATGGCTGCAAGGGTTGGAGCAGCAGCCTCTGCCAGCCAGGTCTCCGTAATACATGCCAGGTCTGCACCCTCATCCAGGATCATGTCATGGATGAGGGAGGTTTTCTGGGTAACAGACCTGGCATTGCAGAGCAGCAAACGAAGGCCAGAAGATGGGGTCATGCCTCCCCCAGCCATCCTTTGGCTCTGAACAGGCCCGGAGCAGGGGACAGATACTACACATCTCTCCCTTGTTCCCCTTACCTGGCATGGCCTGCCCCTAGTGCTCCGCCAGCGCCTGCCGCCCAGCCTCAGTATGTTCTGGCCCCCAACACTCCCCCCACTGCCTCCATCAGGTGGACACATGCCCCCTCGCTCCCGCCTATCAGGCAGGCTACCCACCCCTAAAAACACAACAAAATCCCCCCCAACAAAATAAAACAAACAAACAAAACAATTAAAATCCCGTTAAAAATGCCAGGCAGGAGTCCACAGGGAAGGCCTGGTGGTGGTGGTGGTGGTGGTGGTGGCGGCGGCGGCGGCGGCGGCGGCGGCAGCAGCAGCAGCGGCGGCGGCGGCGGCGGCAGGCCCAGCAGCAGCAAGTACGCCTCTTCCCCGGTGGTGGTGATGGCTTCTCCTGCAGGCCCTGGCTCTCCCAGGCCACCTCAGCCAGCCAGCTTATGTAGCCTCTCCAGGTAGGGGCAGGTGGAGCAGCACAGCTGGCTGGGTACCTGGGGGCCTGGTCCTGCAGGGACTGGCGGTCTGCCAGGCAGAAGTCCACAAGGAAGGCCTGGTGGTGGTGGCAGCAGTGGCGGCAGCAGGCCCAGCGGCGTCAAGCACGCCTCTTCCCCGGTGGTGGTGGTGGTGGTGGTGGTGGCGGCTTCTCCTGCAGGCCCTGGCTCTCCCAGGCCACCTCAGCCAGCCAGCTTATGTAGCCCCTCCAGGGAGGGGCAGGTGGAGCAGCACAGCTGGCTCGGTACCTGGGGGCCTGGTCCTGCAGGGACTGGCGGTCTGCCAGGCAGAAGTCCACAAGGAAGGCCTGGTGGTGGTGGCAGCGGCGGCAGCAGCAGGCCCAGCGGCGGCAGCAGCAGGCCCAGCGGTGGCAAGTACGCCTCTTCCCCGGTGGTGGTGGTGGTGGCTTCTCCTGCAAGCCCTGGCTATTCACCTGGCTAGCTGCAGTAGGGTCTAGTCCCCTTCTTCAATTTTCTCCAGTGGCAGGTCTGACCGTACGCAGGGTGGACAGTCTCCCGGTGTGCCCACAGTAAGGTCTAGCCTGAGTCTTCTTACTGCCTTTTCAGAATGATTTTTAAAGGATTTTTAGCTACAGTCTACTCCCCCCTTTGCTTTCTTGACCTGTGTCCAATGTATCCAGGGTTTAATTCCAGCTACCTTCACGGCTGTTGGGGTGGAAAGTATGACAGTTTTTGGTCCTCTCCACCTGGGAGTTAAAGGGTCATTTTCCCACTCTTTAACCCATACTTTATCTCCTGGTTGGAAAGGATGAATCTCTGTAATGGGAATTGGGGCCTACTTTTTAAGACAAAATGACGCTGGGCTTGAAGAACTTTGCCCAGTGTTTGAACCTCTTGTCTAAGGTTTGCTTGCTCTTGATGCCCCTCTAGTGTCAATGATGAAGTCAATGTCATGGCCCCTCACAGTGGCAATGACTAGGGGCTTCCCAGGGCTGAGATTAAGGGGGCTCGGTCTGTCTTATTTAAGACTTTTGGCTTTAGCCATTTTAATGAAGGGGGCTTCTTTATACATTTTTATAGACCCCTGCTTTTGCCAGTTTGGTTGTTAACCAAGCTGTCTCTTCCCTCGCCCGTTCTGGCCTCTTTGGTTCTCTCCTTTGTGTATTTGATTCATTTCATTTGGGCATTCACGCCACTAATGTCCATCTTGTCTGCACTGGGCACACTAGTTCTTTCTCAAGAATCCTCTGCCTCTGCCGGGTCTTCTTTCATTTCTTCGTCCACGTCTTCTACCTCTTCCTCGTCTTCCACCATGCTGCTCTACTAACGCTGCAGCGAGCAATTCTGCCTTTTTGGCCATTCTTTGATCTTTTTTCCTTTTTTTTTTCTTCTTGATCTTTATTTATGTATACCTTCTGAGCCACTTCCAATAATTTTGTCAAATTCTTTCCTGCAAAGCCATCGAGCTTCTGTAGTTTTCTCTGAATATCTGAACAGCTTTGAGCTACAAAGGTCATATTGACCATCTTCATATGATCTGGGGCCTCTGGGTCGGGGGGGTATACTGGCAATAGGCATTTAAAAGATGCTCCAAGTACGCTCCGAGGGCTTTGGTGGCACCTTGTAGCACTTCAGACACTTTAGTCATATTAACTGACTTCTTCATACTTGTTCTCATGGCTTCTAAGAGCAGGGTTTGATACTGGGTGAGGCGCTGTAGCCCCGCTTGTGTGTTGGGAGAGAGAAATCTCTCTCTCCCTCTCTTGCTTTTTCTCTCTTTTGCTGATCTGCCTGTATTGCAGATCATATTTCAAACTTTTTATATAAAACTCTCCGCTCTATGCACCAGCATTGTCTCTTTACTTGTCTTCTTTTTTTTTTTCTTTGCAAGTTAAACTCACTTACTTAAACCTTTCTGCCCTACACTAGTCCCAATGACGCACATTTGGGATAGGCTCTTCTTCTCTTTCTAGTTACATTTTCTCATTTTAAAGAACTATTATTGTGGCTACTTTATCCCCAGGTAATAAGTTCCAGGCATAATCAGCTGCTTCTAATTCATCCTGGGGGCAACTATGGCCACGCTTTTTCTCCACAAATGTTCTTTTTCTTTGCCTCTTGCCTCCTCTTTCTTCTTTTTTTCCCCTTTTCTATTTGTCTGCCACTTTCTCTATTTCTCTGTCTTTTTCTACTTGTCTTTGTCTTTTTCCTGTCAACTATTGGGAGCCACACTCAGTATCATTTGGAGTTGCAACTAACAGTAAAAACATCTGCAAATGTCACATATATTTTATGATATCTAAGAAATCATAAAATACACACAACAAACTTTTTTGCAGTTTAACGCAATGAATGGAAAACACTTCTTGTATGGTAAGGCATGAGGGAGCAGATCCAGCAATCATACTGCTCTTCTGGCTGAAAGCTAGGGATGGCGGAGAATTTCGCCCCGAAACTTCGGGGGGCCGAGCGCCAACGCGTTCGGCCCCCCGAACAAGTTTCAGAGAAATCCTCCGCACCCCCCCGCACCCCGCACCTCCCCCGGGACGGGACTTACCTTTTGCGAATGTCCCTCCCGGTGGATGGTCCGGCCGGCGGTTCGGCGGGTGTTCGAGCGAGGCGGGAGCGGCAGCCGGTCTTTTGACCGGCTGCCGCCGCCGCCATTGTAATGAAAGAAAGAAAAAAAAAACGCCCCCTGATAGGCTACGTGACGATTCACGTAGCCTATCACGGCTAGATTTGCAAAGTCAGCCGTGATAGGCTACGTGAATCGTCACGTAGCCTATCATGGGTGACTTAAAAAAAAAAAAAAAAAAGAGTGTACGGATAATGGCGGCCCCCATAGGGAGCCGCCATTCCCGTTCCTTATTTGGTGGTTGTAGTCTACGTAAATGTTTACGTAGACTACGGCGAAAATAAGGGCAACGCAAATAGCATTGCCCTTATTTTCGCCGTAGTCTACGTAAACATTTACGTAGACTACAGCCACTAAATAAGGAATGCGAATGGCGGCTCCCTATGGGGGCCGCCATTCGCGTACGGGCTTTTTTTTTTTTTTTAAGTCACCTGTGATAGGCTACGTGACGATTCACGTAGCCTATCATGGCTGACTTTGCAGATCTAGCCGTGATAGGCTACATGAATCGTCACGTAGCCTATCAGGGGGCATTTTTTTTTTTTTTTTTACTTTTGCGTTCGCGGCCAGGCGAGGCGGGAAGCCTCCCCCCCGGCCTGAATTTTGGCCGGGCGAGGCGGGAAGCCTCCCCCCCAGCCTGAACTTCGCGGGGGGAGCAGCGAAGCGCTCCCCCCCACCGCAAACGGCCTTCGACGACAGGTAAGGGACTTTCGTCCACCCCTACTGAAAGCTCAGGGCCCATCAAAATCAAGGAACGGGCATACCCACACACAAAAAGAGTTCTAGGTCACCACTTTTGCATCGGCAACTCTATGCTGCATGAGTTGTGGCAGAAGGAAATCTAAAAGTCATAGATCAAACTCCGCCTGCTGTACACTGAGTAGGGATGGACGAAAGGGACTTACCTTCTCCCGCAGCTTGCTTTGCGTAGGGATGGCGGAAAATTTCTCCCTGAATCTTCGGAGGGCCAAGTTCCAACGCATTCGGCCCCCCGAAATTGGCGGTGAAATTCTCTGCCCCCCCAGGACAGGACTTACCTTTGGCAAATGTCCCTCCCGGCGGCGGGTCCTGGAGGCAGTTCGGCAATGTTTTGTCGCGGGTGGGGGCAGCGGCCGGTCTCCCAACCGGCTGCCACCGCCGCCATTGCAAAAAAAAAAAACTAAAGTAAAAAAAAAAACACCCCCGTGATAGGCTACGTGACGATTTACGTAGTCTATCACAGCTAGATTTCCAAAGTCAGCCGTGATAGGCTACGTAAATTGTCACGTAGCCTATCACGGGTGACTTTGAAAAAAAGAAAAGAAAAGCGCGTACTAAAATGGCGGCAGCCCATGAGCGCTGCCATTTGCGTTCCTTATTTTGGCACGTCTAGTCTACGTAAAGAGTTACGTAGACTACGGCGAAATTAAGGGCACGCTATTTCCGTTGCCCTTATTTTCGCCGTAGTCTACGTAAATCTTTACGTAGACTAAACGTGCCAAAATAAGGAACGCAAATGGCTGCGCCCATGGGCTGCCGCCATTTGCGTACGCGCTTTTTTTTTTTCCAAAGTCACCCGTGACAGGCTATGTGATGATTTACGTAGCCTATCACGGGTGACTTTGGAAATCTAGCTGTGATAGGCTACGTAAATCGTTACGTAGCCTATCATGGTTTTTTTTGTTTTTTTTACTTTAGTTTTTTTTTTTTTCCAATGGCGGCAGCGGCCAGTCAGGAGACTGGCCGCCGCCCCCGCCCGCAACGAACCGCCGCCGAACCGCAGCCAGGACCCGCCACCGGGAGGGACATTCGCCAAAGGTGAGTCCCGTCCAGGGGGGTGGCGGGGGGGGTGGCAGAGAATTTCACCGCCGATTTCAGGGGGCCGAATGCGTTGGTGCTCGGCCCCCCAAAGATTCGGGGATAAATTCTCCACCATCCCTACTACTACAGTACCTCTTGTCTGCTGAGTGTCAGGAGGTCGCCCCTGCTGCCTTCTGTAATCCTCAGGTAGGTAGCCAGAAGCAACATGCAGACAATAGGTCTCTTTTCCAAGGCTTTATTCCCATTCAACCTAATGACACTTACAAATGCTAATTGCTTGATCCTACTAGTGAGACTTAAGAGAGCTGCCTACTCAGGGTTCTAACTTTAGGAATCAGTTGATCTCCATTTGGAGGGGAAGGCGGGAAACCTCTGTTCTTATGAGCTATGAGGACAGAGTCCACCCCTTTCCCATGGGGCATTGGGGCACCGCTGTTGCTGTTGCACCAAGTGGGCTGAGCACCTCCTCTCAGTGCCTGCCATCTCACACTTGACGGTGCGCCGGTGCCTAGCATCCAGAAACTGCTGTAACTCCTCCCTCTCCCTGCCAGGGTCACTATCACTCTCAGGAATGTGTACCGGGAGGGGATCTCCCCCTGGCTGCTCCTCTGAACAGCGTGTGGGGTCCTCTCCCATGGTTTCTATCTCTTCCTCAGAATCAGAACTACTTTGGGGCTCTCTGGGCTCCGATCCAACCCTGACACTGAGGAGTAACATGAGGGTCACAGGATTAGGGTTGGCAGAGAATTTCTCCCCGAAACTTCGGGGGGCCGAGCGCCAACGTGTTCAGCCCCCCGAACAAGTTTTGGGGAGAAATTCTCCGCACCCCCCCTGCCCCCCGCACCCCCCCCAGGACGGGACTTACCTTTGCCGAATGTCCCTCCCAGTGGCAGGTCCCAGCAGCGGTTCTTCGGGTCTTCGTCACGGGTGGGGGCGGCAGCTGATCTTTCGACCGGCTGCCGCCGCCGCCATTCCAATAAAACTAAAAAAAAAAACCCACCCCCGTGATAGGCTATATGACGATTAACGTAGCCTATCACGGCTAGATTTGCAAAGTCAGCCATGATAGGCTACGTAAATTGTCACGTAACCTATCACGGGTGACTTAAAAAAAAAACCCGCGTACAGATAATGGCGGCCCCCATAGGGAGCCGCCATTCACGTTCCTTATTTGGTCTCTGTAGTCTACGTAAAGATTACGTAGACTACAGTGAAAATAAGGGCAATGCTATTTGCGTTGCCCTTATTTTCGCCGTAGTCTACGTAAAGATTTACATAGACTACAGCGACCAAATAAGGAACACGAATGGTGGCTCCATATGGGGGCCGCCATTTGCGTACGCGCTTTTATTATTATTATTTTTTTTAAGTCACCCGTGATAGGCTACGTGACGATTTACGTAGCCTATCATGGCTGACTTTGCAGATCTAGCCATGATAGGCTACATTAATCGTCACGTAGCCTATCACGGGGGCGTTTTTTTTTTTTTTAACTTTTAATTTCGTGGCCGGGAGAGGCGAGGCGCCTCCTCCCCGGCCTGAATTTCGGCCAGGCGAGGCAGGAAGCCTCCCCCCCGGCCTGAATTTTGGCCAGGCGAGGCGGGAAGCCTCCCCCCCCAGCCTGAACTTCGGGGGGGAGAGCAGCAAAGTGCCTCCCACCCACCGCGAAAAGCTGCGAGACCAGGTAAGTGGGTTTCGTGCACCCCTACACAGGATTGTAATGGATCAAAAGAAAAAAAAAGTAAACAGAAAATAAGGCATCAAGAAATTAAAACTGCAAATACAAATAAGCTAACAAAATACATACATACATACATACATACATACATACATGGTTTCCAAAGTTTCTAGTTGCAATGATGGCATACAGCTGGGCACACATTCTATACTGGGGCAGCTTTTTGAAAATTGAATGGCTCAATGTCTAAACAAATGCCCATTTGGCACTCACCCTATTGGGGGTGGTGCAAAGGCAATGTTTGGCTGACCCCAGAAGTGAGGAGGGAGAAGCTAGCACATGTTATGCAACACATCCTATATCAACAGTTGTGCGGGTAGGGCTGTGGTATTATTTAAGCCCCTCAAACACACATACTAGACCTTCTTCTCATTTTACAGCAAGGGAGTAACATTTTTGGTGAGAGCAGAGGCTTCCCACATTCCATATTTCAGCACTTGCAGCCCTACAGAGGGGCTTCAACCAGTTGTGGTCACATCTTTCTGGGCTTTGTCTGGTGCTAGGCAGACCCATGGTCCAGATGTGTATGTGTGTATGTGGGGGGGTCTTTGTATTTGTAGTCCTTGTAGTTAAGATGGCAGTGAGACATGTCAGCAAGACATAGTGGTGCTTCAGTGCTATTAGGCCTGCAGGAGCCCATAACTTGGAGTAAAGGGAAGTGGACCATTTCCCCCCCCCCCAAGTGGTTGCTTCCAGTGTTTCTCAGCATGAAACACATGGAAGCCCTAAGTCCACTTGAAGTTCTTTAAGAATTATAAATCCGTCTGCCCTGTTGCTGGATACTGGGGGAGGAGTCTGTATTTCAGTGCATCACACCCAGAATGGAATGACATCATGGGAAGCCAAAACAGTCAAGGCCCTTCAAAGGGTAAAGGAAAAACTAAAAAGACTTGAGTCAAATGCCCACCCTCAGTGTATTGTCCTCTGATGGAGAGGATCTGCATAGTAAAACACTGCTGGTTCACTTTGGTAGCACTTGACTTGACCAAACATTTAGATAAGACCCCTACAAAAAGAGGGGAAGGGCCAAGGCTTTGGATTATTTTGCAGCTTGTCTGTAAGCTCTGGGCCCAGTGGGAAGATGATGATGGAAGTGGCAGCAAGTTCGGTCATGATGTTGGTCCCGGAGGAGATGAAGCCACTTTTGGATACTGGTGGCTATCTGAGTATGTACAGCATGGATCTTGGTCCCAGTCACCTTGGAGCCCTCTTGAGTAACGCCTAGCATGGGAGGGGCAATTTCCCAACAAGGTCAAAGACAGCAGGACCTTTCGTCTCTTCTTTTCATTGTGTATACAGCAACGTCAGCAGAATCTTCACCTGGCCGATTGCAAGCAGGTGTGGTAAGGGATGGTCAGTGTTCATAATTTCATAGATTCCTCAGCTGGACATTTATTTTGGGGGTTGTAGAAAACTTCAGAGATGCTGCTGTACACCAATAACATTCTTCTTTTTTCCTTTTTCATTTCAGGTTTGCCAAATCAGAGCATTGTAGGCATAACTTTCTTATTAGCTAGTGACATTCATTAAACAGCTAGTGACATTCATTAAAATACATTATAGAAAATATAAAAAGTATTCACATAATGACATGAAACAAATAACACACACAACAACAATACATATGTAAAACAATTTAAAACAATCAGCCAGAGACAATCAGGAGATTCATTATACTCTGCCAAACTTCTGAGAGAAGAGGGCAGTTGTAACCTGGCACTGAAAAGATGACAGTGTTGGTGCCAGGCGGGCCTCATCAGGGAGATTATGCCATAAATGGGGAGCCACCACCGAAAAGACCCTTGCTGCCCCCCGAGCCTCCCTCAGAGGAGGCTCTCAGAGAAGGGCCTTAGATGCAGAGTGTAGTGTATGGGTCAGTTCATTCTGGGAGAGGTGTTCTGTCAGATACTGTGGTACTGAGCTGTGTAGAGCTTTATAGGTCAAAACCAGCACTTTGAGGTGGGCTTGGAAGCATATAGGCAGCCAGTGAAAGAGGGCCAGAATCAGTCTTATATGTCCAGAACTTCTTGTCCCTGTTATCAAACTGGCTGCAACATTTTGCACAAGCTGCAGCTTCCGAACTGTCTTCAAAGGCAGCCCCATGTAGAGTAAATTGCAGTAATCTAACTTGGAGGTTACTAGAGCATAGACAACTGAAGCCAGGTTATCCCTGTCCAGATAAGGTCATAGCTGGGCCACCAACTGAAGTTGGTAGAAGGCACTCCATGCCACGGAGGCTACATGAGCCTCAAGTGACAAAGATGGCTCCCGGGGGACCCCCATCCAGGGGGAATGCAACTCCATCCAGAACAGGTTGAGCACCCTCTATCCAGTCAGCAGAACCACCCACCAACAGCATCTCAGTCTGGATTGAGTTTCATTTTATTAGCTCTCATCCAGTTCATTGTTGCAGCCAGGCACCGATTTAGCACATCTACAGCCTCCCCTGAAAAAGATGAAAAGGAGAAATAGAGCTGCATGTCATCAGCATACTGAAGACAGCACACTCCAAAACCCTGGATGTCCACACTCAATGGTTTCATGTAACTGTTGAATAACATGGGTGACAAAACCAACCCCTCCAGAACCCTATATTGGAATGCCCACGGGGCTAAGCAGTAACCCCTAAGTACCACCTTCTGGAGATGACCATCCAAGCAGGAGTGAAAACACTGCAATGCAGTGCCTCCCACTCTCAACTCAGACAATCTCCCCAGAAGGATACCATGGTTAATGGTATCAAAAGTCACTGAGAGATCAAGGAGAATCAATAGGGACACACTGCCCCATCTCTCTCCCAACATAGGTCATCACATAGGGTGACCAAGGCTGTTTCTGTGCCAAAACCTGGCCTGAACTCTGATTAAATTAGGGATGTACGAATTGTGTACCTTCCGTGCCTCTTGACTTCCGCAGTTTGCGGCCAGTGCTCCATACCGTCGTTCACAAGCCCCTGGAATTCTCCTCTTTTTTTTCCGCTGCGAAAATCACGAAGATAAATCCATACCAACAACCGTAATCCCGGTGCCCAGCCATCTCCATGAGTCTGCATAACTTCCATAAGAAAGGCTATTTTTCATAGATATTTATGTATTTTTTCCCCTGCCCTGAGATGTGCAGTAATTACTTTCAGCCAAAACTCTTCCTCCTCCTAGGGGCTTCCCAAAACAAGGCTGCCCTAGGTGTGCCTGAGCAATGCACTCTTTGTTTAAAGCAACGCTGTTCGCAAGAAAGAAAAAACTAGGGATGGCAGAGAATTCCACTCCAATCAGTTCCTCCCCCCCCCCCGAATCCTGCCCAGCCTACTCCACTCTGTGGCCAGGCCGCGGAGCTGCCAGCCGGGCTGCTGCGGATGCAAATGGCGTCCTGTGTAGGGGATGCCATTTGCATCCCTACACATGCCCATGATAGGCTACGTAAATATTTACATAGCCTATCACAGCTAAAGCAGGAATGCAAATGGCATCCCCTACACCATTTGCATTCCCACTTTAGCTGTGATAGGCTACATAAATATATACGTAGGCTATCACGGGCTGGCGTAGGGACGCAAATGACGGCTGCTGCAACGGCCGCCATTTGTGGCCACAGGAGCCCAGCAGCGGCTGCCGCCACCGACAAAGCTGAAACCGGAGCAGCAGCCAGGTAGGCTCTGTTTTGCACTAGGGGTGTACGAAACCCCACGTACCTGGCTCCGCCGGGTTCCGCAGGTGGGGGGAGGCAATCCGTTCCTCCCCCCGGAATCCTCGACGGGGAGGGGAGGCGATCCGTTCCTCCCACCTGGAATCCTGCCCGGCTGGCTCTGCTCTGCAGCCAGGCTGCAGAGCTGCCAGCTGGGCCAACCCACAGCGGGGCCTCCAGCTGCTACCGGGGTGCTGCAAATGTAAATGGCGTCCTATGTAGGGGATGCCATTTGCATCCCTATGCCAGCCCATGACAGGCTATGTAAATATTTACATAGCCTATTATGGCTAAAGCAGGGATGCAAATGGTGTCCCCTACACCATGTGCATTCCCACTTTAGCCGTGATAGGCTACATAAATATTTACGTAGCCTATCACACACAAAAAAGGGAACGCAAATGGTGGCGGCTATGGCAGCCGCCATTTGTGTTCCCTTTTTCTGCCGTGATATGCTACGTAAATATTTATGTAGCCTATCACAGCCTCTGCAGGGACGCAAATGGTGTCCCTGCATTAGCTGTGATGGGCTACGTAAGTATTTACGTAGCCTATCGTGGCCATTTGAAAGACACGAATGGTGGCTGCAGACGCGGCCGCCATTCAAGGAGCACTGGAATGGCCAACAAAGGTAGGCTCCATTCTGGGCCCATTTCGCGGGGGCGGGAGGCTTCGTTCCGCCATGGATTTCGGAGGTCTGAATGCGCTGGCATTCGGCCTCACTGGGATCTGTGGTGGAATTCTCTGCCATCCCTAATTATGTGTGTGTGTGTGTGTGTGTAATCTCCCTCAATCCAGCTGTTCCCTGGGGAAAAAAAAAACCCATTCACCCTAGGGTCTTCTGAGATAACTAACAAGAGGTCTGATAATGAATTGGATGTGGAAACACAAAGCTGAGCAGAGAGGAGAACCAACTCTGTGCATGTCTACTCAGAAGTAAGTCTTACTGAGTTCAATGTGACTTACACCTACACATTTCAGCACCCCTCTTGCCCCCAGCTCAGCTTTGTATTTCCGCATCCAGCTCATTAGCAAATGTCCTGTTAGTTATCTCACTGGGTGACTTTGGGCTGGACTCTAACCACTACACCATACTTCTGTTATGAAACTCATGAAGAAAAAGAGACAGTATAATGGAAAGTTCTTTCTGAAGCAGTCACACTTGTACAATGCAGCATGAAGGGAAAGATCAGCAACCTTCTCTTTGTTTGAATAAAAAGCACACTCTGCACATGCTCAGGGAATGGACAAAATGAGGAATAAACATACCAGGGAAGATGAAAAATTATATTCTTCCATTATGTGTGTGTGTCTGTGTAATCTCCCTCCATCCAGCTGTTCCCTGGGGAAAAAAAAAATTCACGCAAGGGTCTTCTGAGATAACTAACAGGAGTTTTGATAATGAGCTGGATGAAAATGGCCGCCATTTGCATCCACACCAGCCAGTCTGTGGTCAGAAGTCCAGCTGGAGATGGCCCTGGCCGGCTGCTCCGCAGAGCTGCTGCAGAGCAGAGCTGGCCAGGCAGGATTCTGGGGGGGGAGGACCGGATCACCTCCCCCATGTCGAGGATTCCAGGGGGAGGGACGGAGTCCCTCCCCCCCACTGCAAACACAATCCATGAAAAGGTAAGTGACTTTCGTACATCCCTAGCAGGACCTTATGGTGCTGTTCCTCAGAGGATTCCGTGGCACGAACTGAAGGGAATTCGATCCCATTTCAGTCTGTGGCGGAATTCTCTGACATCCCTAGACTAAATGGATCTAGATAATCAGTCTCATCCAAGAGTGTTTGGAGCTGGTTGGCAACCTCCCATCTTCACCCATGGGTGCCGCCATTTGCGTACGCGCTTTTTTTTTTTTCAAAGTCAGCCATGATAGGCTGACTTTGAAAATCTAGCCATGATAGGCTACGTAAATCTTTATGTAGCCTATCATGTTTTGTTTTGTTTTTTTACACTTTACTTGGAAATGGCGGTGGTGGCAGCCGGTCGGAAGACCGGCCGCCGCCTCCAGAGAAACGCCGCCAGGACCCGCCTCCGGGAGGGACATTTGGCCATGGTAAGTCCCATCCCGGGGGGGGGGCGGGGGGGTGTCGGAGAATTTCCCCACCAATTTCAGGGGGCCGAATGCGTTGGTATTCAGCCTCCCAGAGATTCATGGATAAATTCTCTGACATCCCTAATTTGCAAAGTGCAAAGGAAGGAAGGTAAGCAGAGTGCACTTGCTCATTACGAGTTGTTCTCTTTTGTTCAGGTCAGGCCTTAATATAACGATTGATGGATAGTTCAGGAAAAAAAGATGCAACACAGTAAACAGCACTGCAGCCTAAGATGGAGAAGATCAATCACATATTTCTGAGGGAGTGTTGTATGGAGGGGAACAGAATGTATTTCATCTGGCTGTTCCTTTCTTGCAAAAGGAGCAATCAGTACTTGATCTTTAAAAAAAGAAGTGTTGAAGTTTTAATCTCTGAGGAATCCATTCCATCACAATGAAGTGTGTCAGAAGAGGAAGGGTGCAATTGCTCACTGATGAGAAAAAAAACACACACACCACTTTACATATCATCAAATGCCATTTATTTAACTGTTATTTTTCTAACATTGGTAAATATATATATTCCTTCTAATATATGCATATTCTAATGTATGCATTCGCACAGGTAGGTTTTTGTCATGGTCCTGTCCCCTTGATCTTTGAAGTGCCTAGAACCACCCTAGCAGATTGGCTTACTTCCCATTATTTGCAGGAGGCCACACCAACAGTAAAGCTCTCCTAAACTGAAGTAACTTTTTTTTTTTTTTTCTTATCAGCTGCTCTTTCTTATTTAGCTCTGGCTTCAATATAATGATATAACATTTGGTGAAAAAAATGCAGCCCAGTAAGCCAAAACCTGACGCTAATATGGAGAAGATCTCCACAGACACCATGTATTTTCCCTTTGTGCTGAGGTAGGTTGGAAGAAAGCAAAAACAAACACTGCAGAAAACCAATGTGCTGAAAGTGATAAATTTTGCATCATTAAAACTGTCAGGCAACTTCCTGGCAAGGAAAGCCACA
Organism: Heloderma charlesbogerti; assembly: GCA_026122225.1. Classification (NCBI taxonomy): domain Eukaryota; kingdom Metazoa; phylum Chordata; class Lepidosauria; order Squamata; family Helodermatidae; genus Heloderma; species Heloderma charlesbogerti. The sequence goes on from JANEZZ010002211.1 coordinate 177,287, forward strand.
ATGAAGCTGAAAATGGCCAGGAATCCCATAAAGCCCAGGACATAGTAGAACATGATAGGTGAACCTTCATTACATCCCAGTACAATTTCTTCAGCCACTGAGTGCATGTCAAAATCTGGGAAGGGGGGAGAGGTTGTCAGCCACACCATACAAGTAATGCCTTGAATCATGGTGCAGGAAAGAACAATGGAGTTGGTCAGCCTTTTCCCCACCCATTTTCTCATCCTGGCTCCTGGCTGGGTGGACATGAAAGCCAGAACTACAATTATGGTTTTGGCCAACACACAAGAAACTGACACTGAGATGATGATGCCAAATGTAGCTTGTCGAAGCAGACACATCATCTCCTCTGGTCGACCAATGAATAGGAAAGGGCAAAGGAAAGAGACAAACAGGGAAATTAGGAGAGTGTAGGTGAGGTTCCGGTTGTTAGCTTTGACTATGGGAGTGTCCTGGTGCTTAATGAAGATGCAAAGCACCAGAGCTGTGATGAAAGCAAACAAAAGAGCAGAAACAGCCAAACTGATCCCCAAAGGTTCTTCATAAGACAAGAAGCTTACACGTTTTGGAATACAACCATCTGGGTTGTTGCTGGGATGCCGATCTTCTGGACAGTAAAAACAATCATCCCTGTCTGGAAAAGATAATGCAGTTTTGTATACATGAAAAAAACTGGTTTGGACCAGACTTAGCATAAACCCAAACAAGCTAAAGGGAGTTACATTTGTTCAGAACTTAAATCTCATTGCCTTCCTTTGGACTATACACAAGTCTGAAGCCAACCTACTTTGTATCACTGGCAAAACCTATGCTTGTTTGTGAGTTATGCTTGAAATGTACACACAAAAGCTGGCAAATCACTTTGTCTACCATAACGCCAGTCCTCTTCATACCACAACGCACCTTGGGCAAAAGCACATCACATGTCTGGCAAGAGATGAAGGCAGGAACTCATTGGAATGCAGATGTGACTATTGAACTGCAGGGCTCTGGAAGCTGTCAGTCAACAGCTTGAGTGCTCAGAACTGTGAGATATTATGCATGTCTATATTCAAACAAACATACACACACACACAAGAATTTATCAGTTTGCAAATCCCTCCCTCCAAACACAGACACACAGCACCCACAAATACATTGTTACACATTGTGGAAGTATAGATTTAAAAGCATTCTCCTAACCTTTACTTATTCAGTTACAACCCTATGGAAACAACAACAAAAAAATGTGAATCAACCACACTTCTGCAGGGGCAGGGTACAGCCCTGGTGTTTTCCTCTCTCTGCCTTGAACCTTGATTAATTGACTGGAACCAGGCTGCTCTGCAATGGGCTACAGGGGAGGGGGTCTTTAAATCCCCCTGCAGGGGATGGGGGCTGCATGCCACAGCTCAATGAGAACATTCTGAATGCTCCAGCTGACTTCCCTCAATACAACAAATGTCAGCTTTGGGGGGAAGCTCATATCTCCCCCAATGCTTTATCAATCTTGCTGGATATTAATCTCACTGCTAGTTAACCCATTCTTTCCCAGCCTGGCAAATTTGGCAACTTTCCATCCATATTTTGTGAGACAGGCTGTTGGTCACACCTTTTCAATCTTTTCCTCATTTTTTTGCATTAAAAAAATTCTACCCTCGCATATGCACTAGAAGAATTCCCCATGGAGCTATATCTCAAAGGGCAATGCTTACCTCCATCCATGAGGCCCTACATGAGGGACAAATCCTTTTTTCCCTGATAACATTCCATAATAAGCTTTGTTATGCACCAAACCTAGCTAAACTTCTGTAAAATGAAGTGGCTACCTACATCCCAAATTTGGGGCAGATTAGTCAAGGGGGAGCTGAGCTACACCCCCAAAACTGACTTTTTGCCCCTATGGGGAAAACATGCAAAATGGTGGTCCCAACCATAACTCTGGGTGGCCCAACTGGGCCACCCACAATAGTGTGCTGCTGTAAATAAGCATCAGTATTATAATGCTATAAATCAGGTCTGCAAGGTAAATATCAGGCACACAGCTCTGAGCATTCTCTTAAATGCTAAACACAACTTTTGATCACTGTCACAAAGTGAATGTCATCCCTCATCCCTGTCACTGAAGGTGTTGCCTTATTGTAGACATCACACACTTGCAATCATCACTACCATTTTTTGGGATGGATACACTCAGATTACTTTTGAGACTTTGTTTTTGGTCCACATAGATATTACTTGTTATGCCAAACTCTATCATAATACGATCTGATATAATAAGGCCCACCACCACCATCAAAGCATGAAAGGCTTTTTAAATGCCAGTGAATGGAGTAGCTATCACCTATGAGAATTACACAATGGATCAGAGTCCGTATAATGTCAGAATGGTGTACAGGACCTCTCTTACCCTTCTGATTTGAAATCTTCCCTTTTGGACAAGGAAGGCAATGATAGCAGCAAAATGGCCCTCCTTCCTTCTTTGTCTTGCTGTAACCTGGATGGCAATAGTCATTACACACAGATAGGGGTTGTCCCTGCCCATAAAATAAAACATATAATATGTAACATTCAGAAAATTTGTTTATGGCAGTTTGCTTCTTGCTGGTTGAACTGAAGAATTTATCAATTTTGCCACGATATAATGTCTTCACAAAATAGAGCCCTATGACACATCATCACATAATCAGCATGAGGCAGAGAAATAGCCCCCAAGCATCAGCTTTTGGAAATTGCCATTCAACAGAGGTTCTCCAGGCCACACTCAAACAAGTAAACTGGGTAGGGATGGCAGAGAATTCTGCCATGGATCTCGGTGAGGCTGAATTCGGGGGTGCATGGAGTTCGGGGGTGCATTCGGCCCCCCGAACTCCATGGCAGAATGGCCTGCCCCCCCCGCCCCCCCCCCGGGACGAGACTTACCTGGGTCGGATGTTCCGGGCGGCAGCAGCTGCGGCGGCTGGTCTTCCGACGGGCTGCCGCTGCCATCATTTCCAGTTTTGTAAAAAAAAAAAAAAAAGACGTGATAGGCTACGTAAAGATTTACGTAGCCTATCATGGCTAGGTTTTGAAAAAAAAAAACACAACATTATAAGCTACGTAAATCTTTACATAGCCTATCATGGCTGGGTGGGTTTAAAAACAACAACAACTGCGTACGCAAATGGTGGCGGCTATGGCCGCCACCATTTGCGTTCCTTATTTTTCGCCGTCTGAATCTACGTTAGTATTTACATAGACTATGATGGTGAAAATCAAGGGGAACGCAAATAGCGTAGCGGGCACTATTTGCCTCCCTTTTTGATTCACCATTTTAGCCTACATGAATCTTTACATAGGCTAAAACGGCAAATCAAAAAGGGACGCAAATAGCGCCCGCTATGCTATTTGCATTCCCCTTGATTTTCGCCATCATAGTCTACGTAAATATTTACATAGATTCAGACAGCGAAAAATAAGGAACACAAATGGTGGCGGCTGTAGCTTCCACCATTTGCGTATGCATTTTGGGGGGGGGGTTACCCAGAGCCCTCTGCAGCCGGAAATATGGCTGAGGACGGCCCTGGCCTGGGCCTGGCCGGCTGCTCCGTGGAGCCGCCATGGAGCACAGCCAGCCATCGAGGATTCCGGGGGGGAGGACCGGATCGCCTCCCCCCCGTTGAGGATTCTGGGGGGAGGGATGGAACGCCTCCCCCCCCCATGAACAGAATCCACGAAAAGATAAGTCACTTTCATACATCCCTAGCGCTCTGGTGGCTTCTCCCAGGAGATTCCAATAGCCAACTCAAGACACAGACGAAAGGATTTCTTTTCAAAGCTTTAATCCTTTTACAACTTAATGACTCTTTCAGATGCTAATCACCAGCGACTAAGCAAGGAACAGCAGGGTAGCCTAAGTTTCAAGTAGTCAGTTGATCCCCGTTTGAAAGAGAGTTACTTGAAGACCCAGAACTTATGGGCTAGGGAGAGATCCTCCCTCTTTCCCTTGGGTCCATGGGAGGCGGCCATTGCTTGTGTGCCAAATGGGCACTATGCCTCCTTTCCGCATCCTCCATCACTCGTCACTCTTTGCATCTGTGTCGAGTGTCTAAGAAGCCCCGCTCCCACATTCCCTCACTACCCGGGTCGCTCTCTATCTCTGGAATGCTGGCAGGAGGAATCTGTGCCATGTGCTGAGCCTGTGAGGGATGAGCTGGCCACTCTCCCATGGATAGCTGTTCCTCCTCAGAATCCAAACTGCTCTGAGGCTCTCTGGGCTCAGTTTCCACCCTGACACTTAGAGGACGAAGAGAATTCTTACATTTCTCCAGCCACAGAGTGCTCTTCAGGAGGATCAGTGTTTCTGCTCACTTGGGATGGAGGCAAGCATTAGAAGGGTAGGGATTTCAGAGAAATACATCAAAGGGGTCATGTTCAACAAGTGTTCAGCAGCTCGTCCCCCCAAACTCTGGCTCACTTACCCACAAGCTTGCCCGACTCAATCTGTAGTGAGCCGATTCACCTTGAAAATTCACAAGTTTGGCTGTTTATTCTTAAAATCACCATTTATGCTATTCCAGCTGCAAGCTCCATAATTTTACTAATTTGTACAAATTGTAGCCCTAATATGCTTAATTTGTACAAATTGAGGGTGAAATTTATGCAAAATTAAGCATATTATGGCCACAATTTACAAAAATTGCTCAAGTTACGGCCACAATTCCTGTAAATTATGCACACGGCGTGTGCAATTAGCATATGTGGCAATTTTAAGAGGAAATTGCCCCTAGAGAAAATTCCCGGAATTGGGGGAAAGCCTGCAGCTCGGCTTGCAAATTCAAGCTCCCAGCTTGGCAAATGCAAGCCGACCTGGGTGCTCTGAAGAAATCTGTCAAACCCCAAAAGGACAGGATTTCCCTGTAACAGCCATCCTGAGCTTGTAACAGATGCCTACATGCAAGTGTGTCACGCTGTCATGGTGTACAAACTGCAGGTTTTGGCCACTCTATAAGCGTACCCCGCCTAAGCTTCCCTGGAGAATCTGCAGTAAGAGTGGAGCATGTCACGTTCAAAGGATGAGTAGGATTTCCCCCCCCCCCCGAGGCTTGTCATTGGCTGAGAGATCTTGGTGGGGGGTTTTGCCTACTCTATATTGTAGCAGTAAAGGGATAGGGGAAAATTGCCTTTAGTGTGGCCAGAGTTAAAGCCATATATTGGTGTCTGCCTCATTATTTTTGGGTGTGGACACAATTAGGAAGGTAGCACTCCCCTTGTCTTATATCCATGAGGGGGACCAAGGTTGTCTCAGGGCCAAATCCAGACTAAACACCAGATTGTAATGGATAGGATTCAGATAACTGGTGTCTATATCTGAGTAGGGATGTGTGAATCATCCATGCTCAAGCTTGCCAATGTTCTCCAATTTCCACCTATGTATCCCATTGTTAGGTGTGTGTGTGTGTGTCCCCCCCCCACCCACCCACACACACACTTCTGTTTCCTGCATGGAAATGCATGCATATTTTGGTGTACATTTTTCAAAATGTATGCATTTTTGTGTGCAAATCACTGAAAGTGCAAGGCTGATTATGCAACGCGAGTTTGGAATGTTGGTTGGTGGGCTCGATCCTGTGTTTGTGTTCTTTATTACATGTGTTGAGTGATGAAGGGCTCACTCCTATGCATGTTTAAACAGAAAAAGTCATAAAAATCCAAGCATGTCCTAGCCATCACAGCTGGCTGAGGCATGCTGGGAGTTGTAGGACTTTCTTCTGTCTAAATATGCATAGGATTGTGCCCTGACAAAACAATCCTATGTATGCCTAAAAGGTAAAAAGGTAAAGGTGTCCCCAACCAGTCGTGTCCGACTCCAGGGTGCGGTGCTCATCCCCGCTTCTAAGCCAAAGAGCCAGCGCTGTCCGAAGATGCTTCCGTAGTCATGTGGCTGGCATGACTGAACACTGAGGTGCACGGAACGCTGTTACCTTTCCCACCGAGGCGGTACCTATTTATCTACTTGCAATTTCTTGCTTTCGAACTGCTAGGTTGGCAGAAGCTGGGACTGAAGACGGGAGCTCACTCTGTCATACAGCACTCGGGTCTCGAACTGCTGACCTGCCGACCTTCCAGTCTGCAGTTCAGCATTTTAACCACTAAGCCACCGCGGCCCATATATATGCCTACCGAGATGTAATTCATATTGAACAGGGATGAGTGATAATTTAATTTGGTTCTTTTTTACAAGAGCTTACCAAAATGTGCAAATGTAGTCATAAATGAGACGAAAAGAACTTGAGATTTTTTATTTTTTTTTTAGAAAAAATGTGGAAGAAACCACAACTGATACATGTGTCCATCCAGGCTGAGGGCTTTGAGTGCTTAGCTCTGAAAAGTCTGGTTTTTAATCCCTGTGTGTTCAATCAAGGTTGTGGCGCTCAGAGTTGCCTCCTCTTTTTTTCTGTCAGACTGTTCATCTTTCATAGCTATGTAGGAGGCAGGTACACCATGGACCTCTCCATGCCGTACCTATAAAAGTCAGCAAGTGCAGAAGGATGGAAATTTTGTTTTGACTCATTTTTATAAGAATTTACCAAAATCCAGATGTTTCTTTACATTTGGGATAGGAAGAACTTGAGACTTAAAAAGAAAATGTAATGCCGGAGAAAGAGAAACTGACTGATTTGTCCATTTCTAACTGAGTTCAATATGCCTTACTTCCAGGTACGTGATATAGGATTTCAGCCTGAGTTATTCATACACACACTGTGCAGCAGTTCTAAAACCCTCTCTCTCAAGCCCTCAGAGTTGGGTTCTTCTCGCTCTTCATTTCAGATCAGATCTGAGAATTCCAGCTTCTCACTGTGCATTATGTGGTGATTTAGGGTCCCTTGGACAGGCGGGTTATCTCCAGCAACTTTCATGAAGAGGCAGCAGAAGCTCTCCCCTTAAGAAGCATTAACTGAGACTTTTCACTGAGAAATCTGGGAAAGACTAGGCACAACCTGATGCCTCTCTCTGCTCCACTGTTACCCTCCTTGCACCAGGCTGTCAGGAAGAAAGTGATGGAGTTTCAGAGGGCACAACTAGATTCAGGGTGTGGGGGACTCAGTGGAATTACATATGAGACTGGCTGAATGTCTCTTAAGAGAGACATCCGCAAGATGGCCAGGGTCAGGGGATTTTTGTGTGAGACACTCACTGAACAAGCGGAAGGGGCATACTCCTTTTCTTAGTTTGTTGTGGTTGAGTCATCTGCAACTTGCAAAGAGTAGAGATAGGTATGGATGGACTCACCTGTGTCAGCGCCGCACAGCGTGCGGTGTGTACCAAACGCCAGCCAGCCAGCTGCCCATGTTTGGCTCCCTGGATGAGCCACTGTGCAGTCTGCATGCATCTGGAAAGCAGCACACATCTTTCCAACCCCTCAGCAAGCCACTATTTGCATAAATATGGAAGCTGGGGATTTTTTTTCCCCAGTAAAAGTCCTTTTACGTAAATGGTATCCATAACGGGGCCATTTACACAACACTACAGCTGTTAAAGGACCATTCACGCCTGCAATCTTTTAACAGTTATTTTGTTAGATTTAACAACTAGAGACTTCCATTATGAGCAATAACTAGATTTTGAACAAGTTACTTTTTATGCAGGTGTCCTTTAATTCCTTCATGATTTGTTTACAGGCCATATGTTACTGGACTTCACACACACACACACTGCCCCTGCTTGGACTCCCATGACATCCCTAAGCAGAGACAGCATTGGAACAGCTTCTGAAATTCCTTCCAACTTCCTCTCCAAATAGTCTGTGAATGGAGAATCCTAGTAAAATCATACCTAGATTGAAAGCTAAAAATCTCAAAACTACACTCCCCTCCTCTAACTCCAACTTTCACCCCACCTGGTATTTTGTTTTAATGGATGTCTTGAGAGAATTTCAATAATATATCAAAATGTAGTTGTTTAAAAATGCCCTAGTGAGCAGGACCCAAATCACCTCCTATTTGGTGATATTCTCCTCAGATACATGGCTTTTTAAAAAAAAAAAAAACCAGGCGTAGCAAAAAGGAGGTTTCCTTGGAAGGTTACTGAACAGCCACAACTTTGAGCAATGAAAAACAAAGTTAATTGTTGTTTTAGAAGCAATAGATAACACTTTCAGAGAGCATTCAAAAGAAAATGCAGGAGATGCAGGAGAAGGTCAGAGAAGGCTGGAGAAAGACAGCTGGAAAAACCTTAGGCCACCTACACACCTGTTCTTTAATCACTGTTTTTCCTGGGAGCTTTAAACGATGGTGCTGCTCTGCTGCTGCTATTTCACAACTTCCCCTCCCTCTTCCTGTGTTATCTGAGAATGGGGAAAACTTGGCATTTTCTGTGTTTGTGATTGAAATCGCCATTTTCTCCCTGTGCATTTACGGTTTAGTGCTTTGTCCCTCTTAGTGTGAGTGGGTGCCAGGGGGTGTTGCTGGGTGGTGTTGAATAACATTGTTATGACAACAGATTGGTGGAAGGATGGGGCAGGTCACTGACCGTGCTTCCAGTGACCGTTTCTGCCTCTCTCCCATTCCACTCTGGGCATTTGAACTGTAAAGTGGTTAACCAAAATCATCCCAAATGCTTTTCTGAAATCCCCCTGAACACAGCAAGTGTTACTTCTGAGTAAACACACTGGCTGTAAGGCTGTACTTGTGTGTTTTTTTAAAAAAGGGCACAGGGATGTCTTCTCTTTCTCCACAAACTTTGTGCTTTACTGCTAGTACAGTCCTCAAACTGTTTAGATGCCAGTGTCAGTTCTAACTGCAACAGGACGGAAATCTACATTAAAAGATGGAGTTTTGCTGAATTGACTTGTAGAACCTATTGTGAGGCGGGACTCAGGCTGTGGGTTCATAAATACTCCGGGCCCTTTCCTTTCCTGGGAGTAAGTGTCATTGAAAGCTGTGTGGCTTGGTTCTGAGTAGGCATGCATCGGAGTGCATTGTAAGTCTACTTAGAGGAGCAGTCTTAAGGTCTCCCGTCCCCTACAATGCATTTACTCGGAACCTCCCCCTCCGATTGACTGCACTGACTGCTACATCTCCCTTTTGCACACTAGTTTGATGGGCTTTTTTTCTCCCAGGGTGGATGGGGGAGTCTCCCTTCTCAGCTGCACAGAAGAAAGGCTTGGCAGTTAGGATTTCACTGGGTATTAAAACTGCCTTTTCTCCTCCCCTGAATAAATTCATCATGCAGACATTAGAATGGTCATTTTCAAAGGTTTCTTTTGCATGTGTGTGGTGTTGTTTCAGATAAGGCAGTAATGCTGAGGTGGTTTTCCACAGTACTCCCTCCCACATACAGAAAACCACTGCCACAGGGTCTTCTGAATGGCAACCATCTGGGATGGCATGGAAGAAGGTGGGACCGATATCTGCATGGGAATGGCAAGTACTGCATATTCTTGGGTAGCCAGAATAAGGGGGAAGAGCAACAACAGTGTCGGGGGTTGGGGAGCAGAGAGAGAAAGCCATCCTCTCTCCCTTTTCTACTAGCCCACCTTACAGGGTTGTTGGGTAGCCAGAATAAGGGGGAAGAACAAGAAGGGGAATGAGCAGCAAGAGGGCTTGGGCGGTATGGGGGGGGGGAGAGAGAGAAAGCCAGCCATGATCTCTTCTCCAAGCCCACCTTGCAGGGTCATTGGGAAGGCAGAATGAGGGGGAAGACCCACAACAGCCCTGCGGGGAGGGCAGTGAAAACCAATCACCCTCTCTTCCCCTAGCTCACCTTACAGGGTCGTTCGGAAGCCAGAATAAGGTGGAAGAGCAACAACAGCACTGGGCGGGTGGGAGAGAAAGCTTGCCACTCTCTTTTCTCCTAGCCCACCTTACAGGGTCATTGGGTAGGCATATTGAGGGGGAAGAGGAACAACGGAGCCAGGATGGGTGGGAGAGATAGCCAGACACTCTGTCGTCTCCTAGCCCACCTTACAGGCTCTTTGGGAGGCTAGAATAAGGGGGAAGAACAAAAACAGTGCGGGGGGGGGGAGAAAGCTAGCCACTCTCTTTTCTCCTAGACCACCTTACACGGTCTTTGGAAATCCAGAATAAGGGGGAAGAGCAGGAACATTGCTGGCTGGCAGGAGACAACGCCAGCCACTCTCTCTTCTCCTAGCCCACCTTACAGGGTCGTTGGGAATCCCGAATAATGGGGAAGAGAAATGACAGTGCTGGGGAGCTGGGGAGAGAAAGCTAGCCACCATCTCTTTTCCTAGCCCACTTTACAGGGTCAGTGGGATGCCAGAATAAGGGGGAAAAGCAACAACAGTGCCGGGCGGGGGGGAAGCTAGCCACTCTCTCTTCTCCTAGTCCACTTTAGAAGGTCAGTGGGATGCCAGAATAAGAACGCAGAGAAAGAACAGTGCTGGGTGGTGGGAGAGAAAGCCAGCCACTCTCTCTTCTCCTAGTGCACATTACAGTGTTGTTGGGAAGCCAGAGTATGGGGGAAGAACAAGAACAGTGCTGGGGGGGGGAGAGGGAGAGTGGGAGAGAAAGCCAGCAACCATCTCTTCTCCTAGTCCACGCGACAGGGTCATTGGGAAGCCAGAATATGGGGAAAGAGCAACAACAATGCCGGGGGGGGGGAGACAAAGCCAGCCACTCTCTGTTCTCCTTGCCTACCTTAAAGGGTCGTTGGGATGCCAGACTAAGGGGGAAGAGCAACAACAGTGCTGGGGGGGGGGGAGAGTAAGCCACAAACTATCTCTTCTCCTTGCCAGAACAACTCTTACAGGGTTGTTGGGAAGCCAGAATAAGGAGTAGACCAGCAACAGCACAGGGCAAGCCACCAAGAAGGCCCTCTCTCCTTTGCCACAAAGTTGGAGTAAAGAGTGTGGCAAGGAACCAGTTCCCGTAGCCCACTGGCCTGCTCACTCACTTCCCACAGCACGAGGGATGGCTTCCTGCTGTGGCGGAGCGGAGGGACAGGCGGAGCCATTAAGCATGTTACAGGAACCAATGATCAGTGGAAGGGAGGGAGCAAGGGGCATCAGCCACCTTCTGTCCTGATTTGCCCGTGCGCTCTGCCCAGCCATGTAAAGGTTCAGAGCAGAGGGAAGCACTATGAGAGTTGCAAGTATACAGGGCCAATCTAAATCCTGGAAAGGATCCGGAATCATAAGGACCGGTTTGTAGTGGGATAAAATTCCAGATGTGAAGAGAACCTTAATCTATGATGCTTTAGAAGATGATCATTCATGTAAACAATTCTAGATGGTGATGATGACGACGACGACGCAAAGAAATGTTAGAGTGCTTCTAACCCACCTTTGGATTTACAAGTTCTAAGAGTCAGTCGATCTTTATCAGAAAAAAATGTCCCAAAGGAATTCAGACTACTCTAACTTTGCACTAAAATGCTCCCTAATGAGTGGGAAGAAGAAGGAGAAAGCCCAACCTGGGGGAAGAGTCAAGAAGCAATCACAGTGCTGGTTTAACTGTGATGGTAAATGACATTTTGCAAAGGACTGCCCTTCACCTAGCAACAAGATCTCCCACCCCCTGACTAATGTTAGCTCCTAAATTTTTAAACAAAGACTACGAAGAAATCCTGCAAAGCAAGTTTCTCAAAATGTTAGCAGTAATTTCCTTTCAGATCGCAAAAGCCTCCTAGCCAGTAGCCAGCAACAATGAGCCAAAATCAAAGAACTGGATCAAAGATGGTGGATGCACTAGGCACACAGTACATTTTCAAGTGAATGTTTTGATGAACTTAGTGAAAGTCATTATGTAAAAGTCTAAACAGCAAAAGAGCAAACTATGAAGATTCAAGGCTTAGGGAGTGGAGTTGCAAATATTGCCTGATAAAAAATGTTGCAAATTTAGGAAACAATGTGTTGTTCATTCCTGAGTTGAACTGAAACATGCTACGTCTGTTTGCATTAGACAAAAAATAGTTTTACAATACACTTTGAAGGCAAACAGTGCACAGTAACCAAAAACAATGTTGTATATGCACAGGAACTTGAAAATGGAGGTGTCTATGAGTTAAGTCTTTCAGGTCAGCAAGTGAATGTGGTCCAAGAGCATGGAGATGAAAGCATCCTGCACCTCTGGCACAGAAGACTGAGGCACCACAATACAAAAGCCATCTGGGAACTACAGAGCAGAAACCTTGCAACAGATATCATGGTAAAACAAAGTGAGAACAATAATGCAACTAGGTACATACACTGTGTAAAGGCAAAGGGGGTCAAGGCCCTCCTTTCCAACTAGATCTGTAAAGAGAAACACCAAAGTGCTAGATCTTGTACATGGTGATCTCTGTGGTCCAATCAATATGTGTTCATTGGGAGAGAATAGATATGTTTTAATATCTGTGCATGATTTTTCAAGATACTGTATAACATACTTACTGAAGGAAAAGAGTGAACCAAGATGCTGAAGAGATACGTCACTATGGGCAGCAACATGTTTGGCAAAAGACCTCAGATGCTGCAGTCAGACAAAGGTGGTGAGTTACCTATCTCCAGAACAGATTGCCAGTCAAGGGGACCACACAAAAACCATTTCAGGTATGGCACAATAGAGCCTGAAATATGGAACACATCAGAGTGTTTGGCAACAAAGCCTACACTTATATACCAGAGCAAAAGAGGAAAGAGATGCCAAAAAAGCCAAAAGATGCCCAAACAGAAGAGACTGTATTAATGGCTATGCTCCTAAACCAAAGGATATAGAGTGATGAATTTAAAAACAAGTGAAGTCAGCACAAGGCATGTGGTCTATTTTGATGAACAAAATAGAGCTGAGAAGGGAGGAACTGTATTAGACAGCTCAGAGAAGCATAATGAGAAAGTTACTTACTAGAGCACTAGAGTACAGAAATGAGACAACAGAGCCCTCACTACCAGAAATGCATGCTGAACCAGATGTAGAGGTAGATGATGTAGAGGTGAACCAGAAGATGATGTAGATGATGCAGAGGTGAACAAGAGGCTGAGGGCAGTACAGCTGAAGAAGGGGATGTAGATGAAGATGTAGAGACAGATGTGCTGGAAGATACTGCAACAGCAGATCAGATTCCAGAGCCACCTCTCAGATGCTCATCATGACCCATCAAAGGCATACCAGCTCAACACCTGTCCTACCTTGCCAGGTCAGTAACACCCTATGAACCATCAACTTGCGGGGAAGTTGAACAAATGCCAAATGCTGAAGCCACCGAATGGAAGGAAGCAGCCAGAGAACAGACACCCTGTACAAGAACAAGGCATGGACCCTAACCAAATTAGCCACCAGGCAAGAAAGACACAAGATGCGAGTGGCTCTTCATGATAGTGCAAAGCGCTGAAGGGGAAGGAGAATGCTACAAAGTGAGACTACTTGTCAAAGGTTTTCTACAGAAGTATGGAGAATACTTTGAGGAAAACTTTGCCCCTGTTGTGAAATACAGCACCATCAGAATACCCCTGAGTCTAGCAGTGTCTAAAAAGATGCAAGTAAGGCACCTAGATGTCAATACTGCTTTTCTGCATGGAGAGATAACAGAGGAACTGTATATGGAACAATCTCTAGGTTTCACAAACTCCAAGGAAGCAAATCTTGGGTGCAAACTCAAGAAAGGACTATATGGACTTAAACAGGGCAGCAACAGCATGGAATAGGAAACTAAATAAAATGCTCACAGAGCAAAGCTTCAAACAACTTTGATTCTTTTTTATGTGGATGACCTCCTCGTGATAACACAAAGGGATGAAGACTATGCAGGAATTGTATGCCACCTAAACAAGGAAATGGAAATAAAATAATTAGAAAATGCAACTTACTATTTAGGCATTCAGATTAAAAGAGAAGGCAGTTCCTATCTGCACAATCAATGGCAAAAGATTTTTGAATGTATGGAGACATTAGGATTCAAAAATGCAAAGACCATGGTAACCCCTATGGAAACAGACTTCCTCAACCAGGAAGATGAAAGTGAACTTTTGTCAAACAACAGAAAGTACAGAACAGCAATAGGTAAACTCCTAGAATCATAGAATCATGGAATTAGTAGGGTTGGAAGGGGCCTACAAGACCATTGAGTCCAACCCCCTGCTTAGTGCAGGAATCCAAGTCAAAGCATCCCTGACAGATGGCTGTCCAGCTTCATCTGGAATGCCTCCACTGTGGGAGAGCTCACTACCTTCCTAGGTAATTCATTCCATTGTCATTACTCAAACAGTCAGGAAGTTTTTGCTGATGCTCAGCCAGAATCTGGCTTCCTGTAACTTGAGCCCATTATACTTAACCACTACTACCAGACCAGACATAGTAACTGCTGTAGGGATCCGGAGCAAAAAACCCAGCTCACCCACTGAATGAGACCAGGTCACTGTTAAAAGAGGGCTAGGTAACTGAAAGGGACTATGGACTTTAAACAAAAGTTGCCAGCTGGTAGCAAACTAGAATGAGTAGGCTACACTGATGCAGACTGGGCTGGGGACAACTCCAGCCACAGATCCACCAGTGGATACTTGTTTATGTATAGGAATGGGCTGGTCTCCTGGGCCGGCCAAAAACAAACAGCGGTAGCTCTACCATCCACGGAATCTGAGTATGTAGCAGGAAAAGAAGCATGCAGAGAATTAATGTGGCTGAAACAGCTGCTAATGGACCTTGGGACAGAGGAACAGAGACCAATTCAGATTATACAAGACAACCAGGGCTGGATCAAACTTTCTCAAATTGAGAGGATTCAAACACGTACCGAGCATATTGGGGTAAAGTGTCATTTAGTGTGTGCTTTAGTAGAATTAAGGACATCTTGACCAAGACCCTACCAAGGGAACACTGTGACCATTGGCAGCCCAAGATGAAGCTTTGCAATGTTTGCAGGAGGGATGACGTGGGTGCTGGGCTCAGTCTGGGCTCAGTCTCGTGCCCCCTGCACTTGCTGAGCAGCTCTCACCTACCCTGAGCTCTCCATGACCACCCATTGTTCCTGTGGTCACAGATTTGGGAAAACAGTGGCAACTCGGAGAATTCCATAAATTAAATATTGTGCTCAGAGCACCCATAAATGCCCCATCTGCGCAATAATATGGGCGTGAATGCTGCTTTGTTTGCTCAACTTTCTCTAACACAACTCTTCATTGCTCTGCACCTCCCTTGGATGCTCACACTTCCTGATTTGAAAAAGTCCCATGGGATGGGGGAGATATAAATGCTTTGGGAAGACCCAAAGCATGGGAAGACCCAGCTTCCCATGCTTTCATTGAAGCATGGGAAGCTGGGGAGCATGCATACCACTGGGAAGATGATTGCACAATGAAAGACAGGATATGTACTTTTCGGCCACCTTGTAACTAAAGTAAGCACAAGAACCATCCACAGGAGATACACCAAGATGCTCTTCTCCTTGGAATGATTTTTGAACCCCCACCCCCATCACATTGAATGAGAATGGTGAAAAATAAAATGCAGAAGATTTTTCTGCAGCAGCACTAATTCTTCATTTCAACCTGGAGAAACAAGTCTGGCTGAGAGAAGGTGATGGGACTAAGATCACCCAATGAGCTTCATGGCGGAGCGGGGAGTTGAACTCCTATCTCCCAAGTCCTCGTCCGTCCAACACTCTAACTACTGTACCAAAGGGCTTTCATTTCAGACATCTTACAACTGGAGCTCTTCTGCCAGAAATTTAGTCTACACAGCTAAAAATCATGTAAACAGTTCTTTGAAACACTTATTTTAAAGGTCATTTGCACTAAATCTAACATCCAGCACAGTCCCCTTCCTATCACATTCATCTTCAAAGACTGAACATGAGAGAACAGGCTTCTCATAACCTTAATATTCCCCATCTGTCCTCATATATACAATGCCATCATCATTACCTATTGCTATGGATGTCTTTCACTTCACCTGCTACCTGAGACTTCCTGTGAAGATGCCTGGGAATGAAAATGAGACTTTCTGCATGCAAAGCAAGTATTCTGCCATGGAAGTATTGTCTCTAAAGAACAAAAAGGGCCTGCAATCTGCACAAAAGAACATAGGAAGCTACCTTATACCCCATCAGACATTGGGTCCATCTCACCCAGTGTTGTTGACACTGACTGGCAAGAGCTCTCCAGGTTGTTTCAGGCAGGATTCTTCTGTAGTCATGCCAGGGGCATGTGAAGGCAGAACCTAGGACTTCTGCATAGGAAGCTATAAATCCCCACAAATTATAAATAACATGCTCTACCAATGGCAGCTATCCAGCCATCAGACAGAAGAACCAATTTCTTCTGAGATCAAATCTAATAGCAACATTCTGCACTTCAGCAAAGAAAGGGACATAAGGATATGGAGACCCTCAGTGGGTTCACCAGTGAAGCAATGTATACTGACATGCCTTCTTAGATGAGACCAATTACCTGTTTATCATATTGGCTGACTTTAGTTTTCTCTTACCAGTAAATGCACGCACGCACGCACACACACACACACACACACACACACCCCTCCTTACTATTATTGTTTAAGATTGCAAATAATATTGGAAAGCTATCATATGGGGGAGGGGAGAGATCAAAAATAACTTTCTACACCAAGGGATGGTGGTGGTCCTTGGCCAGGTTTTGACCCTCAAGGAACACAGAGGGTGAATGTCTTTATTTCAAGCAGCACTTTCTATCTCCAAGCTACAAAACTAACTCTAACATGCAATGAAATGATAATCTATATTTTGTTTTTCTTTTTAATTCCCCTGCTCCACATGCACAGCTTACCTGTGGAATCTTGTAGATGCGCAGGATGGTTGCCATGTAATGAGGGATGTCAGAATTAGGTCCCCCAATGACAGCTATTGCATTGCTCTTGACATCACACTTGTAATTAGGGATAAAAATCTGTTCTGGGTGGAGAGAAGTTCCATTGAGGCAAGATAGATTGAGCTTGCAATGAAATAACTATTACAGATGTGGAAGCCCAGGGTGATGTTGGGAAATATCCGCGGACTTTCATTGATCTCATTTACAGCAAATACAAATGCCAGAATGTGCTGGTAGTTCTGAAGCAATTATCTAAAGTGAGAGTTAGATGACATGTCACAGTGCTTCTGCTTCATAATATGACATGATGTTGTTGTTGTTTAAGTTCAATAAAAGTTTGATAAATCTATTGCTCATTCAGACAACAGGCCTATATAGTCCACCATTCTATTCCTTCAGTGGCCAGCCAAATGCCTTTGGGAAGCCCACAAACATGACATGGGTGGAATACCACTTTCCAGCTCATGTTCTCCACTAACTGGTGTACATAGGCATGCTCCCACTGTTACTGGAGGCAGCATATAGCCATCAGGACTAGTGGCCATGGATGGCCCTGTCTTCCATAGATAATTAGATAAATGAATTATATATTGTGTGATGTAGTACTGGTTTTGTTTTGTTTTTTTGTCTACTCCAAATCTCCTACAATCCCTTTAATTGGATAATCCCAATTTCTAGAGAGAAACAGGGGAGAGGACGAAAGGCTTTTCTCTGTCCATACAATGTTTAGACAGAGAAAGAATACCATCACTGGCTGGGGCATGCTGCGAGCTGTAGGCCTTTTCTCTGTCTAAACTCACATAGGATTGCACCCTTAGTCTCAAAATATTTCAGATGACCTAGGAGACATATGTCTGACTGTACCAAATTATGCAATTGCTCACATGCATAATATTGCACAAGCTTAACATGTTAAAGTAAAGTGTGTCTGGAACTGAACACTCACACCTTTCCAATAACAGCCTCAGAAGGAAAACATAAATGTCTCATTTTGAAAATCATTAAATTCATCCTAAAACCTGTTGTTCTGCAGACTTTCCATATTGATAGGCTACCCATTCATTGGGCAGTGTATCAGGAGGCTTGAGATATGCAAGCATTATAACCACTGAGAAACAGTATGATAATACTATGCTTACTAACAACCACAGACAACTATGTTGCATATGGGGGAAGTGTAGATTGTAGGGATGGCAGAGAATTCCGCCATGGATCGTGATGAGGCCAAGTGCCAGTGCATTCGGCCCCCCGAAATCTGTGGTGGAATGGCCTGCCACCTCCCCGCCCCCCCTGCGGATCCCCCCCAGGACGAGACTTACCTGGGGCGGATGTTTCGGCCAGCAGCAGCTCTGGTGGCGGCTTCAGCAGCGGCGGTGGTTGGTCTTCTGACCGGCTGCCGCCGCTGCCATTTGCAGTCTTGTCATTTTTTGGGTTTTTTTTACAAGACGTGATAGGCTAGGTAAAGATTTACGGAGCCTATCATGGCTGGGTAAAAAACAAACAAACCGCGTACGCAAATGGCAGCGGCTACGGCTGCCACCATTTGCATTCCTTATTTTTGGCCATCTTAGTCTACGTAAATAAGGGGAATTTGCATCCCTTTTTGAGTCCCTTTACTTTCGCAGTAATAGTCTACGTAAATATTTATGTAGACTAAGATGGCAAAAAATAAGGAAGGCAAATGGCGGCGGCCATAGCCGCCGCCATTTGCGTATGCTTTTTTTTTTTAACCCAGCTGTGATAGGCTACATAAATCTTTACATAGCCTATCACGTCTCTGTAAAAAAAACCAAAAAACCCTCCAGACTGCAAATGGCGGCAGCAGCAGCCAGTCGGAAGACCAGCTTCCGAAGCTGCCACTGGAGCCGCTGCCACTGGAGCCGCCACGCGCCGCCCGGAACATCTGCCCCAGGTAAGTCTCTTCCCAGGGGGGATCTGCAGGGGGGCAGGGGGTGCAGGCCATTCCACCACAGTTTTCGGGGGGCCGAATGCACTGGCATTAGACCTCACCAAGATCCATGGCGGAATTCTCTGACATCCCTAGTAGGACCACTGTGGCTTTGTTTACTGTGTTGGATCCAGAGAAATGTCATCCACTGAAGGAACTTTGTCTGATGGAGAAAGGTTCCTTGGATCCAGCTGACGATATGGGCCAGATTTATGGCATACTTTAAACACAATATCCTTACATGATCTCATCAACTATTTCTTCAGATGGATGTCTTCTGAATGTTGTCAGTTCAGAAGCAACATAGATTTAGGAAATAATGCCACCAACCATGAAGTCTCCAGGCTGACAATACTTGTGATTAATAGAAGGAGGTTCATGAACAGCACATTTATCAACAGGAACATTGCATATTATGTGTGGCAGTACTGATGCTAGCACTACTGATGCTAGCAATAGCACCATCTTGTATCAAACTCCACCATTCCCTTCTTCTTCATAGACATGATAGGCTATGTAAATACTTACGTAGCCTATCACGGCTAATGCAGGGATGCCTTTTGCGTCCCTGCGGAGGCCGTGATAGGCTACGTAAGTATTTCCGTAGCCTATCACGGCAAGGTAAAAAAAAAAAAACATACACAAATGGCAGCGGCTACGGCAGCCACCATTTGTGTTCCTTTTTTTTTTTTTTTGCCATTTTAGCCTATGTAAATATTTACGTAAGCTATTATGGCGAAAAAAAGGGGAACGCAAATAGTGTCCACTACGCTATTTGCGTTCCCCTTTTTTTCACCTTAATAGCTTACATAAATATTTATGTAGGCTAAAACGGTGAAAAAAAGGAACTCAAATAGCCTATCACGGTTAAGTACAGAGTACAGAGATGCAAATGGTGGCGGCTATGGCTGCCGCCATTTGCGTCCCTGCTGCTCAGCGGCCGGATGTCTGGCTGCGGGCGGAGCCGGCTGGCGGCTCTGCGGAATCCCTGCGGAGTCGGTCTGGCTGGGCAGGACTCCAGTGGGAGGGACGGAGCGCCTCCCCCCATGGCAAAGCAGATCCGTGAAACGGTAAGTGACTTTCATACATCCCTAGCCCTGACTCAGTGTGAAATTAGTTAGGTCAGCTGGCAGAAGTTCTGTAAATTATTATTTGCACAAAAGAACATTTGCACAAATGTCACCCACAAATTGTGCAAATTTCCATTATTTGCACAAAATTCAGCTGTGAATTAATTGTGTAAATTTGCATAAGTCACACACATTGCAGCATTGTTTGCACAAATTGTGAAAAAATCACACAATTTACAGCCAGATTTTTTGCAAACTATGTAAAGGTTGCCTGGAAGCAGTTGTGAAAGTCTTTTTTTCTATAACTGAACAAATTTCCATAACTGAAGATATCTTAAACTACCACACAGCCCATGAAAGGACTAATATAATGCACACATTACATTTCAGTGGTTTACCTCATGTCTCTTCTGAATCTCTAGGCCTTTGCTCCTTCGGAGGAGGAGTATAATAGTCTCTGCTGCCTGGCTTTTTCCAGCCCTGCAACCATGTACTATTTTTAAGGAACAGCACAGGCTGCTCAAGTCCATGTAAGAGGTACCCAGTATTTCTATCAGATTTGTGAAAGTCAGACATTCAGAAGGTGCAACTTCATCTAGCATATGAGGATGGCTGCAGGCAGCAACTATGGATATTTTGCCTCTGCTTCAGCAGCAGGGCCTCTGGGAGAGAGACGGTCGGTAGAGCTTTTTTGAGTAGCTCTTTTGGTTTAGAGCATTTTTTTTTCAAATTATGGACCAGGGACCACCAGTGGACCTCAGTGTTGCAGCCCACCTAGTATCTCAAGCAGAGATGGGCTGAATGAAACTGGTAAGGTGGGATGAAAACTTCCAGTGTGGTGTAATTGATTACAAGTTACATGTTAAAGGAGAAAGGGAGAATAAATGACAAGAGTTGAGAATAAGAATACATTGGGAAGGAATGTGGGGAGAGGAGGAAAACAATATAAATGTAAAAAAACACACACACAAGCCTCCACTCAGAGCCTCCAGTGAGGAATTCCATCAGGCTTAAATGGAACAGAATTCCCAGCATCACACGTCCCTGAGATGAACATTATACTTCCAGAATTTATGTCTATACTTAACTTGCAGAATGTTAAGAAGGGATATATACAATATCCCTTCCTTTACCCTGGCTGTGCTTAGACTTTCCAGGCTGTTTCTTCCTGCTCACCCTTCAGACTCTGCTCTCACTTCAGGCTCTAGCTGTCTCTCATCTTACTGGCTCTCTCACTCTCTTCATGTACCCTCCTCCCTAAGGATATTATTAATAACTCCTGTGCCATTCATAGTAGGGATGTACAAAAGTAACTTACCGTTTCACGGATCTGCTTTGTGGTGGTAGGGAGGGGCTCCGCCCCTCCCCTCGGAGTCCTGCCTGGCTGGCTCTGCTCTGCAGGGATTCCACAGAGCTGCTGGCCAGCTCTGCCTGCAGCCAGACATTCGGCCACTAGGCAGCAGGGACGCAAATGGCGGCAGCTGTAGCCACCGCCATTTGTGTCCCTGTACTTAACTGTGATAGGCTACATAAATATTTACATAGCCTATCACAGCAAAGTAAAAAAAAAATGCATACACAAATGGCGGCGGCTACGGTGGCCAACATTTGCGTTCTCTATTTTTCACCGTTCTAGCCTACGTAAATATTTACGTAGGCTAGAACGGTGAAAAATAGGGAATGCAAATGGTAGCCTCCATAGCTGCCACCATTTGCGCATGCTGTGCCCAGCCGTGGCTGGCCAGTAGACCAGCCGCCACCGCCGCACCCACAAAAAAGCTTGTCCGTGGCTGGCCAGGAGACCATCCACTGCCATCGCCCCTGCCGCCGCCACCCCCGCCGCCGCCACCCCGCCCCGCCGCACCCACTGCCACCACCCCCACCGCCCTGCCTCACCCGCCGCCACCCCTGCCGCTCCTGCTGACCCCACTGGCCCTGCCACCCCCGATGCACCTGCCGCCGCCGAATCCACCATCGCGTCGCCCAGCCTTTGCAGCTGAGCTTTTGTTCTCTTTTGTTCAACTCTGGCCTTCATATAATGGCTGAGGCCTGAGCAGACATGTCAGGAAAATAGATGCAACACATTAACCAACACTGGAGCCTAAGATGGAGAAGATCTCTCACAGATGTTGGAGGAAGTGTTGCGTGGAGGGGAACATAATGCATGTCATCTTGTTGTTGTTTTCTTGGAAAAGGTGTGATCAATTATTAATCTTTTAAAAGGGAATGCTGAAGCTTTAATCTCTGAGGAATATATTCCATCACAATAAAATGTGACAGGAGAGGGAGGCTGGAATTGCTCATTAATGAGAGAAAAGCTTTTTATATTTCTTCAAAGACCCTTTATTACACTGTTATTTTTCTAACATTGGTAACATGTAAAACATAAAAAAAATCTAGCCATTCTAAATTTGTATGCATTCACACATGTAGGTTTTTGTCATGGGCCTGTGCCCTGGATCTCTTAATATCTAGCAACACCCCAGAGAATTGGCTTAATTTCCATTATCTGCCAGAGGCCACACAAACAGGAAAGCTCCCCTAACTGAAATCCACTTTATTATTATTTTTTTCTTATCAGCTGCTCTCTTTTATTTAGCTCTGGCTTCAATATAATGATATAACATTTGGTGAAAAAAATGCAACCCAGTAAGCCAAAACTTGATGCTAATATGGAGAAGATCTCCACAGATACCATGTATTTTCCCTTTGTGCTGAGGTAGGTTGGAAGAAAACACAACCAAACACTGCAGAAAACCAACATGCTGAAAGTGATAAATTTTGTTTCATTAAAACTGTCAGGCAACTTCCTGGCAAGGAAAGCCACAACAAAGCTGAAAATGGCCAGGAATCCCATAAAGCCCAAGACATAGTAGAACATGATAGGTGAACCTTCATTACATCCCAGTACAATTTCTTCAGCCACTGAGTGCATGTCAAAATCTGGGAAGGGGGGAGAGGTTGTCAGCCACACCATACAAGTAATGCCTTGAATCATGGTGCAGGAAAGAACAATGGAGTTGGTCAGCCTTTTCCCCACCCATTTTCTCATCCTGGCTCCTGGCTGGGTGGACATGAAAGCCAGAACTACAATTATGGTTTTGGCCAACACACAAGAAACTGACACTGAGAAGATGATGCCAAATGTAGCTTGTCGAAGCAGACACATCATCTCCTCTGGTCGACCAATGAATAGGAAAGGGCAAAGGAAAGAGACAAACAGGGAAATTAGGAGAGTGTAGGTGAGGTTCCGGTTGTTAGCTTTGACTATGGGAGTGTCCTGGTGCTTAATGAAGATGCAGAGCACTAGAGCTGTGATGAAAGCAAACAAAAGAGCAGAAACAGCCAAACTGATCCCCAAAGGTTCTTCATAAGACAAGAAGCTTATACGTTTTGGAATACAGCAATCCCGGTCCTTGTATGGATACTGATCTTCTGGACAGTGAACACAATCATCCATGTCTGGAAAAGATAATATAGTTTTGTATTCATGAAAAAAACTGGTTTGGGTCAAGACTTAGAGTAGACCCAATCAAGCGAACGGGAGCTCTGTTAGTCGAGAACTTAAATCTTGCTGACTTCTGTACATAAATCTGGATCCAATCTACTATGTATCATCTGCTGCTGTAAACAAGCATCAACATTACAACATGATAAATCTAGTCTTCAAGGTAAATATCAGGCACACATCTTTTAGCATTCTCTAAAATGCTAAACAGAACTTTTGATCATGGTCACAAAGTGAACGTCATCCGTTATGCCTATCACTGAAGAGGTTGCCTTATCCTGGAGATCACATACTTAGAATCTTTACTACCATTTTCTGAGATGGATACATTCAAATGACCTTCCATGGTTTGTTTTTGGGTGTACACAGATATTACTTGTTATATGAAATCCTCTCATAATTCAGTTTTATATATATATATATATATATATATATATATATATATATATATATATATATTAAGGTCCACCTCCACCAAAATACGAATGGCCTTCTAAATGCCAGTGAATTGAGTGACAATAACCTCTGAGATGTACACAGTGGATCAGACTCAGTATAATGGCAGAATGGTGTACAGGACCTCTCTTACCCTTCTGGTTTGAAATCTTCCCTTCTGGACAAGGAAGGCAATGATAGCAGCAAAATGGCTCTCCTTCCTTCTTTGTCTTGCTGTAACCTGGATGGCAATAGTCATTACACACAGACAGGGGTTGTACCTGTTCATAAACATATAAGACATAGTATTCAGAAAATTTCTTCTATGGCAGTTTGCTTCTCACTGGTTTCATTGAGGAAAGTGATAAATTTTGCCACGATATAATGTCCTCACAAAATAGAGCCCCACGACACATCATGACATAATTGTCATGAGGCAGAGGAATAGACCCCAATCATCACCTTCTGGAAATTGCCATTCAGAGGAGGTTCCCCAGTCCTCTAATCTGGAAGGATACCATAGCAGATGTTCTGTAAAAGCCACTGAGAGGACAGAGAGAATTCTCATATTTCTCCAGCTGCAGAGTGGTCTGCAAGGGGATCAGTGTTTCTGCTCACTTGAGATGGAGGAAAGCATTAGAAGGATAGAGATTTCAGAGGAATCTATCCAGGGAGTCATGTTCACCGAGCTTTCAGCAGCTCAGCCACCTGAACACTTGTCCATGGGCTGGTCCAACTCAATGTGTAGTGAGCTGAGCCACCACAAATTTTTCAGAGTTGGTCTTCTTCTTCTTCTTCTTCTTCTTCTTCTTCTTCTTCTTCTTCTTCTTCTTCTTCTTCTCCTTCTTCTTCTCCTTCTTCTTCCTATTTATGGAAATTTTGGCTGCAATCTGCATAATTTACCCAAATTTCAGCTGTAATTTGCACAAATTGTAGCCCTAATATGCTTAATTTGTGCGAACTGTACCTGCGATTTGTGCAAATTCTGTGCATAATTTGCAAAATTTGCAAATTATGGGCACAATTTGTGTAAATTGTGATTTTAAGAGGAAATCTACCCTGAGAAACTCCAAGAAAATTCAGTAAAAAGCCTCTGACCTGGTTTGCAAGGACAGGTTAAGCTGGCAGTTCCAGAGAAATCTAGTGAGCCCAAGAAAGACCGGATTTCCCCATGACGGGCATCCTTAGCATAGGGCCCATGTGACAGATCGACATGTGCATACGTGTCACATTGTCATGGTTTACAAAATGTGTAATCAGGCATGCACTTCCTTGCTTCCCTGGTGAAACTGCAGTATGAGTGGCGCATGTGATGTTCAAGGAATGAGTAGGATTTTTTTCCTCCCTGAGGTTTCTCATTGGCTGAGAGATCTTGCTTTTCTTTTTCTTTTTCTTTTTTGCTTACGCTACACTGCAGCAAATGGATTGGGATAATTGCCTCTAATTTTGGTGTCATCAAACTTTGGGATGGAGCATCATTCAGCATCAGAAGTTCGTTTAATATGAAAGAGGATTCCCAGAATTTGCCATCCGGGGTCATAGGATTCGGGGCATGGAAGGGAACCCCTTTGGGGCCTGAATCTGTCATATGTGCAGAGTAATGGAACTGATAAGAGAACCCTCAACACCTAAAGGTTTGACCAGGGAGTGGGGTCAGAAACCGTTCTGCCCCCATTCCCATGAACAGATGATGCCTGACCTAATAGAATAGTTACATACCTTGCACTGCTTGACCCGTGCAAATCTCCTCCATTTAATTAATAAAGATGAGGGCAGAGTCAAACCCAGTGTCTACCTCTTTATCTGGGTGTGGACACAATCAGTAAGGTAGCACTCCCGTTGTCTTTCATCTATGAGAGGTACCAAGGCTGTCCCAGGGCCAAACCCAGGCTGAACATGAAATTGTAATGGATCCAGATAATTGGTGTCTGTCTGAGTAGGGATGTGTGAAGCACCCAAACTCAAACTTGTCAATATTGTCCAATCTCCACCTCTGTATCTGGTTGTTAGCTCACCTCCCCCTTCCTTTCCCTGCATGGAAATGCATGCCATTTTTTGGCACGTATTTTTCAAACTGTATGCATTTTTGTGTGCATATCACTGAAAGTGCAAAGCTGGATATCCAGCATGAGTTAGGAATACCGGTTGGTGGGCTTGAGCCTGTGTCTGTCTGTGTTCTTTGTCACATGTGTTGAGTGACTTGGGACTCAATCCTATGCATGTTTAGACAGAAAGAAGTCATAAAAATCCCAGCATGCCCCAGCCATCACAGCTGGCTGAGGCATGCTAGGAGCTGTAGGACATGTTACTGTCTATATATGCATGAGATTGCACCCTAACAGAACAGTCCTATCTGTGCCTACTGAGAAGTAATTTACATCTAGAAGGGATGAGTGATAATTTAATTTGGTTCTTTTTTATAAGAACTTACCAAAGATGTGCAAATTTCTTCATAAATGGGATGAAAAGAACTTGGGACTAAAAACAAACAAAAAAAGAATGTAGCAGAAACCCAAACTGACACCTGGCAGAGGGTAGTGATGGATGGGTACCCCCCAATCTGGGTTCTCCAGGAACCCGCCCAGCTACTACCCCTGCTCACATGCCCCCTGCAATCTCTGTGCTGCCTGGAGTACCCTAAGCCATTTGCAAACACACGTCATTCCCGCAGTCAGCATTTTGCAACAACAACAACAAAAATAGGGACTCCAGAACTTCCATAAATTTAATATTGTGCACATATCAGGCCATTTATGCTTCTAATATTTCTTAGATGAGCAAATGGCTCAAAGTAGGTGCTGATGACTGGGCAAGCATGGGGGGGCATGAGCAGGGGCAGCAGCTCAGGGGGCACAGCCCAGAGTTACGAGTGGCGGGGGGAGTCCATTGGACTCCCAGACTCAGCTGAGCACCTGTGCCTTCCCTAGCAGAGGGCTTTGAGTGCTTAGCTCTGAAAAGTCTGTTTTTAATCCCTGTGAGTTCAGTCAAGGTGTTGTGGTGCTCAGAGTTTCCTCCTCTTTTTTTTTTTCCGTCAGACTGTTCATCTTTAATAGCTATGTAGCAGTTAGGTACACCTGGTCCTCTCCATGCTGTACCTATAAAAGTCAGCATATGCGGAAGGATGGAAATTGTGTTTTGACTCATTTTTATAAGAATTTACCAAAATTCAGACATTTCTTTACGTTTGGGATAGGAAAAACTTGAGACTTAAAAAGAAAATGTAATGTGGGAGAAAGAGAAACTGACAGATTTGTCCATCTCTAATGGAGTTCAATATGCCTAACTCCTGGGTACATGATGTAGGATTTCAGCCTGTGTTATTCATACACATACTGTGCAGCGGCTCTAAACCCATCTCTCTAAAGCCCTCAGAGTTGGGTTCCTCTCGCTCTTCATTTCAGATCTGAGAATTCCAGCTGATCACTGTGCTTAATGTGGTGATTCAGGGACCCTTGGTCCAGAGGGGTTATCTCCAGCAGCTTTGTGAGCTCCCCCATGAAGAGGCAGCAGAAGCTCTCCATTTAAGAAGCATTAATTGAGACTTTTTATTGAGAAATCTGGGAAAGACTAGGCACAACCTGATGCCTCTCTCTGCTCCACTGTGTTACCCTCCTTGCACCAGGCTGTCAGGAAGGAAGTGATGGAGTTTCAGAGGGCAGAGCTAGATTCAGGGTGGGGGACTCAGTGGAATTACATATGAGATTGGCTGAATGTCTCTTAAGAGTGACTTTTGCAAGGTACCCAGGGTCAGGGAATTTTGGTGTGAGACACTCACTGAACAGTTGGAAGGGAAATGCTCCATCTCTTAGTCATGGCTGTGTCACCAGAACTAGCAAAGTGTAGGGAAAACAACAACAACATTGGAACAGCTTATGACGTTCCTTCAACCTTCTTTTCTAAATGGTTTGTGATTGGCGAGTCCTAGAAAAGTCATTTCTAGATCGAAAGCTAGAATCACAAAACTACAGTCCCCTCCTCTAACTCCAACCTGCACCCTACCTGGTATGGAAGACACTGAATGGAAGTCTTGAGAGAGTTTCAACAATATATTAAATTGTAGATCTTCAAAAATGCCCTAGATAGATTGCCCTAGTGAATAGGACCCAACTTACCTCCTATTTCGATGAGGTCCAAATATCTCTAAAGTGGTGATATCCTTCTCAGATACATGGTTTTCTTTCTTTCTTTCTTTCTTTCTTTCTTTCTTTCTTTCTTTCTTTCTTTCTTTCTTTCTAACACAGCCCTAGCAAACAAATCACAGCGGGCCTCTAAAGGCTGTTTAACTTTGTAAAGTAAAGCAGCTTCAACATTTTGCCAAGTGAGAATGTTAGTGCATTAACAGTGAAGCGATACTTGGGGGATGGGAAAAGGGAAATTATTTAATGCACCTCAAATTATGAAGAAATCTTACCTTGTTAAACATGCTGGGCCACATAATGGCATCCACAGAAATAGTTAACCCTTTGTCTATGTCAGTCATGGGGTCAACCTTTCCAACTTTGACTCTATGAAAGGACTGGTTTGGGAATGTGATCCAGTTAATAATATTGTATCCTGATAGTAATTCCCCATTACGGTCAAAAGAAATCTTTTCCCCAACACTATTGTTAAATGAGACCCTTCGCAGATAGTGGTGAAGCTACATTGAAACAAAAACATAAAGGCTGGCAATAAAGATATATGACAATGTGCAAATATACCATATTCTGATTATGTTTTCAGAACCTCTGGTTAGTGGTCTCTTTAAAAGCTTTATGTATACCAGTGGACCTAATAATTAAGCACCTAAACCTGTCATTCTACACTTGTTTCTTGGGAGTAAGTCCAATTGAGATCAATTAGACTTACTTCTGAATGAACATGTACTGTATAAGAGTGCACTGTAAATTTTATAGGCACAGTTTTATTGCAGATGTCATTGCTGAACTTAACAACACAACAACAACAACAACACTAAATAAAACCACCTCATAGTGTTTTAGAAGTAACACAAGGGAACAGAGAACACATCTGATAAAGTCAAAACAAGGCCCTGCCCTATAAGCTCAAAATTGAAGCAAGAAGGAACAGAGGGAGGAGAAGAGGGGGAAGAATGAATATTGCTTTTTAAATGACTCATGAATTGCTTGTAGTAGAGAAGTTTTAAAAATCTGCCCTTAATATTCCCTCTCACTAGAACTGCCAAGTGATAAAACCTAGACAACCAAAGCAGACCAAGTGTTAAATGTGTTTATCACTTGCCCAGCTACACTCTGATTCATGTGTGAAAAGGAGAACTGGAAAAATAGAGTGCCCCATTCCTGTTTGTCTTTCCCTTCGAATAAGACTTTCCATTGTCACAAGGTGGAATTCTTTGTTTTTCCTGGCTGCCTCAACCGAACAGCCTTAAAAAAAAACCTCTGGGTCTCTTGTAAATAGCATAGGTAGTGTGGGCCTTGGATTTTAGGCACAGAGTAGGTAACACAACAAGAAAAGAGACAAAAAACGTTTAAGTAACAAAATTTTAAAAGTTTATTGAAAAAGGAGCAGGAGGAGGAGGAGGAAGGAAAAGTCTTTAAAACCTGAATAGTTACAGAAAACACACACACATCAAAGTATAAGGGCAAAAGGGCAAGGAAATAATCAGGGTTAAATGCATTCAGCTTTTCTAACTAGATTGGGTCCCTATTTTCTTCAAGTTCTTCCCAGCAATGCTTCCTGTCAGAGTTCTTACCTTCTCCCAAGCAGCTCTGTGATTCTCTTTGTCTTTCAG
Source organism: Heloderma charlesbogerti (assembly GCA_026122225.1). Taxonomy (NCBI): domain Eukaryota; kingdom Metazoa; phylum Chordata; class Lepidosauria; order Squamata; family Helodermatidae; genus Heloderma; species Heloderma charlesbogerti. The sequence goes on from JANEZZ010002211.1 coordinate 206,735, forward strand.
ATACTTCTTTCCTTCCAAACTTCTTCTATCTAAAAACTGCAGTTTTGCCTCAACAGTGTATAAGTTAAAGATAGCATGTATTCTTGTAACTGACAAATCAGGAGGGCTCAACATTCCCCTCAATTCCTTCTCCTGACTTCTGCACACATTTTTTTCCCCTAAAATCAAAACTACTTTCTCACAAAACGTCATCACTGATACGTAAACAAACCTTCTTCTTCTGGCTCATTATATTGCTGCACATCTGCTGAACCTTGTTCTCTTGCTTCCTTCACAGACCGAGTGTATCAAACCACACTGAACTTTTAAACTTTTAATGTTACACTGACCAATACACAAAGAGAAGAAATCAACCCCATAATTCCGCCATGGATCTTGGGGAGGCCAAATGCCAGCGCATTCAGCCCCCTGAAATTGGTGGCGGAACGGTCTGCCCCCCCGCCCCCCCGGGACAAGACTTACCTGGGGCGGATCTTCCTGGTGGTGGCGACGGCTCTGGCGGCAGCTCCGGCGGCGGTTCGGCGGTGGCGGCGGCCGGTCTTCCGACCGGCTGCCTCCGCCGCCATTTCCAGTTAAAAAAAAACAAAAAAAGTGATAGGCTATGTAAAGATTTACGTAGCCTATCACAGCTAGATTTTAAAAAACCACCGTGATAGGCTACGTAAATGTTTACGTAGCCTATCATGGCTGAGTAAAAAAACACAAAAAAACCCGCACGTATGCAAATGGTGGTGCCCATGGGCGCCGCCATTTGCGTTCCTTATTTTGGCACGTCTTAATCTACGTAAACATTTACGTAGACTAAGACAGCGAAAATAAGGGGAACGCAAATAGCGTAGATGCTACGCCATTTGCATTCCCCTTATTTTCGCTGTCTTAGTCCATGTAAATGTTTACGTAGACTAAGACGTGCCAAAATAAGGAACGCAAATGGCGGTGCCCATGGGCGCTGCCATTTGCATACGCGCGGGGTTTTTTTGTTTTTGTTTTACTCAGCCATGATAGGCTATGTAAACATTTACGTAGCCTATCATGGCTGACTGCAGGGACACAAATGGCGGTGGCTACAGCCGCCGCTATTTGCGTCCCTGCTAGCCAGCGGCCGGATGTCCGGCTGCTGGCAGAGCCGGCCGGTGGCTCTGCAGAATTGCTGTGGAGCACAGCCGGCCGGCCAAAACTCCGGGGGGGGGAACAGAGTGCCTCCCCCCCAGCGAGGTTTCCAGGGAAGGGACGGAACGCCTCCCCCCGCACCATCAGCATAATCCCCGAAAGGTAAGTGATTTTCATACACCCCCACCCATAACATCCCAAAAGCTTTATACAAAATTATTCAATAACAAAACCCCATTTAATTTAACATGTTGTGTTAAGGTCTTTTCATGTCTAGCCATGCTCCAGAACGCCTGTGATGTTCTGGAAATGGCTGCTTTATTGCCACCATTTGTGTAAGTGGTCCTTTATGAAAAAGAGGCCAAGCTGCCATTCCTTTTGCAAAATGGTGGCATGGCAAGGGAGCGTGCAGGAGCTTCTTGTCACTCTCTGGGCACCCACTGACAGCCAGGCAGCTCACCGCACATCACAAGCAGAGACGGGTGGGTGGGGTCTGTGAAGTGGTGCTCATGGCATGCTACACTGACTTCGCCCATCCCTACGTTTCAGAAGTACAGAACTGAATCATATAACTGTATGCAAACTTAATCAAATGGAAGTAGTATGTAAAGTCTGAGGGTAGGGTGGAGTGGCTGCCCATAATATTGTATTGTTACTTTGTGCCATTGGCCATTGAGTAAAATGTCATGTCAATTATTTCACCAATGAGATAAGTCAATGCATATAAAGGAATCTGCTCAAGAGCACATACTTTATCTATGACATATACTTTATCTTCCTACGCTCCCATTTCAATCTTGATCTCGAACATCATGTCACCCTTGAGGAAGGAGCCACAGATATTTGAGTGAGACACCTTACATGACCAAATTTGAGAAATGAGCCAGCAACACATAAACATGGTTTTCCATTCTTAGATACATGTCTGCTCTTAAAACAACAACAACAACAACAACAATGACAGAAGCATGTTCGCGGGCTCAGAACTTTGAAAATAAGATATTCTGTTATGTGAAAACCTATTCCAAACAGTGTTCTGATGACTCATTTAGGAGGGAATTCCATTCTACACACGTTCAAAGGTAAATAATAATAATACAGAATTAAATAAAATAAAATATTTTATTGTGTAACACAAATATTACACAAATATTTGTGTAACACAAATATTACGCAACTCGTCCTAGGCACAGAAAATTATTGCTTCAATGCTTTTCCAATTCTGATGTGCAAAATGGGGTACATGACCGCTGTAATTCAATGCATGAAGTTATGCTGGCAGTAGCATAGCATTCATCCTTGTCCTGTCTGTTCTATCACTATTTGTGCAATCCTATGCATGCCTGCCCAGAAGAAAGACCCATTGAATTCAATCTGGCTTTCTGATGGGTCATTTGGTATAGTGTTGCAGCCTCAGGTGGGTAAAATGAATGATGGGCTGGGGCATGCTGGGTATTGTAGGCCTATTTTTTTTTCCTGTTTAAACATACATGGCATTGCATCCTTAAAATACTTTACCTGTGGTATGGGTTTGGATTTCATGAGCTTAAAGTCCTCTTCCAACTCTTGTCATTCTATGTGGATGGTATTGGCTGCCAATGTGGTGCTTGAGTGAACAGGGAAAGCCCTATTTATATGGATTTAAATGTTCCCCTCAAATAAACTTTCATGCGCCTATCACTAGAGATGTGCAATGCTGGGAATTCCATTCTATTTAAGCCTAACTGGATTTTAAAGTGTTTCTGTTCCAATAAGTGGTAGTGGAGCCTAGCAGATTTCTTCCTTCCTTCTTCCTTCTTCCTTCCTTCTTCTTCCTTCTTTCTTTCTTTCTTTCTTTTTTTTTCCCCCAAAATCTGGAAATGTTTTGCACATTTTTTTTTGAGGTCACGCAATTTGCACTTACTGTAATTGCACAAATTGGATTTCCTCCCCCATGTCTTTAAATTTGCACAACTGGGATATAACTGGTATGTATATATACATACATACACACACACACACAATCTTGCATAAGCGCATACAATTGCAAGTCCGACTGTCCACTATATAGCCCAGCAGAGACATATTCCCTTCTTGTAAATATCCTTGTAAGTTTCATCCTCTCCACACAATACTTCATGTAGCCAAGCATAGCCATATTCCATTACTAGCATCAAGGCCATCAACAATGGCGTTGTACTCTGAGGCGAGTTGTCTCTTGTGTATGATACAATTAGCTCTCCTGCATTAATTTTTTCAGGACTTTACCTGCCAGGGCTGTTCATTCAAAAGCTTCTGTCGATGACCAGCTAATATTGCTCTGTGTTTGAACTGGTATGAATGCATGGATTGCAAGGCATGTGCCACAGCATAGACTGCATTGTAGATGCTGTAACTGTGGGGAGTCATGCTCATTTCAAAGACAGAACCAGGAAGAGTTGCCAGCTTCTCTTCCCCATGGCAGGAGTCTTCTACCGTCTCATCTACAATCAAGTAAGGGAAGGAACATTCAAATGCTTGTTGCCAGAAGTCCCTGATAAACCCATCTGCTTTTTCAGAGATAGGGCTTCTGACCTGAAGAAATTTCTGGAATTCAAAAACCTCTGTTGTGGGAACTGCAAAGGATAGTGCACCATGGAGGAAGTCTATAGCCAACATTCTTTGGAAAGGAAGTGATGTGAAATCCATCTGGGCTGTGAAAATACAGAGTTTACCATTGGTCCTCATTGATATCTCCTGAAATTCTGAAACCTTGGAGAACATTCTCAAAAATATCATGATTTGACTTTCACCATGTAGGACCACAACACTGGCAGTGCTTCTCAGGATAACCTTACATGTTTCAAACCATTCCATCACAACATTTTCACTCTCAGTTGAAAAATTTTGTTTGGGCAGTCTCATTATGAAATCAAAACAGATACCTCTTTGGGAAAACATGGGAAGGATGTTCTGTAGAAACCATTCTCCACTGTCATTACTTAAAAAAACCACCCCAATCCATGTCCAATTGAAATGCAACAGCAACTGGAGAATCCCGAAATATTGATGGTCTTTATTTGGGAACATCCGGTGGAAGAAAACATCTTGAGTCTTTTTATGCATCACTGGAGCAGAACCATATATAAGCTAAGGGAAAATAGAGAAAAGAAAAAGATTTCTGACCTGAAAAATAAAGTACATACAAATGATCTAAAGAATGGTGCTATGGCAGGTGTGTGTGTGTGTGTGTGTGTGTGTAATTTCATTAAGATGTTCCTATCTTCTGTGTGTGTGTGTGTGTGTTGGTACGATTTGCCACCAAACATCAACTGAGATCAAGGACAGTTTTATTTGTTTGTGTTTGGTCTTTCTTGAGTATCTATAAATCAAGAGGGTTCCATTTTTCTTAATTTATATGATCGTGATCGCATTACAAAAACACAGATTAGGCACACTGCTAAAAATATATATGGTTGGACACCATTCAACAGGGATGATATGACACATATATCCCAAGCGGAGTGAATTTGAGGCACAGCTGAATGTGAGCTAGAAGGCCTTTGGGACTATAGTTGGAATTAGGGATGTACGAAAGTCATTTACCTGAACCGAAATGTGATTCGCAGTGGGAGGGAGGTGCTCTGTCCCTCCCCCCTGAAATTCTGGCCCGGGGGGAGGTGCCCCATCCCTCCCCCCTGAAATTCTGGCCAGGGGAGAGGCGCCCCGTCCCTCCTGCTGCGAATCCTGGCTGGCCGGGAATGCAAATGGCAGCGGCCATAGCCGCTGCCGTTTGTGTCCCTGCAGTCAGCCATGATAGGCTACGTAAATGTTTACATAGCCTATCATGGCTGAGTAAAAAAAAAACCACGCGTACGCAAATGGCGGCGCCCATGGGCACCGCCATTTGTGTTCCTTATTTTGGCACGTGTAGTCTACATAAACATTTACATAGACTACAGCGAAAATAAGGGGAACGCAAATAGCGTAGCATCTACGCTATTTGCATTCCCCTTATTTTCGCCGTAGTCTACGTAAATGTTTATGTAGACTACACGTGCCAAAATAAGGAACACAAATGGCGGCACCCATGGGCGCCTCCATTTGTGTACGAGCGGTTTTGTTTTTTGTTTTTACTCAGCTGTGATAGGCTACATAAACATTTACGTAGCCTATCACAGTATTTTTTTTAAAATCTAGCTCTGATAGGCTACGTAAATCTTTACGTAGCCTATCACTTTTTTTGTTTTTTGTTTTTTTTTACTGGAAATGGCGGTGGCGGCAGCGAGTCGGAAGACCGGCCGCCGCGGCCGCCGAACCACTGCCGAACTGCCGTCGCCGTCGCCAGGGACATTCGCACAAGGTAAGTCCCGTCCTGGGTAGGGATGGCGAAGAATTTCTCCCCGAAACTTCGGGGGGCTGAGTGCCAACGTGTTCGGCCCCCCGAACAAGTTTCGGGGAGAAATCCTCCGCCCCCCCGCCCCCCGCCCCCCCGCCCCCCCCGGGACAGGACTTACCTTCCCTGAATGTCCCTCCCGGCGGCGGGTCCGGCTGGCGGTTCGTCCGGTGTTCGAGCGGGGCAGGAGCAGCAGCCAGTCTTTCGACCGGCTGCCGCCCCCGCCAGTGCAATGAAAGAAAAAAAAAAAAGTCCCCTGATAGGCTACGTGACGATTCACGTAGCCTATCACGGCTAGATTTGCCAAGTCAGCCGTGATAGGCTACGTGAATCGTCACGTAGCCTATCACGGGTGACTTAAAAAAAAAAAAGTGTGTACGGATAATGGCGGTCCCCATAGGGAGCCGCCATTCCCGTTCCTTATTTGGTGGCTGTAGTCTACGTAAATGTTTACGTAGACTACGGCGAAAATAAGGGCAACGCTATTTGCGTTGCCTTATTTTCGCCGTAGTCTACGTAAACATTTACGTAGACTACAGCAACTAAATAAGGAACGCGAATGGCGGCTCCCTATGGGGGCCGCCATTCGCGTACGTGCTTTTTTTTTTTTTTTTAAAGTCACCCGTGATAGTCTACATGACGATTCACGTAGCCTATCACGGCTGACTTTCCAGATCTAGCCATGATAGGCTACGTGAATCGTCACGTAGCCTATCAGGGGACGTGTTTTGTTTTGTTTTTTTACTTTCGTGTTCGCGGCCGGGCGAGGCGGGAAGCCTCCTCCCCGGCCTGAATTTCGGCCGGGCGAGAAGGGAAGCCTCCCCCCCGGCCTGAATTTCGGCCGGGCAAGAAGGGAAGCCTCCCCACCGGCCTGAACTTCGTGGGGGGAGCAGCGAAGCGCTCCCCCCCACCGCGAACAAGCTGCGAGAAAAGGTAAGTGACTTTTGTCCACCCCTAGTCCTGGGGCGGGCTGGGGGCAGACCGTTTCGCCACCGATTTCGGGGGGCCGAATGCGCTGGCATTCGGCCTCCCCAAGATTCGTGGCGAAATTCTCTGACATCCCTAGTTGGAATAGAGCAGACAGAGCTGACACAACCATTTGGAATACTGAGGCGACTGTTTCAGGCATAGGTGTGAAGGTACAAAGCCAGAAGGGGTGTGGGGGCTATCCAGTGTATTGCACCGAGTGCTACATCTATGAGTGTCTGCCAGGTGGACAGATGTCATAGGTGTGTGCTAGGTGTAATTCGCTCTTGGCTGTCAGGGCACAAGTTTCTCCCTTAAAGCCAAGGTTGCTGACCTGGAGAAGCTGAGAGAGGAAAAATATGTTGGTGGCCCTGATAGCAGTGTCCCAATCCTTGGGTGACTACTCTTCTGCTGTCAAGAAGATTGGGGGTCTAGGGAAAGGAGGGCACCATTCTGAGGAAGATGGAAATGATCCTTGAGAAGGGACCCATTCTTCAGAAAATGAACAAATATCTTCTTGCACCAAGAATATGCCTCTGAGAGGTGGGAGGTGTGGTAGACAGAGATTTGCTCATTAGACACACAGACAGCTTGGTTTGTGAAGAGACCACATACTTAAAGGCCTGCCTGGTGCAAAGCTTGCGTATATGATCATGCATTGTCTTGGAAGCTTCGTAGATAGTGCTTGAATGCAGTGAGTGGTTGTGGTGCATGTGGTACAACTGGTGTGGGGAAACATAGCTGTGAGGTTCTGGAAGCCAAATTCATGTTGCTGGGTAGGAGGTTGAAATTGTTGGGAATAGTATGGGCCCAGTTCAGGCAGAGCAGGTTTTTACCAGATCGTTTTGTGATTTTCCCCTGCTTCACACACATAGACAAAGCTAGCTTAGGTCTTTCCAGAATGGCCTCAAGCACTAAGGGAGGTTAGTGGAATTGCTATAGAAAACAAAGTTTATTGTTGTAGGAGCAAATGACATTTCGGAGAACACTACAAAAGAAAATGCAGGAAATCCAGGAGAAGGAAGGCTGGAGAAAGATACAGTAGGGAGAACCTTAATTGATGATGTTTTAGAGGATGAACAGCTAATTCAGGTAGAAGACTCTGAAACATACAAAGAAATGTTAGACTGGCTCCACGCCACATCTGGTTTACAAGTTCTAAGAGTCAGTCCATCTGTATCATTTTGTCTACACTGCTCAAAATCGTGTTCACAGGTCTTTGAAAAATGCCTTTTAAAGGCCATTTCCAGTAAATCAGACATCCAGCACAGTCCCCTTCTTATTCACATTCATCATCTTCAAAGACTGAACATGAGAGAAGAGACTTCTCATAACCTTAACATTCCCCATCTGCCCTCATATATGCGATGCCATCAGTATTTCCTATTGTCATTGATGTCTTCCACTTCACCAGCTACCTGATACTTCCTTTAGAGATGCCATAGAATGAATATGAGACCTTTTGCGTGCAAAGCAAGTGTTCTGTGATGGAAGTATTGTCTCTAAAGAACAAAAAAGGGCCTGCAATCTGCACAGAAGATCATAGGAAGCGGCCTTATATACCCAATCAGACAATGGGTTCATCTCACCCAGTGTAGTCGACAGCTGTCCAGGTTTCAGGCAGGATTCTTCCCTAGCTGTACCAGGAGCATCTGAGGCTAGAACCTAGGACATTTGCATAGAAAACTACAAATCCTAAAAGAATAAAAATAACATACTCTACCAGTTGGAGCTATCCAGCTATCAGACAGAGGAACCAATTTCTTCTGAGATCAAATGTAATAGCAACATTCGGCTTCTCAGCAAAGAAAGATATATAAGGATATGCAGATCCTCAGTGGGTTCACCACTGAAGCAATGTATACGTATATGCTCGCTGAGATAAGACGAAGTGCCTGTTTATCATAGTTTACTTTTCTTCTCTCTTAACAGTGTACACACACACACACACACACACACACATCTTTATTATTATTTTTTCAGATCATAAATGATACTGCAAAGCTATCATAGTGGGGTGGGTGGGGTGCATGTGTGTGTGGAACCAGATCAAAAATAAATTTCTACCACAGCGGAGAAAATCCTTGGTCATGTTTTCACCCTCATGGAACCTAGAAGGGTTATGTCTTTATTTCAAACAGCACTTACTGTCTCCAAACCACAAAACTCTCTCTAAAATGCAATGAGGTGACTTCTCTCTCTCTCTCTCTCTCTCTCTCTCTCTCTCTCTTTAATTCCCCTACTCCACATGCACAGCTTACCTGTGGAATTTTGTAGATACACAGGATGGTGGCCATGTAATGAGGGATGTCAGAATTAGGTCCCCCAATGACAGCTATTGCATTGCTCTGGACATCACACTTGTAGTTTGGGATAAATCTGTTTTGGGTGGAGAGAAGTTCCATTGAGGCAAGATAGGTTGAGCTTGCAATGAAATAGCTATTAGAGATGTGGAAGCCCAGGGTGATGTTGGGAAGTATCCAGGGATTTTCATTGATCTTGTTTGCAGCAAATACCAATGCCAGAATGTGCTGGTAATTCTGAAGCAATCCTCTAAAATGAGAGTTAGATGACATGTCACAGTGCTTCTGCTTCATAATGTGACATGACATTGTTGCTGTTGTTATTTATGTTCAATAACGGTTTCATAAATCTATTGCAGAGCTGTGCTGGTTCAGACAAAAGGCCTAAATAGTCTACCATTCTATTTCTTTAGTGGCCAACCAAATCCCTAGGGGCAGCCTAGAAAGCTGGACGTGGTACGCCCCTTCGTCATGTTCTCCACTAACTGGTGTGCATAGGCATGTTCCCTCTGTTACTGGAAGCAGCATATAGACATCAGGACTAGCAGCCATAGATAGCCATAACTACCATGAATTTGTTTAGCCCCTTTTAAAACACTAAAATTGGTGGGCATGACCACATCCCTTAGTAGCAAATTCCATAGCTTTACTATGCACTGTGTGAAGAAGAACTCCTTTGCTAGTAAAATGCTAACTCATTTTAATACCCCTACTGTATTTTCAAATCATGATCAGGCCAGATCACACTGAAACTGCATCCTCTAAACCTTTGTGGTGTAGCCCTTCACCATGCTGTTCAGCAGGCAGAAAATGTGGCATGTTTCAAAGGCATCCTGAAAAGACATTCTTTCACCCAGATTTTCTCTGCCTTGTAATTAATTGCAGAGTTAATCATCTTACTGTTCCTTGTATTGTTTTGTATTGTTATTGTAGTTCAAATTATTTTAAATAGTTGATTTTAAACATGATTTTTATTGTCATCACAATTGAACTTGTTTTTCTCAGTGTATTTCCATGTGGCTTTTAATATTTATATATGAACTGTTTAGAGATATTATTGCATTATGTTGAATAATAATAATAGTAATAACACCATTATCATAAGTAGCAGCCATTGATAGGTTCATGCTTCATGAATTTGTCTACTCCCCATTTGAAAGTCATCTATATATGTAACCCTCATCAGGAAGAAAAGCTTTTCTCTGTCCACACCATGAATAATGGCATAAACATCATCATGTCCTCTCAGCCACCCACCAGCAGTCTCAGGGTCCTAGAACCTTTTCATCTGTGCTCCAGGGTCAAGCCAAAGCATTCAAGAATAGAAATCCTACATCTCAAAATATTTCAGATGTCCTAAGGTTCATATGTCTGACTGCACCACAGCATGTAATTGCTCACATGCATAATATTGTATAAGCTTATCATGTTAAGGTACATTGCGTCTGGGATTTTGACACACACACACACACACGCACACACACACCTCCAATAACAGCCTCAGAAGGAAAACATACTTGTCTCATTTTGAAAATTACTTATCTAATTTTGAAAACTATTAAATCCATGCAAAATCCTGTTGTTCTGCAGACTTTCCATATTCATAGGCTACCCATTCATTAGGTGGCCTATGAGGAGGCTTGAGATATAGAAAACTATATTGAGGAACAGGAGGATAATAATACTATGCTTACCAACAACCATAACCACCTATGTTGCATATGGAGGGAGTGTAGATTGCCCTTTTCAGAAAAAGAAGAGAAAAAGAAAGGTGTGCTGTACCAAATATAGTCCACCCCAATGAATTCCAAGCAGATATGACCAGCATGGCTGTGTTTACTGGGCTGGATCCAGAGAAACATCATCCACTGAATGAGCATTGTCTGATGGAGGAAGGTTCCCTGGATGCAGCTGATGATATGGGCCAGATTTATGGCATATTTTAAAAACAGTATCCTTACATGATCTCATCAACTAATTCTTCAGATGGATGTCTTCTGAATGTTGTCAGTTCAGAAGCAATGTAGATTTGGGAAATAATGCCACCGACCATGAAGTCCCCAGGCTGATAATACTTGTGATTAATAGAAAGAGGTTTACCAACAGCACATGATTTATCAACAGGACCATTGCATATTATGTGCGGCAGTAAGATTACTGCGGACGCTACCAATAGCACCATCTTGTATCCAACTCTGAATGGCACAGGGGATATTAATAACATCTTTGTCTCATTCTTCTGCCTTGGTTTTGCCAGTGAGACTTTGAAGAGACTTTAAGACAAAGTAGAAGTAATGATGGGTAATTTTAAATTACAGAGTAGATAATCACCTACTCAGAATCATAGCTTCTGTATGACCTTGAATGACAACACATGTTTATGAGACCTATAAAAAGGGAAGAAAAACACTACAAAATAAGAACTATTTTCCAAAGTATTTACTTCTAGATGTGGAATACGTTTATTGAAAAGGACATAGTAGTAGGGATGGATGAGCCCATCTCCGTCCTGGGTGGGGGGAGCTCAATGAACTGCCCCCCACAGCTCACATGGCCTGGACCTGCTGGGCGAGCTTCCCTGCTCGCCCTGCCCACCCGCGAGCTGTGCGAGCCACCCCTCTTCCTTTCACTGGCTGTCAAGGGCTGAGCATGGGAAAGAAGGGCCTTAGCTGTCAAACCCCAGCCTCTCACCCTGGCCTACTCTGAAGGAGGCCAGGGCGAGAACGCTGGGGTGCTGCTGTTGCCTTTCTTCCTCGTGTCGGCTGTCAAGGGCTGGCACTAGGGAGAAGGGCCTCAGCAGCCAGTCCCCAGGCTCTCGCGTGGCCTCCAGTGGTGGTGGGGGAGAAGAGGATAGGTGCCCCCTTCTTCCCTCTGCCCCCATGTGCTACAGCAATAGCAGCAAGGGACAAGCTGGTCATTTTCCGTAAGGCTCTTACACTTACAGAAAATGACCAGCCTGTCCCACGCCACTGCTGCTGTAGCAAGGATGAGGTAGGGACGTACGGATGTTGTTAAATCCGTTTCATCTCTGTTTCATGGCTTGTTAGGCATCTTTCATTCTGTCATCCATAGTGATGTGAAAGAGTGTATTTAATCCCATCCATGTTTTCCGGTCTGCCACTTGCAAACCCTGAAGCTGCGTTTGCCTGTGCATGTGTCTTTTCAAGGAGGGAGGGAATTCCCATTGAAAACACATTGCCTTCAAGGTTTCTTTCTGATGTGAAGGTGACAGAGACCACCTTTCCCACCCAAGCAGTAGTGCCTCACCTAAAGCAACTCCATTAAAAGAAAGAAAGAAGAAAGAAAAGAAAGAAAGACCTCTTAAAGATGACCATGCCAAGCTCTGAACAATGAATTACATTAAGGTCACAATCCTATGTATGTTTAAACAGAAAAAAATGTCCTATGACTCCCAGCATTCTCTAGCCAGCCATGCTGGCTGGGGAATGCTGGCAGTTGTAGGATGTTTTCTTCTGTCTAAACATGCATAGGACTGCACCCCAAATAGCCAGTGAAATCCTAACTTTGAAGGCTTTCTCCTGCTTGGCTGAAAAAAGGCTCCCCCATCCACCCAGGCCAGGGAGCCAATCTGTTGGGACTGGGTAACATGAGGTTCCATAAAATCAAAAAGGGATCCTCATGATTTCATATGACTTCTAAAGAGGAGGTCAACAAAAACACCATCCAATCACAGAGCACATCTGCCTCCATGAACTGAAGCACAATAATCACAGATTTGCCATTCGTGGGTACAGCCAGTGTGGAAAAACTTGGATTTGAGGCAGGGATTCTTAGGGATCCTCATGATTTTTACAAGAAAGATACCCCCAAACACCGTCATATCACAGACCACATCTATGCCCATGGATTGAGTGACCAAAAACATAGATTTGGGGCTTTATAGCACCATCAAGTTATAAAGTCATGGATGAAATGACCAATTCAATATGGATCCAATGAATTTTTACATTGGGTCCCTCCTGCCCAACCCCCATGCCCACCAAAGCACAGAACTCCGCGTTGTCGAAGTATACACACTAAGAATCCCAGAACTGCTGCTTCCCAGCAGATCCCAGATCTTCTGCTTCACCTCAAACGGTGTGAAAAATAATATGAAATCAAGAGGAACCTTGGATCCCTGTTTCTGTGCCATGGCTGCACCCATGAGTGGTGCACATGTAGGGGGGGTGTAAAATCACTCCATCTGTGTTTTGTGAATTGTCAGGTTCCTTTTGTTCCATCGTCTGCCCACAGATGGATGTGAATATTTTTTTTTCATCATGAGGCACAATACACAAATAAATGAGTATTTCCATAAGTATTTACATAATTTACCTTAGTACGTAACATTTAGCGCATTGCCCCCCATTCCATTCAATGCTTCCTCAGCAGAAAGTTACATATTTTCCTACAAATTTATATGCGTAAATTTCGGGGAAGTATAAAAATCATCAAAACATCCATGGACTCCTTGTAGCCTGAGGGGGGTGCTCTGCAGCGGTTTCCTCAGGTCAGATTTTTAGAAATCCAAGCTCATTTTAGTCCATCTAGAATTTCTCCAACATCCCTATTGGTGTTATAGGGATGTACGAAAGTAACTTACCTGTTCGCGGATTATGTTGATGGTGGGGGGGGCATGCCGTCCCTCCCCCTGGAATCCTCGCCGGGGGGGAGGCGCTCCATTCCACCCCCCCCGGAATCCTCTGTGGCCAGCTGTGGTCCGCCGCAGCTCCGCGGAGCAGCCAGCCAGGCCCGGCCAGGCCAGAGCTGTCTGCAGCCGGATTTCCGGCCGCGGAGGGCTCTGGGTAAAAAAAACAAAAACAAACTGCATACACAAATGGCGGCGGGTATGGCCGCCACCATTTGCGTTCCTTATTTTTGCCCTCTTAATCTACGTAAATATTTATGTAGACTATGACGGCGAAAGCCAAGGGGAACGCAAATAGCGTAGCGGGCGCTATTTGCGTCCCTTTTTGATTCCCCGTTTTAGCCTATGTAAATATTTACATATATAAATATTATATACTGAGCCGCTGCCTGGAAGATGCGCCCCAGGTGAGCCTTGTCCCGGGGGGGATCCGTGGGTTGGCGGGGGGGTGGCAGGCCATTCCACCATGGAGTTCGGGGGGCCAAATGCACTGGCATTCGGCCTCACTGTGATCCGTGGCAGAATTCTCTGCCATCCCTATTGGTGTATCAGTGATTTTTCTGGTTCAGTCCATGGATGCAGATGTGCTCTGTGATATCATAGAATAGTAGGGTTGGAAGGGGCCTACATATGATGGTGTTTGGGGGTATATGTCTTGTAAAAATCATGAGGATGCCTGGGAATCCTTGCCTCAGATCCCTGCTTTTGGGCCATGGCTGAGCCCACGAGTGGTGGATCTATGGTTTTTCTGCTTCAGTCCGTGGATGCAGATGCGCTTTGTGATATGATGGTGGTTTGGGGGATTTACTCTTTAAAGATCATATGAAATTAAGAGGATCCTGCCAAGGATCCTAGTTTTTGTGCTGTGGCTGCATCCACAAGTAGCAGATCCATGATTTTTCTGCTTCAGTCCGTGGAGGCAGATGTACTCTGTGATTGGATGGTGGTTTTGGAGGTCTCCCCTTCAAAAACCATATGAAATCATGAAGATCCCTTTTTTGATTTCATGGATCCTTGTTTTACTTTCTTCCTGTAATTTACATCTCAAGCCTGTGCATGTCTACTCAAAACAAAGTCCTATTGATTTCAATGAGAGGTACTGTCAGATAAGTGTGTATAAGATTAAAAGCAAGAATGCTACCAAAGGGCAATTTTCCTCTGTGCAGGCAACCTTTCTGGAATGCCCATAAAAGGAACTGGAGTCCTTTTTATGGAATTCCAGAAAGTGCCCCAACATGGGAGACACTTGGAAGACTAGGGTTTGAGCTGAAAAAAACCTAGGGATGTACGAAAGTCACTTACCTTTTCACGGATGTGATTCACGGTGGGGGGGAGGTGCTCCATCCCTCCCCCTGGAATCCTCAACGGGGGGGGAGGCGATACGGTCCTCTCCCCCGGAATCCTGCCTGGCCAGCTCCACTCTGCAGCAGCTCCACAGAGCAGCCGGCCAGGGCCATCCACAGCTGGAGTTCTGGCCATGGACGGGCTGCTGTGGACGCAGATGGCAGCCGCTGTAGCAGCCGCCATTTGCATCCAGCCAGGCTGCTGTGATAGGCTACGTAAGTATTTACGTAGCCTATCATGGCAGGCCAAAGAAAAAAAAAGCATAAGCAAATGGTGGTGGTTACGGCGGCCACCATTTGCGTTTCCTATTTTTTGCCATTTTATCCTACGTAAATATTTACGTAGGCTATTACAGTGGGAAAAAAAGGGAACGCAAATAGCGTAGTGGGCGCCATTTGAGTTCCTTTTTTTTCTCTGTTTCAGCCTACGTAAATATTTATGTAAGCTATTAAGGTGAAAAAAAGGAACGCAAATAGCGCCCACTACACTATTTGCATTCCCCTTTTTTCACCGTAAAAGCTTACGTAAATATTTACGTAAGCTAAAACAGAAAAGAAAAGGGAACACAAATGGCAGCCGCTGTAGCCACCACCATTTGCGTATGCTGTTTGTTTGTTTTTTGCTTGCTGTGATAGGCTACGTAAATACTTACGTAGCCTATCATTGCAAACAGCAGATGCAAATGGCAGCTGCGGCAGCTGGTCGAAAGACCAGCCGCTGCCGCCGGAGCCGCTGCCGCCAGAACATCCGCCCCAGGTAAGCTTCGTCCCGGGGGGGAATCCATGGGGGGGCAGGGGGTGGGGGTGGAAGGCCGTCCTGCCACGGGTTTCGGGGGGCTGAATGCCAGTGCATTCGGCCTCACTGAAATCCGTGGCAGAATTCTCCACCATCCCTAAGAAAACCACACCCACACCGCACACTATGTTACAGGTAAGCACAATACTTCCACCACCACCACCCCACTACTAATTTATAAGGAAGTTGCTGCTTCCATAAATTTAAAGAAAAAAGTTGCATGACCGCAGAATCTGCCTGAGGGGCAGATGCCGCTCCTGCAAGGAAGTCAAGAACTGGATTAAAAGAAATCTGGACTCATTTGAGCCCATTTCAGATTTCGCCAGTATCCCTAGGATGGGGGAAGGAGGAGAGGAGCTGCCATCTTCCCCTCTCGGCAATAGGTAGGGATGTTAGAGAATTCTGCCACGGACTCCAATGGGGCCATGTTCTTTAGAATCTGGACCCCTGGAGTCCATGGTGGAATGGAGCACTCCCCCCCGCCACCCCATGAAATTTTCCCAGGACGGAGCCTACCTGGCATCATCTGGTCTGGTCCGTCCGCTGCCCTGGTCTACGGCCACCACTTGCCTCCCTACTTTAGCTGTGATAAGCTATCTAAGTATTTACGTAGCCTATCACAGCAAAGAGCAGGGACGCAAATGGTGGCTGCTACGCCATTTGCGTCGCTACTCTTTGCCATGATAGACTACATAAATACATACATAGCCTCTCACAGCTAATGCAGGGATGCAAATGGCAGCTGCTATGCCATTTTCATCCCTACTCTTTGCCATGATAGGCTATGTAAATATATACATAGCCTATCATGGCTAATGCAGGGAAGCAAATGGCGCCTGCTATGCTGGCCTCCATTTGCGGCTGCAGCCCAGCAGCGGACGGAAGTCCAGCTGCGGGTGGGCCCAGCTGGTGGCTCCGCAGACTTGCTGTGGAGCAGAGCTGGCCAGGGAGAATTCCAGGGGGAGGGACAGATCGTCTTCCTCCCACCATGGATGCCCCGGACTGGAATGGGGTAAGTAATCCTCCCATCCCTAGCGATAGGTGGCTGGCTCACTGAGGGAGTGGGCACCGGCGCTCTTGCCTGACTCAGCACACTGCGAGTTGGGCAAGAGCTCAAGTCTGTGAACTGGCATCCAAGGGGCTGAACCGGCAACTTCTCGCTGGGCTTTGAGCCCCAAGCAGATGCTCATGCCATCCCTATATAGTAGATTAATTATACTATGAAAAAGAGACCATCATCATTATATAAAGTCCTGTAGTTTTCAGCTGCGGAGATTCCGCAGAGCCTCCGGGCGGTGCCACCTGCAGCCAGACATCCGGCCACTGGGGAGCCTTCCGGGGAAAAAAACACCATGTAAGCAATTGGCGGCGGCTACGGCGGCCGCCATTTGCATTCCCTTATTTTCACAGTTTTAGCCGACGTAAATATTTACATAAGCTATTACGGTGAAAAAAGAGGAACGCAAATAGCGGAGTGAGTGCCATTTGCGTTCCTTTTTTCCCCCGCCGTTTTAGCCTACATAAATTTTATGTAAGCTATTACAGCAGAAAAAAAAGTAATGCAAATAGAGCCCACTACGCTATTTGCGTTCCCCTTATTTTTGCCGTCTTAGTCTACATAAATGTTTATGTAGACTAAGACGTGCCAAAATAAGGAATGCAAATGGTGGTGGCCATGGCCGCAGCCATTTGTGTACGCGCGTTTTTGTTTTGTTTTTTTAAAAGTCAGCCGTGATAGGCTACATGCCAAAATAAGGAATGCAAATTTGCATACGCGCATTTTTTTTTAAGTCAGCCGTGATAGGCTACGTAAAGATTTACATAGCCTACCCTGTTTTTTTTAAAAAAAACCTACCCGTGATAGGCTACGTAACTCTTTACATAGCCTATCACGTTTTTTTGTGTTTTTTTAAACTCGAAATGGCAGCGGCAGCAGCCGGTCGGAAGACCAGCCACCGCAGCCGTCACAGCTGAACCGCCGCTGGAGCCGCTGCCGGAGCCACCGCCGCCAGGAAGATCCGCCCAAGGTAAGTCTTGTCCCAGGGGATGGCGGGAGGGTGGCGGGCCATTCCGCCACCAATTTCGGGGGGCCGAATGCACTGGCATTCGGCCTCCCTGAGACCCGTGGCGGAATTTTTGTACGTCCCTAATTTGCGTAGGCTAAAACTGCGAAAAAAAGGGAATGCAACTGGCGGCCGCCGTAGCCGCCGCCATTTGCGTACACGGGTTTTTGGTTTTTGTTTTGCTTGCCGTGATAAGCTACATAAGTATTTACATAGCCTATCACGGCAAAGGCAGCTACGCAAATGGTGTGGTGGCCACCATTTGAGTCCGCAGCAGCCGGCTGAGAGACCAGCTGTTGCTGCCGCTGCCGCCGCCGGAGCTACCACTGGAGCAGCCGCCGCCAGAACATCCGCCCCAGGTAAGCTTCATCCCAGGGGGGATTCCGTGGGGGGGGGTTGAGGCCATTCCGCCATGGGTTTCGGGGGGCTGAATGCCAGTGCATTCGTCCTCACTGAAATCTGTGGTGGAATTCTCTACCATCCCTAAAAGGAAGCCATTTTGCAAGGAGTAACATGATTTTCCAGCTTTCACAAATCTTCTGCTTGCTATTATATCAGTCAATGATCAAAAACCTTCCATTTTAAGACCTAATTTTTATGAATCCGAACTGTGGATTCTGTAGCAGACCAACTTTTCTCCTTTTGTTCACATTCCATGGATTTGTGGAACATCTTTCTAACTTCCCTGAATTTTGCACAAATTTTGCTTTGGAAAAAGATACAGAATTTTTAAAAAACCTAGCCTCCCCCCCCCACCTGTTTTGCTTTCGAAGCCACTTCAGACCTTCAGAAGCCACCCCCCTTTGTTTCAGACAAATTCAGACCCAATCCGCTTTGACTTGGATCCAAATCCAAAGCAAGATTTGGAAATCCAAATCACTCGTTTTGAGCCTTTTCCCTTTGACTTGCTTGGGAAAATACAATAGCCATAACTTTTTCAGTTTTCATAATGTATATATGAAATTTGGGGAACTCTCACCCCTGCCCCCGAGGGGCGTTGACCTGCCATATTTCAGGCAATTTGGCCCATTAGTTTTTGTGCTAGGTGCAGGTGAAATTTGATTTTTTCAAGGAAAACTCTCAAAGTAAAGAGCTATCATTTTTCACTGCTTGCACAGAAGTGCATGAAAGATTCCTGGGAGGGAATCCTACCTGCCAAATTTCAGATAGTTTGGCCCAAGGAGTTTTTATCTAGGCAGAGGTAAAATGTGCTTTTCTCAGGAACTCAAACCAATGTTCATAAAGGGATAATCAAGTTAGGTGTTGAAGTGGTGAGGAGGTCATTATCCCTAAACTCACTATCCCTAAACTCTGCCACCGACTGTGAAGTCCCTAGGCTGATAATATTTGTGTTTAATAGAAAGAGGTTCACCAATGGCACATTTATCAACGGAAACATTGTACACAATGTGAGACAATAAGATTAACCCATGGACCCTGGGTTGCCACCAATGGTTAATTGGACTGCCACACCAATTCCCCCTACCCTGGATCCTAATGTTTACACAGCAATTGAATGTTACCTAAATGCTTCTAAACAAGGCACTTTTCTAGGTGTTAATGAAGATATATTTGAAATATCAAACAGAAGAATTTGTGTGGGTTATGGATGTTTAAACTGATCATCCCCAGTACATGTAACTTTCACATGTGTCCACCATAACTTATTTCCAGCATGTGAAATGGGGAAGATACATGATCTCTGGAGCCCTGGGGGTGGAGCAACCAAAAAAGGAGGAAGAACCAATGTAAAAATCCCTCAGTCCATCTTTCACCTTGCCACACAAGCCCAGCAGGACTTTAGATTGACCAGTTCCTCTTCCTCAGACTTTAGTTCTCATGCCCCCATAGGATTGCCCAGTTTGTCCCATGACATTGCTTACAACAAAAATTAGTCACAGCTAAATTCAGCTGAATTAGGGGCACAGTATTGTATAATCTTTAATAATTTCTTCTTATTAGCTTCTTATTAGCTGAGTTTTGTTCAACTCAGGCCTCAACACAATAATATAGCATTTGCGGGGGGGAATACAAATCAGCAACCCTGCACTGGAGGCTAATATGGAAAAGATCTCCGCAGCAACCATGTATTTCCCCTTGGTGATGAGGTAGGTTGGAACAAAGGACAACCAAAAACTACAGAAGACCAACGTGCTGAAAGTGATAAACTTGGCTTCATTAAAACTGTCAGGTAACTTCCTGACCAGGAAAGCCACATTCCAGTACAATTTTCCCATTCAGTAAATGCATGTCAAAATCTGGAACTGGAGGAGAGGTTACCAGCCACATAGTACAAATAATGGCTTGAATCAGGGAGCAGGAAAGAACAATGGAGATGGCCAGTCTTTTCCCCACATATTTCCTCATTCTGGATCCTGGCGTGGTGGCCATGAAAGCTAGAACCACTGTAATGGTTTTGGCCAATACAGAAGAAACAGCCACTGAGAAGATGATGCCAAAAGCAGTTTGTCGAAGGAGACAGGTCACCTTTCCAAGTTGCCCAATGAATAGCAAAGTACAAAGGAAGGAGTGCAGAAGGAAGATCAGTAGAGTGTAGGTGAGGATCTGGTTGTTGGCTTTGACTATGAGAGTGTCTTGGTGCTTAGCAAAGATTCCAAGCACTAATGCTGTGATGAAAGAAAAGGATAAAGCAAAGCTGGCCAGAGTGACCCCTAAAGGTTCTTCATAAGACAAGACGCTTATGTCTTTGGGAATGCATATATCTTGGTACTGGTTTGGGTATTGATCATCTGGACAGTGAAAACAATAATCAGCATCTGAAAAAGATAACATGGCAGCCAATTGATTATTGTGGTGCTGCAACAAATCCTTAAAATTACAAAGCCCTGGAGTAGGACGTCTACAAAAATGGGAAGATTAAGGTTGCAAGCTTCTTCGTAGGGCTGATTCCAATGTTACAATGCCCAAATTTCTACACGTTTGGAAGATATGGGAGGGGACTCCTTCAGACGCTCAAATAGATGGCCGATGTCTTTGGGACAGGTGAAACTTCAGGTCAGGGGAAATACTGAGAATTTTTATAACAAAGCAGCCATCTACAGTCAGATGCTCCTTCTGTTAACCATATTCATTTCCTTAAACATTTTTGCTGCTGCTTTTCTGAGGTAAGAGCCTTCCTCCTCCATCTGTTTGGGGTATCTCACCACACAATGTATCTGAGAAAGTTCTCCCTTCCTTCTTCAGATGCCATATGTGGGGCAACATCACTAGCCCTGTCAATATAGGAAATAAGTAGCAAAAAACTTTCATTATTCTTGTGTATTCAACGACGTGAGTAGGGATCTACGAAAGGTACTTACCTTTCCGCCGATTATGCTGATAGAATCATAGAATCATAGAATAGTAGGGCTGGAAGGGGCCTACAAGGCCATCGAGTCCAACCCCCTGCTCAATGCAGGAATCCAAGTCAGAGCATCCCTGACAAATGGCTGTCCAGCCTCGTCTTGAAGGCCTCCAGTGTGGGAGAGCCTACCACCTCCCCAGGTAATTGGTTCCATTGCCGTATTGCTCTGACACTCAGGAAGTTTTTCCTGATGTTCAGCCGGAATCTGGCTTCCTGTAACTTGAGCCCATTATTCCGTGTCCTGCACTCTGGAATGATCAAGAAGAGATCCTGGCCTTCTTCTCTGTGACAACCTTTCAAGTACTTGAAGAGTGCTATCATATCTCCCCTCAGTCTTCTCTTCTCAAGGCTAAACATGCCCAGTTCTTTCAGTCTGTCTTCATAGGGCTTTGTTTCCAGTCCCCTGATCATCTTTGTTGCCCTCCTTTGAACCCTCCCCAGCTTGTCTGCATCCTTCTTAAAGTGTGGTGCCCAGAACTGGACACAGTACTCCAGATGAGGCCTAACCAGTGCTGAGTAGAGGGGAACTAGTACTTCCCGGGATTTGGAAGCGATGCTTCTATGAATGCAGCCCAAAATAGCATTTGCCTTTTTTGCAGCCACATCACATTGTTGGCTCATATTCAGCTTGTGATCGACAACAATTCCAAGATCCTTCTCTCTCGTAGTGTGGTTGAGCCACGTATCCCCCATCTTGTAACTGTGCATTTGGTTTCTTTTTCCTAGGTGCAGAACTTGGCATTTATCCCTATTAAATGCCATTCTGTTGTTTTCTGCCCAGCACTCCAGTCTATCCAGATCACTTTGAATTTTGTTTCTGTCTTCCAAAGTATTAGCTATCCCTCCCAATTTTGTGTCATCTGCAAATTTGATCAGCATTCCCTGCACCTCCTCCTCCAAGTCATTAATAAAAATGTTGAAGAGCACTGGGCCCAGGACTGAGCCCTGCGGTACCCCACTCGTTACCTCTCCCCAGCTTGAGAAGGTCCCATTGATAAGCACTCTTTGAGTCCGATTCTGTAGCCAACTATGGATCCACTGGATCGTTGTTTCATCTAGCCCACTTCGAGCTAGTTTGCTCATCAGGATATCATGGGGCACTTTGTCGAAAGCTTTGCTGAAGTCGAGGTATATGATGTCTACAGCATTCCCACGGTCTACAAGGGAGGTGACTTGATCAAAAAATGAGATCAGATTTGTCTGGCAGGACTTGTTTTTGACAAATCCATGTTGGCTTCGAGTAATCACGGCATTGTTGTCAAGGTGCTTCCAGATGGATTGCTTTATCATCTGCTCCAGAATTTTCCCAGGGATTGATGTCAGACTGACTGGCCTGTAGTTCCCAGGTTCCTCCTTTTTACCCTTTTTGAAGATAGGGACAACATTAGCCCTCCTCCAGTCATCTGGCACTTCCCCCGTCCTCCATGATTTCTCAAAGAGAATAGACAGCGGTTCTGAGAGTTCTTCTGCCAGTTCCTTTATGACTCTAGGATGCAGTTCACCTGGCCCTGGAGATTTGAACTCATTCAAAGTAATGAGGTGTTCCTTGACCATAAGCCTGTCGATCTCAAGCTGCAATCCTGCCCCTTCAGCCTGTACTTCGCCTTTGCCAGGGGGGTCATAGACCCTCTTTTGGGAGAAGACTGAGCCAAAGTAGGAATTGAGCACTTCTGCCTTTTCTTTGTCATCTGTTATCATTTTGCCATCCTTATTTAATAGCTGAACCACCATTTCTTTCCTCTGCCTTTTACTATGCACGTAGCTGAAGAAAGCCTTTTTGTTGTTTTTAGCATCCCTCGCTAACCTCACCTCATTCTCCGCTTTAGCCTTCCTGACACCATCCCTGCAATTCTGTGCTACCTGCCTGTACTCTTCCTTTGTTACTTGGCCTTCTTTCCACTTCCTATATGTGTCCTTTTTTGTTTTCAGGTCATCCCTAAGCTTTTTGTGAAGCCACATTGGCTTCTTCTGTTGTTTTCCACCTTTTCTTCTTGTTGGAATTGTTTGTGATTGTGCCTTGAGAATTTCCTTTTTTAAAAGTTCCCACCCATCTTGGACTCCTTTTCTTGCTAGCATTGCTTGCCATGGGACCTTACTGATCATTGTTCTGAGTTTATGAAAATCAGCTTTCCTAAAATCCAGGGTACGCGTTTGACTACACTCGGCTTTTGCTTCCCTTAGAACCAAGAACTCAAATACAACATGGTCGCTTTCCCCCAGAGTTCCTGTAACTGCTACTTTATCCACTAAGTCATCTCTGTTGGTTAGGATCAAGTCAAGGATAGCTGATCCTCTAGTTCCGTCCTCTACTTTCTGTAGGAGGAAGTTATCCGCCACACAAGTCAGGAATTTCCTGGAGGGGCCATGTTTGGCAGAATTTGTCTCCCAACAAATATCGGGGAAATTGAAGTCCCCCATTACTACTACATCATGCTTCCTTAAAACATTGGCTATTTGCTTTTCAAAAGTTTCATCCTTGTCTTCTCCTTGATTGGGTGGCCGGTAGTAGACTCCGACCACCAGGTTCCTTTTATTCTTTGCTCCATTTATTTCAACCCAGATGCTCTCGATGGGGCTACCAAGCTCCTCCTCCTGTATTTCTGTGCAGAGATATGTATTTTTCACATACAGTGCAACCCCACCTCCCTTTCTGTTCCTCCTGTTCTTTTTGAACAAGTTATATCCTTCAACTGCTGTATTCCAGTCATGAGAGTCATCCCACCAAGTCTCAGTTATACCTATCAAGTCATAATTTCCCTCCTGTATTAAGAGTTCAAGTTCGTTCTGTTTGTTTCCCATACTCTGGGCATTAGTATATAGACATCGAAGACCATGTGCTTCATAGTCTGGCTTTCTTCCTACATGTGTTTGAAGACTATTATTGGGCGCTATCTGAGCTGTTCTCTCCATTGCAGTGCTTGCGCCTATGTCCATCGTTACCCCCAACATTACATCTCCCTTCCCCGTAGGATTCAGTTTAAAGCCCTCCTGATGAAGTTCTTCATGCTGTGGCCAAACACATTCTTCCCAGCCTTTGTGAGGTGCAACCCATCCCTAGCCAACAGCCCATCTTCCAGGAAGTATAGCCCGTGGTCCCAGAATCCAAATCTCTCTCGTCGGCACCACCTTCGTAGCCAGTCATTTACCTGGAGTATTTTTCGTTCCCTTTCTATCCCTCTTCTAACTACTGGAAGGATGGATGAGAAAACTATCTGGGCCCCAAAGTTCTTGAGTTTCCTTCCCAAAGCTTCAAAGTCTGACGTGATCTCTTCGTAGCTCCTCTTGGCGGTATCATTTGTTCCCACATGGATGAGAAGAAAGGGATACCTGTCAGTGGGCTTTATGAGTGCAGGCAACCTTTCAGTCACGTCTCTAATCTGTCCTCCCGGGAGACAACATACCTGGCGAGTCCACGGGTCTTCGCGACATACTTGGGTCTCGATCCCACGCAGCAAGGAGTCTCCCACTACTACCACTCTTCTCTTCTTCTTCTTGTAGGCCTGGGTTTCATTGCCTCTGTTTGACTGACCTTTAGCCTCTTGCTCACTCTCATGCAGGTTCCCCTGTGATTCTTCCTCTGCAGGCTGTCCTCCAGTCGCATCTGCAAGTACCTGGAATCGGTTCCACAGCTCCACTGCTTCCACTGGTGCAGAGTGGTGTCTAGTTCTTCTCCTCCTAACTGTCACCGTTTTCCAAGGAGTATCCTCTATTCCATTTTTCTTCACCTCAGCATTTCCCACTGCCTCATCTTGCTGTTGCTCTTCAAGCTTCTGGTCTGCCCTATGCTGCTGTAGTTCCCCCATTCTGTCCAAGAACTCTTCGTGTTCTCTTATTCCCCGGAGGGTCGACAGTCGCCGCTCTAGTCCACTTACTTTTTCCTCCAGCAGCGTGATCAACTTGCACTTGTTGCAGGTGTAGGCCATGTTGTTCTCAGGCAAGAAAACAAACATGGCACACACCTTGCAGGTCACCACCACTGGAGAGTCTTGTCCTTCCATAGCCTCTTTTCCCTTTTTGTGTCTAGCTTTGTGATTGTTCTAGACTAGCCTGTGCCTGCTCCTCGACTCAGTAGAGGTTAAAAGCAGAGTCCCACTGGTGTGGAAGTGTGTGTTACAAGACAAATAAATGGAAAAAAATGAGTTAAAATAAAAAATAAAAAAGTTAGGGGCCTCCCCCTTGTCCTCCCCTGCCGAACTCCCCTGGCCAACTCCTGTTTGCTCCCCCTGTTCGCTCGCTCTCTGGGAGCTTGCCTGCTTCTGTAGTCCCTGGACCAGCTGCAGCAGCTTGCTCTGCTCTGCTCTGCTCAGCTGGGAGGCGGGAAACAGACTGAAGCTTCCCGCCCAGTCAGCTGCTGGGAGTACTCAGGCCACACCCCTCCAATTCAGTTGGAGCTCTCAGAAGCTCCTGGTGAGCTCACAGCCAGTCAGAAGGATAAAGGGCAGCGCCCTGGGCTTCCTGCAACCCACTTACCTCTTAGCCTCTGTCTCCTTTGTCTCCTTTGTTTCCTCTTCCACTGCAACTCCCCTGGCCAACTCCTGTTTGCTCCCCCTGTTCGCTCGCTCTGTTCGCTCGCTCTCTGGGAGCTTGCCTGCTTCTGTAGTCCCTGGACCAGCTGCAGCAGCTTGCTCTGCTCTGCTCTGCTCAGCTGGGAGGCGGGAAACAGACTGAAGCTTCCCGCCCAGTCAGCTGCTGGGAGTACTCAGGCCACACCCCTCCAATTCAGTTGGAGCTCTCAGAAGCTCCTGGTGAGCTCACAGCCAGTCAGAAGGACTGCTCAGCTGGGAGGCGGGAAACAGGATGCTGGGGGGGAGGCGTTCCGTCCCTCCCCCCGGAATCCTGGCTGGGGGGGAGGCGCTCCATTCCCCCCCCCCGGAATCCTGGCCAGCTGGCTCCGCTCCACAGGGATTCTGCGGAGCCGCCGGCTGGCTCCACCAGCAGCCGGACATCCGGCCGCTGGCTAGCAGGGACGCAAATGGTGGTGGCCATAGCCACCGCCGTTTGCGTCCCTGCAGTTAGCCGTGATAGGCTATGTAAATGTTTATGTAGCCTATCACCGCTGATTTTTTAAAAAATGCGCGTATGTAAATGGGGGCGCCCATGGGCACCATCATTTGTGTTCCTCATTTTGGCACGTCTTAGTCTACGTAAACATTTATGTAGACTAAGACGACGAAAATAAGGGGAACGCAAATAGCGTAGCATCTACGCTATTTGCGTTCCCCTTATTTTTGCCGTCTTAGTCTACATAAATGTTTACGTAGACTAAGACGTGCCAAAATAAGGAATGCAAATGGTGGTGCCCATGGGCACCACCATTTGCGTACGCGCATTTGTTTTTGTTTTTTTAATCAGCTGTGATAGGCTATGTAAAGATTTACGTAGCCTATCATGGTGTTTTTTTAAAATCTAGCCATGATAGGCTACGTAAATCTTTACATAGCCTATCACTTTTTTTGTTTTGGGGGGTATTTTTACCTGGAAATGGCGGCGGCAGCCAGTCGGAAGACCGGCAGCCACAGCCGCTGCCGCTGAACCGCCACTGGAGCCGCCGCTGGAGCCGCCGCCGGAGCCACCGCCACCAGGAAGATCCACCTAAGGTAAGTCCCATCTTGGGGGGGGCGGGGGGCCTTTCCGCCACCGATTTCGGGGGGCCGAATGCACTGGCATTCGGCCTCCCCAAGATCCATGGCGGAACTTTCGTACATCCCTAGACGTGAGTGCTGAATTAGAGTTGTTAGCTCTTCTTTCTGATAGGCTCGTCACATTTAAGAACTATATGGCAAGCAAGTTCTACATGCTGGGAATAGCACCTGTTGAATTTAGCCAATGCAGATGGTTTTGTTTCAGTTCATGTTTTATTCATACATTTCTTCATATTTAGGTTTGAAACAACTTTAGTTGTTTTGTTAGTTTGTTTTTTAAATACAGGTAAAAACAAAACTGGTGCATTTGTCCATCAGTTGCTAATGCATTGTATAAGGTAATTTTTACTGCCATACAATGGCATTTCTACCCCCTGCCCCAAATTTTAAATAGCACAACATAAGTCTTCCTATGGGCATAACCAGGGCCCATCAAATAATATTTCAATCTGCATTGCAGATCTTAGATGTCTGCCACAGTACTGCAATTTTTAAAATGTGGAGGATATGCTGTCTAATCCTCTGATTTGTAGAGTACATGATACAGTCCTGCAGAAGCACCTGTTTGAAAACAAAATAAACAAACAAAACTTATACCTTAAGAAGCCCTAGAGGAAGCTCTGGCTATTGAAGCAGCAACAGTGTGCACCCAAAAATATATTTAGAAATGAAACTACCTGGCTCAGTAATCTAGCTGTTTAACAATCTCGATCTCTGACTATCAGATTCCATAGGGTTCAGTGGA
Organism: Heloderma charlesbogerti; assembly: GCA_026122225.1. Lineage (NCBI taxonomy): Eukaryota > Metazoa > Chordata > Lepidosauria > Squamata > Helodermatidae > Heloderma > Heloderma charlesbogerti. The sequence continues at coordinate 234,069 of JANEZZ010002211.1, forward strand.
ACTGTTCTCCCAATGGAGTAGGTGATGTAAGAACTCTGAGATCCAGGCAACCTTACCTTGTACAGGGTAAGAGCTTTGAGAGATCCCATGAATGTCATACCTGCCATTTCAGGGAGGTACAGTGCCAATATTCATATAGTTAGGGATATCAAGTGATTGCACCAAGCCTAGGTGAGCATGCATCTCTCCCATTTATCACAATGGATGAGATGGTGAACCACATTCAGCCAGGCTTGCAATATTCTGCCAATGTGAGGAAAATGTCAGTGACAGTAATCATCAAGAGCACTCCATGCTTCATGGAAGTCAATTCTGGCCCAGGATACTCGATCATCTCATTAGAGACAGACATATATTCCCATGTGAGGGCCCAGAAATGGTTTCTTTTCCTTCCACAATTACTGACTACCAGGGAAGTGCCTGCACTTGTTAAGCTGAAGTGTGTTTCTAAATATTCCATGGGACCTTATGGCTATTGGCTGTCCAACATCATCATAGTAGCCTCCTAAGCCTGTACTGAGCCACTGAGTATTGGGCTTACAGGATTCCATTGGGTTGGTGGATCAATATTTGATATCACACTAACTGAGTTCAGCTCTGTCTTTGACAGTGGTCTGTGGGAATAAGAGGGTCTTTTGATTTCCTTGCTCCTGGATCCTGCTGGAGCCTCAATCTGGATGAAACCCTGCTGTGTCCCACATGAATTATGAGCAAAGACAGACACTGAACTTGACCCACTTCTAGGGAAAAAAAAAAGTATCCTGGAGTCAGTGACACAGTCAGCATACGAGTCGCCAAGTCTTACCCATTGAGGTCAAATGGTGACATCCATATTTGTCCACATCACCACCCATTTCTAATTCCTGTGGTGAGCCATTTTCTCATGTCACTGTCAGGCAGAGTAGCCTTTGCCACGTTGGCCCTGGCCTAGGTGACTGTCTGTGGATGATGGCACTGCTGATACCAAAACTAGACCCACTGATTGTGGAGCATTCAGAGACAACAACCTTTGAAATGTAGTGGGCACCAGATGTTCTGTATCTGTTCTGTGGCAGAAACATAGTGACACAGCTTATAATTCTCATTAAAGGTTCATTACTCAAAATTACCAGACCTCATGGCCTTGGCATTTGTTGTAAAAGAGATGAATGAAAATCCACAGCTCTTGCCCAATGTCACCCTGGGCTTCCACATCTATAATAGCTACTTGTTTGGAAGCTGGTCCTATCATGCTGCATTGGAACTTTTCTCTACAAAGGACAGATTAATCCCTGATTGGGGGTGCACAAAACCCACTTACCTGGTCTCGCAGCTTTTCGCGGAGGGGGGGAGGCGCTTCCCCGAAGTTCAGGCCAGGGGGGAGGCTTCCCACCTTGCCCAGCCAAAATTCAAGCCGGGGAGGAGGTGCCTCGCCTCGCCCCGCCCGGCCGCGAAATTAAAAGTTAAAAAAAAAAACGCCCCCGTGATAGGCTACGTGACGATTAACGTAGCCTATCACGACTAGATCTGCAAAGTCAGCCGTGATAGGCTACGTTAATCGTCACGTAGCCTACCACGGGTGACTTAAAAAAAAAAATATCTCCAGGATTCATAATTGCATGAATGCCTATGTGTGTGGTGCAGAATATGCACGGACTTCTGTTCTCAAATAATTGCTCTGAATTTGCACATATAGGGTGCAGGACAGGAGGTGTGGTACCTCTGCCACTCAATGAAATTAGTCCTGTATGTGAAAGTGAATTTGAAGAAGGCTAAATGGTTACAGGAAACTCCCCCCTCACCCACACACACACACACACACACACACACCCCAAAATAAAACTAAAATATCAGGAAGAACAATTCTTAATAGCACTTTGTGCATGTGCTATACAACTTCCCAGCCTCATCCTCTGGAATAGAACCTTCATTAAAGATAATGAAATTTCCATTACTTATTCAGAGATTCAAATACAGTGGTTGTTCTAATTCAGACTACCAAACTTGGTGCCCTCCAGCTGTGTTGGACTTAGGGATGGCGGAGAATTTCTCCCCGAAACTTCGGAGGGCCGAGCGCCAACGTGTTCGGCCCCCCGAACAAGTTTCGGGGAGAAATTCTCCGCACCCCCCCCCGGGACGGGACTTACCTTTGCCGAATGTCCCTCCCGGCGGCGGGTCTGGCCGGCAGTCCTGCGGGTGTTCGTCTGGGGTGGGAGAGGCAGCCAGTCTTTTGACCAGCTGCTGCCCCCGCCATTCCAATCAAAGAAAAAAAAAACGCCCCCGTGATATGCTACGTGACGATTAACGTAGCCTATCACGGCTAGATCTGCAAAGTCAGCCGTGATAGGCTACGTAAATCGTCACATAGACTATCATGGGTGACTTAAAAAAAAAAAAAAAAGCGCATACGGATAATGGCGGCCCCTATAGGGAGCCGCCATTCGCGTTCCTTATTTGGTCGCTGTAGTCTACGTAAAGATTTACGTAGACTACAGCGACCAAATAAGGAACGCGAATGGCAGCTCCCTATGGGGGCCGCCATTTGCGTACACGCTTTTTTTTTTTTTTAAAAGTCACCCATGATAGGCTACGTGACGATTAACGTAGCCTATCACGGCTGACTTTGCAGATCTAGTCGTGATAGGCTACGTTAATCGTCACGTAGCCTATCACGGGGGCATTTTTGTTTTGTTTTTTAACTTTGGACTTCGCGGCTGGGCGAGGCGAGGCAAGGCGCCTCTTCCCTGGCCTGAATTTCAGCCGGGTGATGCGGGAAGCCTCCCCCCCGGCCTGAATTTCGGCCAGGCGAGGCGGGAAGCCTCCCCCCCCGGCCTGAACTTTGCAGGGGGAGCAGTGAAGCACCTCCCCCCCACCGCAAACAAGCTTCGAGGACAGGTAAGTGACTTTCGTCCACCCCTAGTTGGACTACAGCTAACATCAACCCCAGCCACTGACCATGCTGGCTACAGATTATGGAAGTTGTAGCTCAAAACGTTTGAATGGCACCAGGTTATGGAATGTTGTTCTAATCGAATAACAGTATTTGTTAACACCCTCCGCCCCCCCCAAAATACAGCAATTTACCTCCCATGAGGTATATAAAAAACTTCAGGCATTGTTGCAAATACCCAGAAGCAAAACTTAGAAAATCTATATCTGCCATAGGGATGTCAGAGAATTCCACCACAGATCTCCGTGGCGAAATGAAGCCCCTGCCCCCCCAACCCACGAAAGGCGCACGAAATGGAACACTTACCTGCTGTCATCCATGCTGACTTGCAAATGGTGGCTGCCCTGCGGCCGCCATTCGCTTCCTGATCATAGCCGTGATAGGCTACGTAAATACTTACGTAACTTATCACAGCTAATGCAGGGAAGCCTTTTGTGTCCCTGCGGAGGCCGTGATAGGCTACGTAAGTATTTACATAGCCTATCACGGCAAGCCAAAAAAAAAAAAAAAAGCATACGCAAATGCTGGTGGTTGCCATTTGCATTCCCTATTTTGAGCCATGTTAGCCTACGATTTATGTAGGCTATTACGGTGAAAAAAGGGAATGCAAATAGCATAGTGGGCACCATTTGCGTTCCTTTTTTTTCGCCGTAATAGCCTACGTAAATATTTACATAGGCTAAAATGGAGGGGTGGGGGAAAGGAATGCAAATGGCGCCCACTATGCTATTTGCGTTCCCTTTTTTTTGCCATAATAGCCTACATAAATATTTATGTAGGCTAAAAGGGCTCAAAATAGCTAACGCAAATGGTGGCGGCCGCAGCCATTTGTGTACACTGTTTGTTTGGTTTTTTTGGCTTACCGTGATAGGCTATGTAAATAGTTATGTAGCCTATCACTGCAGGTTCGTAGGACGCAAATGGCAGCCACTACGGTGGCCGCCATTTGCATCCATAGCAGCCTGTGTGCGGCCGGAACTCCGGCTACAGACAGCCCTGGCTGGCGGCTCTGCGGAGCTGCCACGGAGTGGAGCCGGATGGTTTAGGATTTCAGGGGGAGGTGTGGAGCGCCTCCACCCACACCGCGAATCACCCCGTCAAAAAGGTAAGTGACTTTCATACATCCCTACCATCATTCATATTTAGGGATGGGTGAATCTCTCAGTTTCACTTTCTCCCATATCCATTAAAAAAAATATGAATCTCAAGTTCTTTTTCTCCTGAATATGAAGACCTTTGTGAATTTTTGTAAATTCTTATAAAAATTCAACTAAACAAATGCCCTGACGCAAACTTTGGGAGGGCTACATGTGCCATCATTTGTGTTTAATGTCATGCAAACTGATGAAATAATCAGAAAATTATTATAAAATTAAAATAATAGACAGTTGGTATGGATTTTCAAAAGGAGGCGCATCAGTATGGTGCATTCATGTGTAGAATTCTAAATGACCAGGAAACCAAATTCTGCAGTATTCAAGATTACGTGAAAGTCTATGTGTACTGTACAGAATGGGAAACAATTACCTTCTCAAACATGTGAACAGAATTTGCAGATATAGGAGGAAGGACAGGCAATGTGGCACTTCATGAAGTTAGTCCTACATGTGAAAGTGAATCGTATAATCAAAGCGATGGTTTTCCCAGTAGCAACGTATGGCTGTGAGAGCTGGACTATAAGGAAGGCTGAGCACCGAAGAATTGATACCTTCGAACTGTGGTGCTGGAGAAGACTCTTATGAGTCCCCTGGACTGCAAGGAGGTCAAATCATTCAATCCTAAAGGAAATCAACCCTGACTGCTCATTGGAAGGACAGATACTGAAGCTCAAATATTTTGGCCACCTAATGCGAAGAGAAAATAAATATTTTAGCCACCTGGAAAAGACCCTGATGCTGGGAAAGATTGAAGGCAAAAGGATAAGGGGACGTCAGAGGATGAGATAGCTAGATAGCATCACCGATGCAATGAATATGAATTTGAGCACACTCCGGGAGAGAGTGGAGGACAGGAAGGCCTGGCGTGCTCTGGGCCATGGGGTCACAAAGAGTTGGACACGACTTAACGACTGAACAACAACAAAATGATTTTAGGGATCCCTCCCACTCCCCGCCCACAATCTATCCATCCATCCATCCATCCATCCATCCATCATCCATCCATAAATAGCATCAGGAAGTATAACCCTTAATATCACTTCAAGAGTTCTTTCAAACACCCTAAAGAAAAACTTAAGAGTCTTCATTTGCCATAATTCATGTTAAATGCAATGCAGAGAGGTGTTATTTTCCAGGCTTGTGACAGAATCAGCAACTTCTTATAAAATAATAGACACTTCTTGTAAGAAGAGGTTTGGGATATGGGATCCCTACTTCAGTGATCACGCCAACTACTAGTAGTAATAGTCATTGTAATAAATAAATGTGGCATGGAGCAACGGTAGATTGCTTCTCAGCAAAGGAAGAGAGAGAGAGAGAAGAAGAATAAATACAATCCCTAGAATCAGCATGTATAGACAGATGCACAATTTCATTAAAAAACAGCAACAGCAACAACAACAAAAACAAGTTCCTTACACACGGTGGTCGAGCAGTTCAGAAGAGGGACGTTTCTCAAAGGTTAGCAGATCTGAAAGCATGTAGATCTGATAACTAATGCCAGCAATGATGAGGTCTCCTGACTGAAAATACTTGTGAAGAATGGGAAGAGGGTCACTGATGTTACATTTAACAATAGTAATCTTGCACACTACCTGAGGCAGCAACACTAATGCCAAAACTACAATTACCACCATTGTGTAAGAAAATATTTCAATTTATCCATGGTTATATTGTCATCTGAGTGACCCTAAAAAGTACAGCCTGACTTTAACAGCCAAGAGTGTACAGTATCAGTACAGTATCAGGGATCAGCCTGAAGAATCCCACTCTGTCTGTCTGTCTGTCTGTCTTTCTCTTGGGACACCTCTCACTGGCACAGAACATATTAATAGTATCCTTATGTCTTGTTTTCTAGTTTTGCTTGTGGCCAATGGAACTCCATAGAGACTTGGAGAAAAAAGTAAAAGTAGATAATTATAGCGCAGATAATCGCCTACACAGAGTTATATGTCAGAGGAAAACATGTATATCACAGCTCATCAGAAAGCATATCTTCTGTGCTGTGGAGTACCAAGGGTCACATAGACTTATAATGCACCAAAGAAAAAAGCCAGCAGAGAAATAAAGCCTTAAGAAATTTAAAACAACAACAAAAGAAAACCTAACACAAAAGAAGAAGAAAAAAGTTTGCCAAGTTTCCATTTGTAGTGATGGCATTTGCAGAGATGGCCAGGTGGGCACAAATTCTATACTGGGCCAGTCCCCCCCCCCAAAAAAAATGTTCAACATCAAATTAAAGGCCAGGTTGGCAGCTCACCACATTGGGTGTGGGACAAGGGCAGCATTTGGGTGACCCCAGAAGTGAGAAGGGACAAGCTAGCACATGGTATATGAAACATCCTATTTCAGTGCTGATGTGGGTGGTGTTTGTGGGGTTATAACCCTCCCCCCCACATGCTAGACCCTCTTCTCATTTGCCAACAAAGGAGCAACGACATTGGTGAGAGCAGAGACATGATCCTACATGGCCTTTTCGGCATTTGAAACCTTGGAGTAGGTCCTCACCCTGTTGTGGGCACACCTCTCCATGGGTTTCTCTCATGCTAGGCAGTGGTGGACATGCACATGGACCAAGTGTGGGGGTTTTAGACTCTGATGTGGCCTTTATGGCCCTCCTGTTCTGAAATCTGGAGGAGAAGATGAAAGAAAAAGACAAGGCTAACTACTAAGCTAGGGTCAAGAAAAAGGAAGTGGAAAGCAACTGGTCCAGTTGGGTAGAAAGTTATTTAACTAACATGGGTGTATTCTTTCAGGCTCATCCCATGATGGGACAGTCTTCACTAAATATTTAGACACCATGTATAAGGGATATATTGAGAAGATGCCTGGGAATTTCAGCTTATTTGCTATGTATGCTATCCCAAATGAAACTCCAACGATTACAGGATTCTGAATCTCTTGATGACAGTGCACTATACCTCTTTTGATGCCACCATGGATATGGTGTGACAGTGTGCAAGGGCAACCAGTTGCTGGGGAACATGAACATAGGGATGGCAGAGAATTCCGCCACGGATCTCGGTGAGGCCGAATGCCAGTGCATTCGGCCCCCTGAAATCTGGTGGAACGGCCTGCCACCCCCCCGCCACCCCGCGGATCCCCCCTGGGACGAGACTTACATGGGGCGGATCTTCCAGGTGGCGGTGGCTTCGGCGGCAGAGGCTGGTCTTCTGACAATCTGCCGCCGCCGCCATTTGCAGTCTTGTCGGGGGTGTTTTTTTTTTAACAAGACGTGATAGGCTTACGTAGCGTATCACGTCTGGAATCCCCGTGGAGCGGAGCCAGCTGGCAAGGATTCCGGGGGGAGGGACGGAGCACCTCTCCCCACCAGTGGAACCTGGCAGAGCCAGGTAAGGGGAGTTTCGTACATCCCTAGATGAACAGGAGGGTGCTGTTGCACTTAGGGATGTTGGAGTAATCTGCAATGGAACCAAATGAGTTCAGATTTCAATGAATCCGACCAGCAGATTCTGTAGTGGATTAGCTTTTCACCTGTCAGGTGGATTCCCCTGGCTTGTGGACCATTTTTCTAACCTTCCCTATTTTGCTCAAATTTCATTGTCTAAAAATGCACCACCCAAAATGGCAAAAAATGTGCATTTCCCCATAGGTTAAGCCTAAAAGTTTACATTTGTGGGGGGGTTGCACATTTTGGGGAAATTTGTTCATTTTTATACATGTGCAAATGCACATTTGCACAATCTGGAAAGTGAAAAGAAAGAAAGAAAGCTGATTCCATCTAGGGGTAGGGATGTATGAAAGTCACTTACCTTTTCGAAGGGTGACATTCATGGCAGGGGGGAAGCGCTCTGTCCCTCCCCCTGAAATTCTGGCTGGGGGTGGAGGAGCTCCATCCCTCCCCCCTGAAATTCTGGCTGGGGGGGGAGGCGCTCTGTCCCTCCCCCCAAATCCTGGCCCGCCGGATCCACAAATGGCGGCGGCTATAGCCGCGGCAGTTTGTGTCCCTGCAGTCAGCTGTGATAGGCTACGTAAATGTTTACGTAGCCTATCACGGCTGATGTAAAAGAAAAAAAAACGCACGTACGCAAATGGCGGTGCCCATGGGCGCCGCCATTTGTGTTCCTTATTTTGGCATGTCTTAGTCTACGTAAACATTTACGTAGACTAAAACGGCAAAAATAGGGGGAACGCAAATAGCATAGATGCTACTCTATTTGTCTTCCCCTTATTTTCGCCGTCTTAGTCTATGTAAACGTTTACGTAGACTACGACGGTGAAAATAAGGGGAGTGCAAATAGCGTAGTGTCTATGCTATTTGCGTTCCCCTTATTTTCACCGTTTTAGTCTACATAAATGTTTACGTAGACTAAGACATGCCAAAATAAGGAACACAAATGGCGGCGCGCATGGGCGCCGCCATTTGTGAACACAATTTTTTTTTCTTTTAAATCAGCCGTGATAGGCTACGTAAACATTTACATAGCCTATCACGGTGTTTTTTAAAAATCTAGCCATGATAGGCTACGTAAATCTTTACATAGCCTATCACGTTTTTGTTGTTGTTGTTTTTAACTGGAAATGGCGGCGGCGGCAGCTGGTCGGAAGACTGGCCGCCACAGCCGCTGCCTCCGAACCAACGCATTCGGCCCTCCGAAATTGGTGGGGAAATTCTCTGACACTCCCCCCCCCCCCGAGATGGGAATTACCTCTGTCAAATGTCCCTCGCGGCGGTGGATCCCGGCAGCGGTGCGGCAGCGGTGCGGAGGCGGCGGCGGCCGGTCTTCCGACCAGCTGCTGCCGCCGCCATTTCCAACTTAAAAGAAAAAATGTGATAGGCTACATAAATCTTTATGTATCCTATCACGGCTGACTTTGAAAAAAAAGCGCATACGGCATACGCAAATGGCGGTGCACATGGGCGCCGCCAATTGTGTTCCTTATTTGTGCACGGGTAGTCTATGTAAAGATTTATGTAGACTACGGAGAAAATAAGGGCAACGCAAATAGCGTTGCCCTTATTTTCGCCGTAGTCTACGTAAATCTTTACGTAGACTACCCATGCCCAAATAAGGAATGCAAATGGCGGCGCCCATGGGCGCTGCCATTTGCGTATGCACTTTTTTTTTTTTCAGTCAGCCATGATAGGCTACGTAAAGATTTACATAGCCTATCACGGCTGACTTTGAAAATGTAGCCATGATAGGCTACGTAAATCTTTACGCCTATCACTTTTTTTTTTTTACACTTTACTTTCTTCTTTCCTGGGTGGGGAGACAGGGCGCTCCCCCCTGCCAGAATTTCGGCAGGGAGGGATGGGGCACCTCCCCCCCAGCCAGAATTTCGTCCAGGAGGGGTGGGGCGCCTCCCCACCCGCCAAGAATTTCAGGGGGAGAACTGGAGTGCCTCCCCCCCCCGAAAAAAGCTGTGGGACCAGGTAAGGGACTTTTGTCCATCCCTATTCGTGCCCTACTTTTGAGTTTCCCACAGATGTTTTATCTCTTTCCTGTCCATTTGGGACAGGGCCCTTCCTATTAGATGTTCCATTTCCTGCTCTGTGTTCGAGAAATTCAGTGCCCGTTCAGAATGGGCTCTGAGGAGTTGGACTGGCTTGTCACAGTACTGTGCCCTACCTGGACAACTTTCTATTTGCATGGCTGCATATTTATGGATATTGCCAGCAGCTGACAATGGAATTTAAGGTCAAGGCAGTGGGCCTTGATGTCCTGGTGGCCAAGGAAAAAAGAGAAGGACCCCTCACTGTCCTCACCTTCCTAGACACTGAAACTTATTCTTTTGAAGAACTGTGTAGGCTCCTGGGGAATGAATTCAGTAACCCAAAGGCCAGGGTGTAGATGATGAAACTATCACACAAAATTGCTTTGACATATCTAGTAGGGATGTCAGAGAATTTCTCCACGAATCTCTGGGAGGCCGAATGCCAACACATTTGGCCCCCCGAAATTGGTGGAGAAACAGTCCGCCACCCCCTGCCACCCCCCCGGGATGGGACGTACCTTGAGCGAATGTCCCTGGCGGCGGCGGCTCCCGGCGGCGGTGCAGCAGCGGTGGCGGCGGCGGCGAGTCTTCTGACCGGCTGCTGCCGCCACCATTTCCAAGTAAAAAACAACAACAACAGCAACAACAAACGTGATAGGCTACGTAAAGATTTACATAGCCTATCACAGCTAGATTTAAAAAAGCACCGTGATAGGCTACGTAAATGTTTACATAGCCTATCACGGCTGACTTTTGAAGAAAAAAAAAAAGCACGTACGCAAATGGCGGCGCCCATGGGCACCGCCATTTGCGTTCCTTATTTTGGCCCAGGTAGTCTACGTAAATATTTACGTAGACTACGGTGAAAATAAGGGCAACGCTATTTGCGTACGCGCTTTTTTTCCCCCCAAAGTCAGACGTGATAGGCTACGTTAACATTTACGTAGCCTATCACGGCTGACTGCAAGCCAGGGACTCAAACGGTGGCGGCAATGGCTGCCGTCATTTGCGTCCTGGCAGGAGAAGGGGTTTTGTGGCTGGAGAGACGGGGCGCTCCCCCCCGGCCAGAATTTCGGCGGGGAGGTATGGGGTGCCTCCCCCCCAGCCAGAATTTTGGCGGGGAGGGACGGGGCGCCTCCCCCCCACCCAGAATTTAGGGGGAGGGACAGAACTGCAAAGCAAGCTTTGGGATCAGGTAAGTGACTTTTGTCCATCCTTAATATCTAGCCAGGAGTCCAGGGGAGTGATAGAAGGGAGGGGGAAGAACGGGGCAATTTCATTTTCCTCAAGGAATGGCAGGCAGACATCCAACTGGCAAAAATGGAATTCCCATCTCTGTCTTAGATTTTAGGGATGTCGCTAGTGTCCATTTGAGGACTCGAGCTCGGCGGTTTCCTGCCAGTTTACGTAGTTTCCTGCCAGTTTACCCCCTCCCCGGATGCCAGTCTGCGACTTCCGGCTCTTGCCTGACTGAGCACATGCTGAGTTGGGTAAGTGAGGCAGCCCCCGCTCCTTGCCTGAGTGGAGACGGCAGAATGGGAAGCCTTCCCATCCTGCCACTGAGAGCAACTGCTGGGGCTCAGCAGAGAGGGCCACAGCTGCTCTGGGCGGTGGCGGAGATGGCAGGATGGGTTAGACTGAAGCTTCCCTCTTGTTTCCCATCCTGCCACTGAGAGCAACTGCACCCCTCTCTGCTGGTACTCAGCAGAGAGGAACAAAGTTGCTCATGGCATTGGCAGCAACAGTGCTCACTGGGCCCCTGCAAACCACCAGCTGGCTCATGTTCCAGTGCAAGCCAGGTCCGGCAGTGGGCAGGGATCTGGTGAGAGGGTTGTGGGGCAGACTCAGGTGACTCCAGCAACTCTAGGTTGTGCTAGTCGAACCTTTATCTGTCTTCATAAGTTCCTTGAGGACTCCTTGAGTGTGAGTGAAGGGAATAATATCCAGTGGTTATCTAGTTGAGGACTCCTTGAGTGTGAGTGAAGGGAATAATATCCAGTCCTGGGAAGGGACACAAAGGGGAAAAGAATGGGACCACTTCATTTGCCTCCAGGAAAGGCAGGCAGAGGTTCAACTGGCAAAGATGACATTCCCATCTCTGTTTGAGATGTTTGGGCTGTGGAAGTTGAACCTCGGTCTGTCTTGATAGAAGCCTGGAGGGCTCTTTGAGTTCTACTTAAGGGAATAGAACTACAGAAACTCCTTCAAAGGATATTTGGATGAGCCCTACTTATAATATGTATAAATAGGCTTGCTTCTTTGTAGTTGGAAAAGTTGAAACAATGTAGGAGTATGAAGATGATCAGGAAGCTTTGAAATGGAGAGAAAAGTTCTCCAATGATGGTTAGGAACGCATTAGTCTTTTTTTCCCCCCTCATGAAATTGTATTTTATTTCAAAATAAGCTTAACAAATTAAGGCAACAACAATCAGAAGAAAATGTACATAATAATACATCAAGATCACTAAAGAAACGAAGGAATTCACTAATTATAAATCTTAGTCTATAACTGATATGGTTATGGAACATTTACAGTACAATGACTGAAGTAAGAGCACAATATCTAATGGAAGTCTTATTTTTATGGTCTAATTTTCTCTCATCATTTGATTGATGCTCATTGACATCACCACACTGCACCATTTCCAAAATCCCTCCAGTCACTGTGGGGTAGAGGTGGGATGAAAAATATAAACTTTCTATCCCTTCTGTGTGCAGAACAGTTTATAGAGTAGCTTTACACAGAGTGTATGTTCCTTGTTAGGTATTGAGGCCCAAAACACAATTGTTGTTGTTTGTAGATCCCCACATCACAGGAATGTAATTTAAAAGCACATGAACAACCACTACAATCACAGAGTTTGGCTGTCAGTGGCAGAGTGATAGACCTAAGTCCCAGATTTCTCTGCTGGTTGGAACAGGCACACAAAGTCTGTACAACTGATGCTATCTTTGCACACTGTAAGTACCCACCTGACAACCAGGATACAGTGATTTTCATTAATTCCACTTTCCTGCTGGAGTTATTGGGTAGGCAGGCTGCATTGCTGAAACCCACTTGGAAGTTGAAAGGCCCACTGTTGAACCTCAGCCTACATGTTCAGAAAGGTAGCTCTAAACCAATTGAACTATTAGATAAAACCAGGCCTGAAATACTAAACAAACAGAAGACCCCTCATTCCTGTAAACAAGGATGGTGGAGAATTCCGCCACGGACTCCAGTGAGGCCAGATTCTTAGAATCCACCCCCCCCCAGAGTCCGTGGCGGAATGGACCACCCCACCCCACCACCCCGCGAAGTCTGACCCAGCCAGATCCTACCTGGCAGGGCCCATCTGCTGGGCCCGTCCACTGCCCCATGTGGATGCAAAATGGCATCTGGCATAGCGGATGCCACTTGCGTCCTTCCCTTTTTGCCGTGATAGGCTACGTGATGGCGTCCACTATGCCATTTGCATGCCTCCCTTTTTGCCATGATAGGCTACGTAAAGTTTTACATAGCCTATCATGGCCAAAGGGAGGCACGCAAATGGCGTCCACTATGCTGGACACCATTTGCGTCTGTAGACCAGCTGCGGCCAGAAATCCAGCAGCAGTCGGCCCCAGAGTACTCCAGGGGGAGGACCGGATCACCTCCCCCTCCCGTGGACCCCCCAGAGGACCCAGGTTGGTGGGGTCCGTACACCCCTACATATAGCTTCTGTAGTTTAGATGGGGAGGAAAAGACAGGGAAGTTCCCTTGCATCAGTCCAAGTCCTATTATGAGAGTGGATATCTACTTTCACGATGTTGTATCCAACCCAAAGAAAACCAGTGTCACTTACTACTCCTGGAAAATTAATAATTAATACTTTCTCCTTCTCAGTTCCTCTCTAATGTTCAGCTCAGGTCGCAATATAATGATATAACATTTTGGGGAAAAGATGCAACACAGTAAGCCAGCACTGGAGCCTAAAATGGAAAAGATCTCCACAGCAACCATGTATTTCCCCTTGGTGCTGAGGTAGGTTGGAACAAAGGAAAGCCACACACTGCAAAACACCAGCATGCTGAAAGTGATAAATTTGGCTTCATTAAAACTGCCAGGTAAATTCCTGGCCAGGAAAGCCACAGTGAAACTGACAAAGGCTAGGAATCCCATGAAGCCCAAGACACAGTAAAACCCAGTGGCTGACCCTTCATTACATTCCAATACAATTTCTCCATTCAGTGAATGCATGTCAAAATCTGGAACTGGAGGAGAAGTTGCCAGCCACATAGTACAGATAGTAGCTTGAATCAGGAAGCAGGAAAGGACTATGAAGCTGGCCAGTCTTTTCCCCACCCATTTCTTCATTCTGGACCCTGGCTTGGTGCCCATGAAAGCAAGAACCACTATGATGGTTTTAGCCAATATGCAAGAAACCGCCACAGAGAAGATGATGCCAAAAGCAGTTTGTCGAAGGAGACAGGTCACCTTCTCAGGTCGGCCAGTGAATAGCAAAGTACAAAGGAAGGAGAGCAGAAGGAAGATAAGTAGAGTGTAGGTGAGGTTCTGGTTGTTGGCTTTGACAATGGGAGTGTCCTGGTGCTTAATGAAGATCCAAAGTACTGATGCTGTGATGAAAGAAAAGGATAAAGCAAAGCTGGCCAAAGTGATCCCTAGAGGTTCTTCATAAGACAAGAAGTGTGTGTCTTTGGTAGGGATGGCGGAGAATTTCTCCCCGAAACTTTGGGGGGCCGAGCGCCAATGCGTTCGGCCCCCCGAACAAGTTTCGGAGAGAAATCCTCCGCACCCCCCCGCACCCCCCCCCCGGGACGGGACTTACCTTTTGCGAATGTCCCTCCCGGTGGCTGGTCCGGCCGGCGGTTCGGCGGGTGTTCGAGCGAGGCGGGAGTGGCAGCCGGTCTTTCGACCGGCTGCCACCGCCGCCATTGTAATGAAAGAAAAAAAACAAAACGCCCCCTGATAGGCTACGTGACGATTCACGTAGCCTATCATGGCTAGATTTGCAAAGTCAGCCGTGATAGGCTACGTGAATCGTCACGTAGCCTATCACGGGTGACTTTAAAAAAAAAAAAAAAGAGTGTACGGATAATGGCAGCCCCCATAGGGAGCCGCCATTCCCGTTTCTTATTTGGTCGCTGTAGTCTACGTAAATGTTTACGTAGACTACGGCGAAAATAAGGGCAACGCTACAGCCACTAAATAAGGAACGCGAATGGCGGCTCCCTATGGGGGCCACCATTCGCGTACACGCTTTTTTTTTTTTTTTTAAAGTCACCCGTGATAGGCTACGTGACGATTCACATAGCCTATCACGGCTGACTTTGCAAATCTAGCCGTGATAGGCTACGTGAATCGTCACGTAGCGTATCAGGGGGCGTTTTTTTTGTTTTTTTTTTTACTTTCGCGTTCGCGGCCGGGCGAGGCGAGGCGCCTCCTCCCCGGCCTGAATTTTGGCCAGGCGAGGCGGGAAGCCTCCCCCCGGCCTGAATTTCGGCCGGGCGAGGCAGGAAGCCTCCCCCCCTGGCCTGAACTTCGCGGGGGGAGCAGCGAAGTGCTCCCCCCCACCGCGAACGGCCTTCGAGGACAGGTAAGTGACTTTCGTCCACCCCTAACATTGATAATAATAATATTAATAATTAAATGGGATTGGGTGTGGTACATTCTCTTCCTACAGTGGAAGGGAAAGTACCAGTCACTCCTTATTATTCCATGCAAGCTAAAGCCAATTGGATCACACTGCCTGAAAATATGATCTGGGCAGATATATGATATGGTTAAAACAAACAAACAAACAAACAAACAAAACTCCTTACACAAGATCTTCAAAGATTTCATAAGAAGGGTGCTTTTCAAAGGATATTGGAATGGAAAACATGTAGATCTGAGAAATAATGCTACCAATAACGAGGTCTCCTGACTGATGATACTTGTGAAGAATTTGAAGGGGAGTCATGATGGTACAGTCACCAACACCAGCACCATTTGCCACCTGAGCCAGGAACAACAATGAATATCATCTGGCAAGAAAATAGTCCCTCTCAGCATCGGTTCACCTCATAGTATAGTATCATTGCCATTCAATTATGCTTCAGCAGCATCTCATTCAAATGGAGACCCTCTCAGCTGGCTTTAGGCCAAAACTGTGCAGTGCAAAGTATCATTTATTTATTTAATTTATTTATTTCATTTCTATGCCGCCCAATATCTGAAGCTCTCTGGGCGGTATCAGCAAGCAAACAAATTGATGGAGCCCTGGTCTGTCTGTAGCCACAACTTCGAATGGAGCAGGAGATATTATAACCTTCAGTCTTGGCTGATAGTTTTGCTAGCAGCTTCTAGAACTCCATAGGGACAGAGTAGCAGAAGTAATTACCATTAATTTCATAATTACATGGCATGTAACTGCAGTATTATAGGTTTTCTGTGACACTGCAGAAAACACGCATGTTTTAATCTACTATCAGCAGAAGACGTCTGCCAGGGCCCAGCTTCAGCACTGCGGTGGACCTTGTCATTTACAGCTAAGGATGTTGTGAGAGTCTGGGAAGGGGGTGGAGTCTGGCACCCACCCCCCATCCAGCTTGCCAAGCCTCCGCACACACCCAGACCCACTCACTGAGCAGCCCCATGTCCAGTGAGTGGGTTTGGCAGCTGCCCGGTCCCTAAGCAAGCTGCCATTTTGCATAAAAATTGCAGCTCAGGGATTTCTGGGAAATCCCATGCCACCCATCCTTGCCGCCTACCACACATGATGCCCACCAAACCCCTCATTCTCCCCAGTTGGTGGGTGTCCCCTGCCTCCGCTGCCTTGCAAAGAAGGAGACCACGAGGACTTGACAGGCAGTGGGGGCAGGAGTCCCCCGCCGCCTGCCAAATGGTCATTATCCCATCCTTGTAAGGAAGTGAGAACATGGGGTTGGTAGGCAACTCCACCTGTAGAGTCGCTCCTCGCCTGTAGTATTGCGTAAGGGGGCCCTTTACGGCCACCATTTATGCAACATTATTTTCCGGAAAACCCCAAGCCACCATTTTGTGCATTTGCTGGTGGCTCTCTAAGAGGATGGGTGGCCATGTGGTGCTTGCTGTGCTCTCACTGAGCCATCTAGAGGCTTGTGTGGTGAGTGGGGGTGAGAGGCAGTGAGTGATCGCAGCTCGACGGTGAGCACCCCGCACAACTGGGTGCAGGTGAGTCCATCTATCCCTATTTATAGCTAAGATGTGATTAGAAGTAGCCTGGGAGGGCTTGGGCTGACTCAGCCTCTGCAATGTCGGCATCTATGGGAGCTTATCTCTGTCAGTGTTCTCAAAGCAGAGCTGGGGGAGTTCCCCCTACTACCTGTCCACCTACTGGTCGGGCCTTGGCAGGCAGGAAGGATGGAAGCTGTCCATCGTAGGGATGCCAGAGAATTTTGCCGCGAATCTCAGGGAGGCCGAATGCCAGCGCATTCGGCCCCCCGAAATTGGTGTTGAAACGGTCTGCCCCCCCGCCCCCCCGGGACGGGACTTACCTTGGGTGAATCTCCCTGGCGGCGGCGGCACCGTCGGTGGTTCGGCGGCGGTTTGACGGTGGTGCAGCGGCTGCGGCTGCGGCGGCCAGTCTTCCGACCGGCTACCGCTGCCGCCATTTCCGGTAAAAAAAAACACAACATGATAGGCTACGTAAAGATTTATGTAGCCTATCACGGCTAGATTTTTAAAAAATACCGTGATAGGCTATGTAAATGCATTTGGGGTGGGTTAGGGTTTTTTTTTAAAAAAAAAATTTTATGGTAAAATTTTATTGTTTTAAATTGTTTTATGGTGGGTTGTACATCGCCCAGAGTGGCTGGGTGACCAGTCAGATGGGCGATTAATACATTTAATAAATAAATAATAAATAAATATCACGGCTGAGTAAAAAACAAAACAAAAACGCGTGTACGCAAATTTGCGTTCCTTATTTTGGCACGTCTAGTCTATGTAAACATTTACGTAGACTACGGCGAAAATAAGGGGAATGCAAATAGTGTAGACGCTACGCTATTTGCGTTCCCCTTATTTTCGCCGTAGTCTACGTAAATGTTTACGTAGACTAGACATGCCAAAATAAGGAACGCAAATGGTGGCGCCCATGGGCGCCGCCATTTGCATACATGTGGGGTTTGGTGGTTTTTTTTAGTCAGCCGTGATAGGCTACGTAAACATTTAAGTAGCCTATCACGGCTGACTGCAGGGACGCAAACGGCGGCAGCTACGGCTGCCGCTATTTGCAGACCCAGCTGGCCAGGATTCGTGGCGGGAGGGATGGGCCGCCTCCCCCCTGGCCAGAGTTTTGGGGGGGAGGGACGGGGCACCTCTCCCCCAGCCAGAATTTTTTTGGGGAGGGATGCGACGCCTCCCCCCAGGCCAGAATTTCTGGGGGAGGGACGGTGCGCCTCCCCTCCACCTCGAATCACATTTCATCTAAAGGTAAGTGACTTTTGTGCATCCCTAGTCCATCAGAACCTGATAGAGATGTGGTGGGGTTTGCAAAAGCATTGCCCAGGTTGAAGTGTCAGTGCTGGAGGGCTGAGCAGTGATACCCTGTTTAGACAGGGCCCTTCCTGAAAGGCCAAAAGCCCTTGTCTGTCATGGGGTCCAGAAGAGTACAGTAACACTTTCCCCTTTTAAGCTGATGCAAAGGTGAGGAGTCTTTGCTAGTAGGAACATCTCCTCTTCATTGCCTGAAGCACTAAGTGTTTGGATTCACCATCATAGGAGCCTCTGGAGATACTCTGCACGTGGACTCTCTGTTTTGAATTGGAACTTTGGGTTGCTAAGGACTTGCCATGAAAAGTACCATGATGCCTTTCATAGACTTTGAACTCTTGTTGCTGTGGATTGTCTGTCTTCCTTGTTGTTAGCCCAGACTGCCGTCAGGTTGTGTTTGATCTTGACTCTTGGACTTTTCTCTCTGGACTCATGCAGCATGGAATTACCAAGGTGCAAGCTATGACATGGAAGTCTTTGCTTGTGTGGGTTTACCCTTGGATTTGATAGGCCTTGACTATGTAGCCTGGAGTTTCTAATGAAAGATTCAAAGGACTAACTCTCTGTGGGTGTGGTTCTGTTTAGGCCTTTCTAGAATTTACCCCTTTGATTGCCTGGGAGGGATCATTCCAGGAATCATTCTCATTCCTTGTCTGGGGTTTGGAACCCCATGGATGGATTGCCTGGGTTGGATATGCCAAGAGAATCCCAAGTCCCATCCCTTGTGTTCAGAGCCATGGTGATGGTTCCATGGGGAACCACATTGATGGGGATCTCAGTCATGGTGATAGTGTTTTGCTTTTGACTGTTCTGGAAATACATAGATCCTGTAGCTACTGACCGTCAGCTATACGATTTCAAAAGAGTGTAACCATTAAGCTTTGGCCGTGGGATTTCCGGCAATAAATAAATCTTACTGATGTGAGTGTCTGGTGTCAGAACTTGCTGAAGCTAAGCAGGTCTGGGTCTGGTCCATGCTTGGAGGGGAGACCACTTGGGAACCATATGTAGCCACCTTGAGTTCCACAATGGAAGAATATAGGCAGATAGGCCTTAGGAAGGCAGGTAGTCCCATGCTCACTGGAACCCTCCAAAGTGGAAGTAGGGTATCTTCCAAGTGTCAGGTTCCTCCACAACAAAGGCTCAATGTACTAGGGGCAAGGCCTCCATTAATGTTGCAGGGTGCTCTAACAACAGTGTCACCGATATTCATAAAAGGTGAATCAGAGAAATTGTGGGGTCTGGTGCTCTACAGGATTGAGGGATCTCAGTCTCACCACTCCATTCTGAAAAAGAAGAATGTGAGCTATCTGCAAAGTCAAACTGACTCAGTCTTCCTCACTCCACCTTCACCTTCAGTGGAGTGATCCTCCACCAAGCACCTCGGCTGGAGGTCTGGTTTTGGGATGGGGAGAGTCCTTCCACCCTATGCCTCAGTTAGTGTGGCTTCACCTGTATCATACATTTCCCCATTGGGGATGTTCTGCAATGAGTGACACACTTAGTGCCCTGCACACCCTAGCAATTGGGGAGTGGGATTCCTCTCCCCATGTCAGACATCTCAAGGGGCTTAGACTCATCCCTGACACCCTGCTAGTCTCTTCAAGCCCATGCCACCAGGGATGGGGACATAGGGAGATGGTGGGGTTAGGAGTGGAGAGGTGCAATGCTTGTGGAGGGTTCCCCAGGTCCTGAGGGCTCTTGGGGAACCACCACTGGGTGGATGAAGTCTTCAGCTGATGTTCCTCATCTCTACCCTATAATAACTTAGTCTAAATAAAGATGGGTGGATCTGTCTGTTTTGCTTTCTCCTGAATTTGAATTTTTCAATTTATAAAATCTCCAGTTCCTTTTCCTTCAAATAAGAATAACCTTGAGAATTTTCAATTTTGGTAAATTCTTATCAACAGTGAATTGAAAAGAAATGCTGACCTCTCCCTAGTCTACAACTAAGCCTTAGTATGTGCGGACTTCCAGTTGGAACCATGTCGCCCTGGCAAGCATCCTGCGGAGGCTCCACAGGTTGCTAGGGATGTCAGAGAATCCCATGACGGATCTCGGTGAGACCAAATGCCAGTGCATTCGGCCCCCCGAAATCCATTGCGGAACGAAGCCCTCGCCCCCCTCATGAAAGGTACATGGGATGAAGTCCCCGCCGTCCCCAACCCACGAAAGGCGCATGAAATGGAGCACTTACCTGCTCCCATCCGTGCTGCTTTGCGAATGGCGGCTGTCCTGCGGCCGCCATTCGCTTCCTCCTCTTCAGCTGTGATAGGGTACGTAAATACTTACACAGCCTATCACGGCTAATGCAGGGACACCATCTGCGTCCCTGGGGGGCCGTGATAGGCTATGTAAGTATTTACATAGCCTATCATGGCAGGGGGGAAAAAAACCCAGTGTACGCAAATTATGCCAAAAGCCAGCCACCATTTGCATCCCTGCAGGGCTGCCCAGAGGCCAGATGTCCGGCTGCGGGTGGCCAGAGCCAGCCAGCAGCTCTGCAGCTTGGCAGCGGAGTGGAGCTGGCCAGGCAGGATTCTAGGGGGAGGGACGGAGCACCTCCCCCCTGTCGAGGATTCTGGGGGTAGGGATGCAGCAACTCCTCCCACCTGCGGAACGTGGCAGAGCCAGGTAAGCGGGGTTTCGTACACCCTTACAGGTTGCCTCCTCAAACAGCTTTTAAAAGGTTAAAAAAAACCTTTTCATCTTCCCCTGGAATTAAAAGGAGAAGCTAGAGTACCATCTGGATCAGATCTTGGAAGAACAACTCCTTTTGCGGAGCAGCAGAAGAGCTGGACTCTAGTCTAAGGTCAGTTTTCTGGAGTGTCATCTACTCAAAGCTGTTTTGATACTCCTATGTAATTAGGAGACTTCAGGGCTGATGAGCTCCAGAAGTATTTATGAATTAAAAATACCAACAATATCAGAGGGCCTGCAAAATCTGTTGAAGGGACTGTTTTTTGTAATTATACTTACTTGCTCTCTTTACGGAAGAGGAGGATGGCAGCATCAAGGGAAGGAAAAAAGCTGCGGGACCACTGCCAACTCCCCAACCCCTCCCTTGGGAAAGGTTTCTAGAGATGCCGGAGATGTAGAGGAGTTGCTGGCTCTGATAAAAACTTTGTCTTCTCAATTAGCAGAGCAGGCTAAGAGGCTGGATACAATCCAAGATTCTATTACTAACCTTTAAGGGGCTGTGGATCTAATTAATAGCTCTTTGCAAAAAATGGAATTGAAGGTTAATGCTCTCGAAGACCAGGTCTGTGCAAGAGATGGCTAGGCATGCCTCTCATAATGCCCTGTCTGCGAGAATTTCCCAACTGGAGGCATATAGTGGTAGAGCGAACCTTTGGTATCAAAGATCTGCCTGCTGATATAAGTCTGTCTAAATTCTTGGATAAATTTCTGCAGGAGCTCTCACTCTGTCATCTGATTATTTACTCGATATTGAGCATGCATACCATGTTCCAGGTCCAGTTCGTGGCATCAAAGGGACTGCCTATACTATTATAGTTTAATTTGCAAGAGTTTCAACAAAAAATCCTATTTTCAATCCCCCCAAAAAACTTAAGCCTTAGTATGTGCAACTAAAATAATCACACATTATGTCCCTGTTTACCCAACCTCGCCTTCCTCTTTTATATTGCAAGTCCCTTGGGGCAGGGACCTATTTTACTCTGTTAAGAGCCATGCACACTGTTGCCCCTAAATACATACACACATACATACATACATACATACATACATACAAATGGCAGATCTATTGTGTTGATAATACACATTGGAGAGAAAAAAGTAACACCTTTGCAGATATTTTTGTTTTAAATAAATAAATGACATTTACATTTGGACTTCGAAGTATTCATAGTTTGAACAAATGCCCCAGTCCTTTGGCTGTGTAAAATTCTTTTCAAACCTGAAAAATATAGCTTAGAAACTAGTAGGGATGGCGGAGAAATCTGCCATGGACTCCCATGAGGAAGGATTCTTTAGAATCCAGCCCCCCGGAGTCCATGGCAGAATGGACTACCTCCCTGCCACCCTCCCAAAATCCACCCAGGATGGACCCTACCTGCCTCTGGCCAGTCCATTCCATCCGTTGCCATCCGCTGCTCCGGTCTGCGGCTGCAAATGGCATCCAGCGTAGCGGACACCATTTGTGTTCCTGCATTAGCCGTCATAGGCTACATAAATATTTACATAGCCTATCATGGCAAAGAGCTGGGACACAAATGGCATCCACTATGCCATTTGCATCAGTACTCTTTTCGTGATTGTCTACATAAATATTTATGTAGCCTATCACAGTTAGAGCAGGGATGCAAATAGCGTCCCCTATGCCAGACGCCATTTGCAGCCGCAGCCCGGCAGCGGACGGACGTCTGGCTGCGGATGGGCCCAGCTGGCGGCTCCGCGGAGTCGCTATGGAACAGAGCTGGCTGGGGAGGATTCTGGGGTGAGGGACGGATAGGCTCCCCCCACCCCGCAGATGCCCCCCGGAACCTAGAGGAAAGTATTTTGTACATCCCTAGAAAATAGGCCTTTTTGTTGGGTTTTAGTTTGTTTGGTTTGTTCGTAAGGCCTCATTTTTCTGGAGGCCTTTTTTTTACTGCATGTGATTACATCTTACTGTCCCATTGAGGACAATCAAAGAAGAAGTAGACATACAATGAAATATAATCAACATGTTTTTTTTCCTTAAATGTTTCTTCTCATGTCATTGAGTAGGTGATTATCTCCCCTCCAATAATAAGATTAGAAATGATTACTTCTATGTCCTCTCAAGCTCCCAAAGGAAATCCAGGAGCCAGTCTCAAAGCAATTACCCAATGCTGAAAGGTGGCATTAATGTTCCCTGTGCCATTAAGAGCTATACAGCTCCATCAGACTGAGCGCTAATTTGTTACTTTGTACACGGCTTGGAGTAA
This sequence comes from Heloderma charlesbogerti, assembly GCA_026122225.1. Taxonomy (NCBI): domain Eukaryota; kingdom Metazoa; phylum Chordata; class Lepidosauria; order Squamata; family Helodermatidae; genus Heloderma; species Heloderma charlesbogerti. The sequence goes on from JANEZZ010002211.1 coordinate 257,043, forward strand.
GTCAAATATATGGCCATTTATTTGGCTACTTATTTGACATTCATTTAGCAGCAGACTGTGCTGCTAGGGAATCCTCACATGGCACTGTGGGGAGAGATGCAGTGTTTGCTGGAAGGAAGAGTCTCATGCAAGGTGGTGCCCTTTAGAGTCTCACTATTTTGGTTGCTGCTTCAGATGGCATGCAATGCTCCTATGGAGAAAGGTAGCATGAGTGAACTTGTTCATATTCTTCACCGTTATTATGAGTCTGGAGATCTCATCACTGCTGACATTCTTCCTCAGATCTACATATTATCAAGTCCTTCAACCTTTAAACAACAACCATCTCAAGAAATCCCTGATGACCTCATGTAAAGAGTTTGGTTTGTTTGTTGGTTTCTAAACTTATCATACTACAGCTGTGAAATGCTTTTTAGGGTGGGTGGATTTGCAGGCGAAGTATGGTACGTGTGGTACTAATTTCTTCCCATTCAGGAAGCAGGGTCATGGCTCTGTGTGTGAAAACTCTCCTAAAGTTCTATGAGTGGGGCCAAAATTCTGGTAGAAGGGAATGTTTTAGGAGGTGGAACTTCTTAACACATTTCCTTCAAGGCAAACTGGTCCCAGGGCTTTGAAAGATGGAGCAGCAACTGCTCCTGGGAAAAAAGAGGGGATTGAAAGCTTGCTGACTACCTCATACTAATGTATGTATGCTACATTTACTGCCTACCTGTAAATCAAATGAATGTGTCCTCCCCGACACACACACTCACACATGCACACACACAAATTAATGTCCCCAAAGCAACCCAAAAATTCATTAGGAATTCATAATCCTCCTCCATTTTATCCTCACATCAACAACCCTGTGAGGTGGGTTGGGCTGAGAGTTTGTGACTGGCCCAAAGTCACCCAGTGAGCTTCCATGGCTGAGTGGGGACTAGAACCCAGATCTCCCGACTCCCAGTCCAGCACTGTAGCCACTGCACCACACTGGCTTTATTTATGCTGTATATATATAATTTTGGTTGTATGGTAGATACCATTTTATTCTCCAAGTCTTTTCAAACTGGATAGCTTCAAAGGGTATTTGCATTCCACAACCTATTTACTGTGTATTTTTAGTTATGCTGTAAATTAGGGTTTACATGCAGCAATGACTTTCATGAAAGTTTCAGCACTTACGTTTTTATTTGTTTGTTTTCAACTATTTTATCTTTTGGGGTCACGAAGAGTTGGACACGACTAAACGACTGAACAACAACAATTTTATCTTTGTTATCTACCATGAGACCTAAATTGTTGGGTGACTGATACAAATTCTGTAAATAAACTAAAACAATGAAAAAGGCCTAAGACCACATAGCAATTCTAAATTTAGTACATTTACCAACATCTGAAATTTTGTGACAACCACTTGAATGTCTGCCCCCAATGATCTTTGAGAAAGTATTTGCTACCTCATGAAACTGCTCCCACCTCCCTGTGGAGAAAATCTAGATGATTCAACATTGACTTCAGCAGTGTGTGTCTTTGTGTGGGTGTGTGTATGAGTGCACGTGTATATACTTAATCACGTTTTTCTAACATACTGATGCCATATTTTGAATATTCAAGTAACAACCAAGCCACTGTCAAATAAAACAATGGATGTTTGAAGTTGATTTTGAAGGGCATGACTGTGCGTGTTGAGTGTGGTCATGAGTACTTTCCAAAGCAGCTTGAGTTGTCTGTCCACAAGACGTTTGTCATCTTTCCTCTGACTGGGGTCCTGCAGTGTGTTTTTGTCTAATATTTACAGTCTGCAGGCTGAAGCAACCAGCCATGACATTGTATTCCACTTTCACTGCAGGGTACTGACTCAGGGCTACCAGCACATCCTGGCATTGGTATTTGCTGTAAAGGAGATCAATGAAAATCTCTGGATTTTGCCCAATGTCACTTTGGGCTTCAACATCTATGACAGTGAGTTCAGGCCAAGATGGACCTATCTTGCCTCCATGGAACTTCTCTCAACAAAGAATAAATTCATCCCTAACTATAAATGTGATATCCAGAACAATCCAGTGGCAGTCATTGGGGGACCTGACTCTGAAACTTGTCTAGACATGGCAACCATCTTGTTCATCTACAAGATTCCACAGGTAAGTGAATCATTCACAAACAATTAACACTACTCTTTTTCCCCCTCTTTTTTTTAGATGTGGTTTGGAGTCTTGGCATATGTGAAATAATGAGGCATAACTTGTATAGTTCTTAAAGTTAAATCTTAAGTAAAAAAGAAAAAAGAAGGGAAGAATCTTTCTAGTTTATACTGTCATATAAATGAAAATAATTCAAGAATAGTTGCAGAACTGGTACTCCCATATTCATGTCCAGAGCGATTGAGATGAGAATGGTGTGCATGTCTATGTTCTGTCAGGTCAGTATGTTCCCTTCTGCTACATTAATGGCAAGAATGACTTCTGTTTGATCATCGGAAGAACATCAGAAGAGTCATGCTGCACCAGACCAAGGGTCCATCCAGTCCAGCACTCTGCCCACACAGCGGCCAACCATGCCAACCAAGAAACCATGCACAAGTCCTGAGTGCAACAGCACTGCCCTGCCCATGCTCCCCAGCTACTGGGGTACATAGGCATACTGCCTCTAATACTGAAGGTAGCACATAACCATCAGGACTAGCAGCCATTGATGGCCTTCTCCTCCAGGAATATATCTAAGATTTACGTGCCTATCACGGCTAGATTTTCAAAAAACACCGTGATAGCCTATGTAAATGTTTATGTAGCCTATCACGGCTGACTTTGGGGGGGGGAAGTGCGTACGCAAATGGCGGCGCCCACGGGCACCGCCATTTGCGTTCCTTCTTTTGGCTCTGGCAGTCTACATAAATATTTACGTAGACTATGGCGAAAATAAGGGCAACGCAAATAGCATTGCCATTTTCACCGTAGTCTACATAGGGATGGACGAACGTCCCTTACCTGATCCTGCAGCTTGCTTCGCGGAGGGGGGGAGGCGCTCCATCCTTCCCCCGAAATTCTGGCCGGGGGGAGGCGCCCTGTCCCTCCGGCCGAAATTCTGGCCGGGGGGGAGGCACCCATCCCTCCCCATTGAAATTTGGGCCAGGGGCAGCGCCCCGCCTCTCTGGCCACGAAAATTCTTCTTCTGCCGGGACGCAAATGGCGGTGGCCATAGCCGCCGCTGTTTGCGTCCCTGGACTGCAGTCAGCCGTAATAGGCTACGTAAATGTTTACATAGCCTATCACAGCTGACTTTGAAAAAAAAAAAAAGCACGTACGCAAATGGCGGCCCCCATGGGCGCCGCCATTTGCGTTCCTTATTTTGGCACGGGTAGTCTACGTAAATATTTACGTAGACTATGGCGAAAATAAGGGCAATGCAAATAGCGTACGTGCTTTTTTCCCCCCCCAAAGTCAGCCGTGATAGGCTACGTAAACATTTATGTAGCCTATCACGGTGTTTTTTGAAAATCTAGCCATCATAGGCTACGTAAATCTTTACGTAGCCTATCACGTTTGTTGTTTGTTTTTGTTTTTTTACTTGAAAATGGTGGCGGCGGCAGCACCATTAACATTTAAGCTACGTTAACATTTATGTAGGCTACATTAACATTTACGTAGCCTATCACAGCTGACTGCAGGCCAGGGACGCAAATGGTGGCGGTTACGGCCGCCGCCATTTGCATCCCGGGCTCCTGGAAGGAGAGCCGGTTTCGCAGCCAGAGGGACGGGATGCTTCCCTCCTGGCCAGAATTTCGGCCGGAGGGACAGGGCACCTCCCCCCCAGCCAGAATTTCAGAGGGGAGGGACGGGGCGCCTCCCTCCCCGCCCAGAATTTTGGGGGGAGGGACGGAGCGCCTCCCCCCCACTGCAAAGCAAGCTCCGGGATCATGTAAGTGACTTTCGTCCATCGCTAATTATACCCTGCTGAATGTAATTAAGTTCTTCCATCCATATCCAATTTAAGTGTAGAAAACTCTTGCAATTCTGTACAACTGAGTAGAACATGAAAGGTACTGTGCTACGGACTCAAAAAGAGAGAAAGATGAATGAAAGAAAGAAAGAAAGAAAGAAAGAAAGAAGAAAAAAGTGATACCAAAATTGCAGTGTTGCTCATATGACTGTCCCAGAAATACATACTTTTGTGAGCTTATCGGGGAGGATGATCAACACTTCAGCACTGGGACTCAATGAAATCAATTGGCCTCATTGGGTAATTCATGACTAACTCACATTAGTCATGATGTTGGATCCAGAACTGTGTTCAAAAGAATATGGCCTCTGTATCATGATAGTGAACTTTACAGCAGAGATGAACTCCTCTGGGTCTTCCCTTCACTTGTCTTTAAAAATAGGTGAGATCAGCAACAACATTTGTTGGGATGATTGAATTATATACATGGAATAAGTAGATGAATTTCAGCTGAAAAAGTAGTCAAAGAATTATATGAAGAAGTCATCAAGAGTGTCATTATATGTTTCATTAAAACAGTGTCTCTAGGCAATTGCTTGGGAAATTGTTTGTTGTTGTTCAGTTGTTCAGTCACATCCGACTCTTCGTGACCTCATGGACCATAGCACGCCAGGCCTTCCTGTCCTGCGCTCTCTCCCAGAGCGTGCTCAAGTCCACATTCATTGCATCAGTGATGCTATCAAGCCATCTCATCCTCTGCCGTCCCCTTCTCCTTTTGCCTTCAGTCTTTCCCAGCATCAGGGTCTTTTCCAGAGAGTTTTCTCTTCGCATTAGAAATATAATATTGGATATTATATTTATATAATATAATATTTTGGCCAAAATATTGGCCAAAATATAATATTTTGGCCAAAATATTGGCCAAAATATTGGAGCTTCAGCTTCAGTATCTGTCCTTCCAATGAGCACTCAGGGTTGATTTCCTTTAGGATTGACTGATTAGACCTCCTTGCAGTGCAGGGGACTCGTAAGAGTCTTCTCCAGCACCACAGTTCGAAAGCATCAATTCTTCAGCGCTCAGCCTTCCTCATAGTCCAGCTCTCACAGCCATACGTTACTACTGGGAAAACCATAGCTTTGATTAGATGGACCTTTGTTGGCAAGGTGATGTCTCTGCTTCTTACTATGCTGTCTAGTTTTGCCATAGCTTTCCTCCCAAGGAGCAAGCATCTTTTAATTTCATGGCTACAGTTTTTATTTTGGAAATCACTGCTTCCTCTCTTCATTTCCCTTTATTTCCTTTAGCTCACGTATGGTTCTGATCCAATCATGAATAACACACTGCAAAGTGTCTTCTTCCATCAGATGTTCCCCAGTAGTAAGCATCAGTATATGGGGCTTCTCAAGTTATTGCTGCATTTCAATTGGGTATGGATTGGGATCATTTCCCTCGACGATGAAAATGGAGATAGATTTGTACAGAATGTGCTTCCCATATACTCCAAGAATGGTGTCTGCTTTGAGTTCATAGAAAGATGTGCCAAAAAAACTGTTTCCAGTGATACTGCTGATGTGGTGTTAGAGTGGTTTCCCATATCTACTGTCATCATGGGGAGCTCTGCCAATGTGGTGGTCGTGCATGGTGAAATTCACACTATGATCAGTTTGAGAATTTTTGTCCAACTACCACAATTTGAGGATAAAACAGTCAAGACAAAAGTCTGGATTATGACAGCCCAAATGGATTTCACATCACTTCCCTTACAAAGAAGTTGGGATATAGATTTCATCCATGGTGCTATATCCTTTGCAGTCCATAAGAAGGAGATAGGAGGGTTCCAGAGGTTTCTTCAGATGAGGAACCCTGCCTCAGAAAAAGAAGATGGCTTTATCAGAGACTTCTGGCAATATGCATTTAACTGTTTATTCCCCAGCTCTGATGTAGATATGACAGGTGAGGAAATCTGCACTGGGGATGAGAAGCTGGAGAGCCTTCCTGAGTCTGTTTTTCAAATGAGCATGACTGGCCACAGCTATTGCATGTACAATGCTGTCTATGCTGTGGCACATGCTTTGCACACCATGTATTCATCCAAATTCAAACACAGAGCAATGGTGGATGGCAGGAGGTGGATGCTTAGGAATCAACAACCATGGCAGGTAAGATCCGGACAACAGAAAGGCAGGACAGCTCATCATTTCTATGACTGAAAAAAACAGGGCCCACAGTGATTAGCAAGCCCTCTCTATTTGAAATCAGGAGTTTCAGTATCTAAGTGCTAGATTTCCTATAGGTTCCATCTTAGAGTCATTTCACTGGGGCTTCTGCACATATTAAGACCCTAGTGGAAGAACCTAATTATTCTTGGTAGTATTTGATGGTTTCAATTGAGTATTAGCATCCAGGAATATAGCACAAACATCTGGAAGAAGATGGCTTTGCATGTATCATTCCATTTTTATGCCCTATTACTCCTATAGGGTCTTTTTGTATTTTATCCATTCATACTCCCCACCCCCACCCCTATTTATAATATTGTTACAGTAGATTTTTCAACTTTGTGGTTTTGTCATCCATGTCCTTGTTGGGTTACCCAACTCATGCCTAGTAGCCAAACCCCACTTTACCTAAAGGTGGTTACAAGGTACCCAGATGGTTTTTAAAGCTGTTTGGTGGAGGCATCTAGGGCAAATAAAGAGTTCCACCAGGGAGCAGCAAAAAGGTAAGGCAAAAAACAGTGGAGCATCCTATTTTTCTTGGTCTTTCTTCCACACAAATCAGTGTGGTGCATGTCCATGAAAATCAGTTATGTATATCGGCTTATGTTTTTGCTCTAAGCTGCTGTATGTATGAAAGTAAATTAGCAGGATAGCAATACAGTATCAGATGCACTTAGGGATTTACAAAAGTCACTTACCTTTTCGCAGCTTGGCTTCGCGGTGGGGGGGGAGGTGCTTCACTTCTCCCCCCGAAGTTCAGGTGAGGAGGGGGAGGCTTCCCACCTCGCCCAGCCCAAATTCAGTCCGGGGAGAAGCGCCTCGTCTCCCCGGCCAGGAAACAAAAAGTAAAAAAAAAAAAAAAGACCCCGTGATAGGCTACGTGACAATTTACGTAGCCTATCACGGCTAGATTTCCAAAGTCAGCCGTGATAGGCCACGTGAATCGTCACATAGCCTATCACGGGTGACTTTGGAAAAAAAAAACAAGCGGGTACGCAAATGGTTGCGCCCATGGGCGCCGCTATTTGCATTGCCCTTATTTTCGCCGTGGTCTACGTAAATCTTTACGTAGACTAGACGTGCCAAAATAAGGAACGCAAATGGCGGCACCCCATGGAGCGCCGCCATTTGTGTACCCACTTTTTTTTTTTCCAAAGTTACCCGTGATAGGCTACGTGACAATTTACGTAGCCTATCATGGCTGACTTTGGAAATCTAGCCGTGATAGGCTACGTAAAAAAAAATCATTTTTTTTTTACTTTAATTTTTTTTTTTTGCAATGGCGGCGGCAGCCGGTCGGGAGACTGGCCGCCGCCCCCGCCCGTGACGAACCGCCGCTGAACCGCCGCCGGGACCTGCCACCGAGCGGGACAATGGCCGAAGGTAAGTTCCGTCCCGGGGGGGCGGGGGACTGGTGGAGAATTTCCCAACCAACTTGGGGGGCCGAATGCATCGGCGCTTGGCCTCCCGAAGATTGGGGGAGAAATTCTCCGCCATCCCTAGATGCACTATGCCTAAGTACACTAGTTTTCTGGGGAACATGAGCAGGACAGTGCTGTTGCACTCATGCCCTGCTTGTGGGTTTCCTGTGGACTAAATTGGCCATTGGTCTGATTAAGCATGGCTCTTCTTATGTTCCTTATGTAATGCATTCATTGCGTTGTGAGTAGTATCCTGCATTAATCTTTTGAGGAAAGATTAATCATCGGTTTCAGGAATGTGAACAATTATTACCCTATATTGCAACTTTTTGTACACTGTTGTTTTAGCTCCACCATTTTCTGAGAAGTGTTTCATTTAACAACAGTGCTGGGGAAAAGGTTTCCTTCAATCAAAATGGAGAATTAGAAGCGGGATTTGATATTATCAACTGGGTCACATTCCCCAACCAGTCATTTCTTAAAGTCAAGGTTGGCATGATAGATCCAAAGGCTTCTGCAGACAAAAAGTTCACAATTCATGAAGATGCCATTTTGTGGCCCAAGACTTTTAACCAGGTATGATCCATATGTATTTCAAAATGTATCCAGTAACTCCTAAGTATTTAAAAAAGGGAGTCACAGTTCAGATTTCAAAACTGTCTCCTTTCCCCCTGTTTCTGTGTTCTTTCAGTTCAGAATTTCACTTCAAACTGCAGTTTCCCAGTTTAAAAATTCAAATGGGAAATTTTGAAGCTATACGTATTACACAGCTTTGGAATCTTAGGCTGAAGTCCTGTGCACGTCCACAGAGAAATACATTCCACTAAATAGAGTAGAATGTCCTTCCAAACGACCCCGTATTTGGGGATTATGAATAGCTGTGAAAGTCACCACATGAGCAGGAATGGGGACATGCTGAGTAGCCCTCCCCCACACCCAGGGCCACATATTATCATAGTTCCTTTGACAGGCTTCCATGCAGTTTGGAACCCTGAACGATCATGGTACCCAATTTCATATGGATGGAGCCCTGATACGATGTGACATTGTGGGGTGAGCTTACCGAACAGCCTCATGCCTACTCACATGGTGAGTCTCACCACATTTCAAAATGCCTGAATAGGGATTAAGAATGCATAGGAATGATACAAAAGAGCAACATGATGAAGATGAACTAATATGACCAAAAAGAGAGCCAGTGTCGTGTAGTGCTGAGAGTGACGGACTGGGAATGGAAGATCCCAGTTCTAGTCCCCACTTGGCCATGGAAGCTCACTGGGTGACTTTGGGCCAGTCACAGACTCTCAGCCCAACCTACCTCACAGGGTTGTTGTTGTGAGGATAAAATAGAGAGGAGGAGGAGGATAATGTAAGCTGCCTTGAGTTCCTTGCAAGAGGAAAAAAGGTGGCATACATGCAATAAATAAATGAATCAAAGGTATCTATGTTGGCTTTTAAGAACGTGTTTTAACCTTATTTGTATAATAACCTGAATTGGCCAACCAGTGTGTCACAAAATAATGTGCAAGATTATTTTGTTTTCTAGAACCCCTCATCTGTCGAGATGGTAAAGGAACCAATTGGGGGTGGGAGGTGTGGTACGAAAAGAAAAACTGAATGTAGGGATGTATGAAATCCCTACCTGGCTCCGTGCCGGGCAATCTGGGGTGGGGGGGAGGCTCTCTATCCCTCCCCCCAGAATCCTCGATGGGGGGGGGAGGTGCTCCATCCCTCCCCCTGGAATCCTGCCCCTCCAGCTCCTCTCCACGGCCAAGCTGCGGAGCTGCAAGCCGGCTCCGGCCACCCGCAGCCAAACATCTGGCTGCTGGGCAGCCCTGCAGGGACACAAATGGTGGCTGTCGTAGCCACCACCATTTGCGTCCCTGTAGTGAGCCGTAATAGGCTACGCAAATATTTACATAGCCTAGCAGGGTAGGGGGAAAAACCCCAGCGTACGCAAATGGTGGTAGCCACCGCCATTTGTGTACGCTGGGTTTTTTTTCCCCGTACCATGATAGGTTACGTAGGTATTTACGTAGCCTATTACGGCTCACTACAGGGACACAAATGGTGGCAGCTAATGCCATTTGCGTACCCTAGGGATGTACGAACGTCACTTACCTTACGACGAAATTGATTCGCGGTGGGGGGGAGGCGCTCCGTCCCTCCCCCCGAAATTCTGGCCAGGGGGAGGCGCTCCGTCCCTCCCCCCTGAAATTCTGGCTGGGGGGGGAGGCGCTCCGTCCCTCCCACCCTGAATCCTGGCCGGCCGTTTGCGTCCCTGCAGTCAGCCGTGATAGGCTACGTAACTGTTTTGGAACCACGCATATGCAATGTAACCGCACATATGCAAATGGCGGCGCCTATGGGCACCGCCATTTGTGTTCCTTATTTTGACACGTCTTAGTCTACGTAAAGATTCGTGGCGGAATTCTCTGACATCCCTAGCGTACGCTGGGTTTTTTTTCCCCCGTGCCATGATAGGCTACGTAAATACTTATGTAGCCTATCACGGCCTCCGCAGGGATGTAAATGCCATCCCTGCATTAGCCGTGATAGGCTACGTAAGTATTTACGTAGCCTATCATGGCTATTGAGCAGAGGAAGTGAATGGTGGCCGCAAGACAGCAGCCAATCGCAACGCAGCACGGACGGGAGCAGGTAAGTGCTCCATTTTGCACGCCTTTCATGGGGTGGGGGCAGCGGGGACTTCGCCCCGCATGCCTTTCATAGGGGGGGGCAGGGGCTTCATTCTGCGACGGATTTCGGGGGGCCAAATGCACTGGCATTCAGCCTCACTGAGAAATGTCACGGAATTCTCAGACATCTCTAGTAGCTGAATGATGAAGCCATGGAGTCTGCATTTAGTCACTATCAGCAAGCTTACCCATCACCTACTTTATTTATTATCTCACCTCATGTAGATGTCTGTAGAACTCAAAAGGCTGCATACTGTCTTGTGATGTTTTGGTTGGGCTAATGAAAGCATTGCCCTAATATGGATAGTATAACCAAGCTGACTGACAGAATGCATCAAACAAAACATCTGTATTAATGTATTGTGTTGCCATGGCTAAGATATGGGCTAACCCTTTTGCTGGTGGACATATTTCTCCAGAATCTATATTAAAGCTAGGCTAAGTTTTTTCACCAAAACAGAAATAAAAGTGATGAGTTTTGCCATCTGTGAATAGGGTAGAGAATATTGGAGGAAACTGTGGGTCCAGTTTTAATATTGTTTACTCTTATTTTAATATAATTGAAGGAAGGAATGGGTTTTTCACCTATTCCTTCCAGTCTTCCTTGTTTATCCCATGATTGGATCCACTAATGTAAGCCAAGAATAGGGTTCCATCATTTGTGGAGCTTCAAGTTGCCTATTACGTTTTGAGTTCTTGATGTTGCTATATCAACATCAATCCCATTGAAAACTGGTGATTGGCCGAGGAGGGACAAACACCTAGGGATGGTGGAGAATTCCGCAATGGATTCCAGTGAGAATCCATGGTGGAACGGCCTCCTGCCTCCCCCCCCCACAGAATCTCTCTGGACGGCACTTACCTGGGGAGGATGCACCAGATGCGGCGGATGCGGCGGATGCGGCGGTGGCAACGGTCCTGGAGGCAGAGGCGGTTTCGGCTGTGGTCCGGCGGCAGCAGCTTGTCTCCTGGCTGGCTACGGCTGGGCTGTTGCGGCCACCATTGCTGTCCTTCAAGCTGTGATAGGCTACGTAAGAATTTACATAGCCTATCATGGCTAACCCCCCCCCAAAAAAAACCCCAGGGTATGCAAATGGCGGCCCCTACGGCGGCCACCATTTGTGTCCTCTATTTTTCACCGTTCTATCCTATGTAAATATTTCTGTAGGCCATTACGGCAAAAAAAAAGGTAACCACAAATAGCACCCACTATGCTATTTGCGGTTCCCTTTTTTTGCCATAATTGCCTACATAAATATTTACGTAGGCGAGAATGGCAAAAAATAGGGAATGCAAATGGTGGCCGCCGTAGCCGCCGCCATTTACGTATGCCGGTTTTTTGGGGGGGCATGCTGTGTTAGGCTATGTATATTCTTACATAGCCTATCACGGCAGTCTGGAAGGATGCAAATGGTGGCCTCTATGGTGGCCGCAGCAGCCCATCCGCGGCTGGAAGTCCAGCTGTGGACGGCCCCGCCTGGCTGCTCTGCGGAGCTTCCGCGGATGAGAACCGGCCAGGCAGGATTCCAGGGGGGAGGACCGGATCACCTCCCTCCCATTGAGGATTCCAGGGGGAGGGACAGAGCGCCTCCCCCCCACAGCCGATGCCCCGACCGGAACAGTTAAGGGATTCATACATCCTTACAAACACCCAAGACATACGTTTGTTTGTTTGTTTGTTCGTTTGTTTAGAAAGTTATAGCATTCTTCTCTTTGGTTTATGGACAGGCACATCCCTTGTCTTTGTGTAATGACAATTGCCACCTGGGTTATAGCAAGAAAAAGAAGGAAGGGGAGCCATTTTGCTGCTATGATTGCATTCCATGTCCAGAAGGGAAGATTTCAAACCAGAAGGGTAAGATATGTCATGCATGGAACTTCTCATATATATTGGCTGTCCTCCCAAATTTCTCAAAGGTTTGAAATAGTTATTCAAAGTTTACTATACATGATGCTTTCTCGTATGGGAATAGAGTCTGATATAACCAATGAAGCCTATGAGCTCTTGTGCTATTGCACCTTTATTGGGAAAAAGGATATATAAAAAGTGTTCCAGATAACAATGAGATTCTGATAGGTCTATGTTTGTAATATTAAACCATGACTAGTGTGTTGCACATAAGGATGTCAGAGAATTTTGCCACGGATCTCAGTGAGGCCAAATGCCAGTGCATTCAGCCCGCCGAAATCTGGCTCCGGCTCCGGCGGCGGCTTCGGCGGCTGGTCTTCCGACCGGCTGCCACCGCCGCCATTTGCAGTCTGCCTCATTTGGGGTTGTTGTTTTTTTAAATAGATGTGATAGGCTACATAAAGACTTACGTAGCCTATCACATCCCGGTAAAAAAAAAAAAAGCGTACACAAATGGCAGCTACAGCTGCCGCCATTTGCGTTCCTTATTTTTTGCCGTCTTAGTCTACGTAAATATTTACGTAGACTATTACAGTGAATCAAAAAGGGAGGCAAATAGCACCCACTACGCTATTTGCGTTCCCCTCTATTTTTGCCATAATAGTCTACATAAATATTTACGTAGACTAAGACTGCGAAAAATAAGGAATGCAAATGGCGGCAGCTGTAGACGCCATTTGTGTACGCCTTTTTTTTTTTTTTTACCCAGCAGCCACCGTGGCTGGAAATCCAGCTGCAGACAGCACTGGCCTGGCCGGCTGCCTCGCAGAGTCGCTCCTGAGCAGAGCTGGCCATCAAGGATCCCGGGGGGGAGGACCACATTGCCTCCTCCCCTGTTGAGGATTCCGGCGGGAGGGATGGAATGCCTCCCCCCCACCATGAACAGAATCTGCGAAAAGGTAAGTCACTTTTGTACATCCCTAGTTGCACTAACTAATGATGTTATAATTTATTTTCTACAAACACTACTACTATTACTACTACTTCTACTACTATTTAGCCCTTACAGTGTACCTAAAATGTCTAAGATCAATACATAAAAAGAAAGTTAATCTAGTCCCTGCCCTCATGCTCACAGTTTAATAGACAATATGAAAGGGAAAAAAATAGAATGGGGAGGGAAGAAGAAAGTAAAGAAATACTTATCTGGCCAAAGCTGGTCTCCCCCTTACAATGATATTCCTTGTTGGAAGCCATGACTGCATATATATATTGTGCTTATTTGTTTGTTTCAGACATGGATAACTGCTTAGAATGTCCAGAAGATCAGTATCCAAACAAGGTCCAAGGTCAATGCATTCCCAAAGATATAACCTTCCTGTCCTTTGAAGAATCTTTGGGCATCAGTTTGGCTGTTTTTTCTCTTTCTTTTTCATTTATTTCAGCTTTGCTGCTTGGGATCTTCATTAAACACCATGAGACTCCCATAGTCAAAGCTAACAACAGGAACATTACCTACACTCTTCTCATCTCCCTATTACTATCCTTTCTTTGTGCTTTGCTATTCATCGGTCGACCTGAGAAGGTGATGTGTCTCCTCCGACAAACCGCTTTTGGTATCCTCTTTTCACTGGCAGTTTCTTGTGTATTAGCTAAAACCATTACAGTGCTTTTAGCTTTCATGGCTACCAAGCCAGGATCCAGGATGAGAAAATGGGTGGGGAAAAGACTGGCATCCTCTATAGTTCTTTCCTGCTTCCTTATTCAAGTTACTATTTGTACTGTGTGGCTCTCAACCTCTCCCCCATTCCCAGAGTTTGACATGCACTCCATGACTAAAGAAATTATACTGGAATGTAATGAAGGTTCAACTGTCATGTTCTACTCTGTCCTGGGCTTTATGGGCCTGTTGGCGATTGTCAGCTTTGCTTTGGCTTTCCAAGCCAGGAAGTTACCTGACAGTTTTAATGAAGCCAAGTTCATCACCTTCAGCATGTTGGTCTTTTGCAGTGTCTGGGTATCCTTTGTTCCAACCTACCTGAGCACCAAGGGGAAATACATGGTGGCTGTGGAGGTCTTCTCGATCCTGGCCTCCAGTGTTGGTTTATTAAGCTGCATCTTTTCCCCAAAATGTTATATCATTTTGAGGAGGCCAGAATTGAACAATAAGGACCAGCTAATAAGAAGAAAGAATTAAAGCATCAAAAGATCTTTGGCTCCAATCCTAAGGCTGCCATTACTACATCTCAATCTAAGCAACAATGTTGTTGCACAAGAGATATACCCCCCCCAAGAAATGGGTTTATGGGTTGATCCACTTGTTTCACTGCTCCTTGATCCATCTTTTTCACTGGATGTATAATTTGCTTCCTTCCTAAAAGTGTGCCTTTTCTCAATTTTTGGTTGTACCAAAAATATCATACCTGGGCTCAGTTATTGCCTTAAACTGGGCCCTGGTGTACTCAGGGCCCACATTAACCAGATTCAAGGATACCAATATGATTCAAGTCCACTTGTGTGAAAGAATGATAGAGTTTATTGATGGAAAATAGATGCAGATAAAATAATAATAATAATAATAATAATAATAATAATAATAATAATAATAAAAGAAAGCTTACACATACCCTTAACTCTCGGTTCAGCAGCTCCGGTTCCGAGGGGAGCAACAGGCACCATCTCACAGGGCTGGTTATCTCAGTGATGCACCTTCCCTGTCTCAGACAAGAACCACTTAGGGATGTACAAAAGTCACTTTTTTACTTTTAAAAGAAAAGATTCCGCAGACCCGCCGGCCGGGGATGTCCGCAGCTGAACTTCCGGCCGCTGGGCAGCCTTCCAAAAAAAACACCACCATGTACGCAAATGGCGGCGGCTACGGCGGCCACCATTTCCATTCCCTTTTTTTTGCAGTTTTAGCCTACGTAAATATTTACATAAGCTATTATGATGGGAAAAAAGGGGAACAGAAATAGTGGGCGCCATTTGCATTCCCTTTTTTTTGCCTTTTTAGCCTACTGAAATATTTATGTAAGCTATTATGGCGGGAAAAAAAGGAGCACAAATAGCGCCCACTATGCTATTTGCGTTCCTCTTTTTTTTGCCGTAACAGCTTACATAAATATTTACGTAGGCTAAAAAGGAAAAAAAAAGGGAACGCAAATGGCGGACGCTGTAGCCGCTGCCATTTGTGTACACAGTTTTTGTTTGTTTGTTTGTTTGCTTGCCATGAGAGGCTATGTAAGTATTTACGTAGCCTACCATGGCAAAGGCAGCTATGCAAATGGCACGTTGGCCACCATTTGAGTCCGCAGCATCCGGCTGAGAGACCAGCTGACCCTGCTGCCGCTGCCGCCGGAGCCACTGCTGGAGCCGCTGCTCCAGGTAAGCTTCATCCCAGGGGGGATTCCACAGGGGGGGGCGGGGGGAGGCCGTTCTGCCATGGGTTTCGGGGGGGCTGAATGCCAGTGCATTCGGCCTCACTGAAATTTGTGGAGGAATTCTCCGCCATCCCTAGAACCAATGTGCTCAGGATTTTATACGGTTTGTCTCATCATTTAGTTCAAACTGTCAGAAAACACATAGACTTACTACTCCCTTCATCCAGAAAGAGAAAGGGGGGGGTGCTTTCTCTCTTGGCAGCAAAATACGTTTCTCACAATAAAGAAACAAACATCCCTCATCAGTTAGAAGGTACACAGTGTGAAGAACAACTACTGTGCATTGTTTTAGCTTCTGTTAGTAGCAAAAAAGAAAAAAAAGAAAAGAAAAAAAGGTGGCCTTCACTGTGAATACAGCTATGAGAACCAACTCTAAAATCATGAAAATTGCCAGTGGCTCTAGCAAATTAGCGTGCGCATGCTGTTAAACACTGGATTAAATACTGCATATGACTCTGGGCAAATCCACACCTGACTGCCCACCATTCTTCCAAAACCAAATCCAAAACAGTTATCTAGACTCCTATGACTTCCAGGATGACAATATACGTGAGACTGAGGTTACAGTATATGTATGCCTGCCTATGAAGATAGTTCAGAAGCTGAAGTAAATGCAGAATGTGGTTAAATTATCAACTGAGCGGTATGATCATACTGTGGCTGTACTATACCAACTATACTAACACAGCCAATTTCTGGGACCAATTAAAAGGACTGGTTTTGAATTTAAAGTCTCTCACAGTTTAGAAACAGGAAAGTAGAAAGGCCAACTTTATTCATATCTGACTATCCATACATTAAAATCTTCAGTTACGTATCTCCTATGGGTGCCACCACCACCTGAAGTGAAGTGAATAGCCATCATGTCTAGTATATTTGGGGATGTACGAAAGTCACTTACCTTTTAACAAAATTGATTCGAGCTGGGGGGTGAGGCGCTCCATCCCTACCCCCAAAATTCTGGCTGGGGGGGAGGCGCTCCGTCCCTCCCCCCTGAAATTCTGGCCAGCCGGCTCCTCTCTGCAGGGATTCCGCGGAGCCGAAGGCCAGCTCCGCCAGCAGCCGGACATCTGGCCGTTGGCTAGCAGGGACGCAAATGGCGGCATAAAAGTTTACGTCGCCTATCACGGCTAAGTGAAAAAAAACAACAACCAGGCGTACGCAAATGGCAGCGCCCATGGGCGCAGCCATTTGCATTCCTTATTTTGGCACGTCTTAGTCTACGTAAACATTTACGTAGACTAAGATGGCGAAAATAAGGGGAACGCAAACAGCATACACGCATTTTTTTTCTCTTTTAAATCAGCCATGATAAGCTACGTAAACATTTACATAGCCTATCACGTAGGGGTGTCAGAGAATTTCTCACCGAAACTTCGGGGGGCTGAGTGCCAACGTATTTGGCCCCCCGAAGAAGTTTCAGGGAGAAATTCTCCCCCCCGTCCCCCCTCCCGGGATGGGACTTACCTTTCCCGAATGTTGCTCCCGGTGGCGGGTCACAGCGGTGGTTCGGCAGGGCTTCAACAGGGGCGGGGGCGGCAACCGGTCTTTCGACCGGCTCTCGCCCCCGCCATTCCAAGAAAAGTAAAAAAAAAAACATGCCCCCGTGATAGACTACGTGACGATTAACATAGCCTATCATGGCTAGATTTGCAAAGTCAGCCGTGATAGGCTACGTAAATCGTTACGTAGCCTATCACGAGGTGTTTTTTTGTTTTAACTTTTCTGTTGAAGTTCGCGGCCGGGGAGACGGGGCGCTTCTCCCCGGCCTGAATTTCGGCCAGGGGCGAGGCGGGAAGCCTCCCCCCTGGCCTGAATGTCAGCCGGGCGAGGAGGGAAGACACCCCCCACTCGCATGAACTTTGGGGCGAGAATCGAAGCGCCTCCCCCCCACCGCGAAAAAAGCTGCGGGACAAGGTAAGTCCCTTTTGTACATCCCTATTATCACGGTGTTTTTTAAAAATCCAGCCGTGATAGGCTATGTAAATCTTTACGTAGCCTATCATTTTTTTTTTTTTTTTACTGAAAATGGCGGCGGCTGCAGCCGGTTGGAAGACCGGCCTCCGCAGCCGCTGCCGCCGCCGAACCGCTGCCAAACCACCACCGGAGTTGCAGCTGCCAGGAAGATTTGCCAAAGGTAATTCCTATCTGGACAGTTTTGCCACTGAAAACATTTGTTGGCAACCATCTGTGTCTATCATTTGCCCAAAAGGTGGAAGCTATATATGAAAACCATAAATGTTTTCCTATTCCCATTCTATTGTAGTTAGGGATGGTGCAGGTGCCCAGTTCAGTCAGGGAATCCAGCGTAGTAGGCGCTATTTGCATTCCTTTTTTTTTCTTCATCGTAATAGCTTACGTAAATATTTACGTAGGCTAAAACGTAGCCGCCATTTGCGTACACCATTATTTTTTATTGGCTTGCCTTGATAGGCTACGTAAATACTCATGAAGCCTATCACAGCAAAGTCCAGGATGCAAATGGTGGCGGCGGGTGCCGGTTGAAAGACCAACCCCTGCCGCTGGAGCCACCACTGGAGCCGCCACCGCCCGGAACATCCGCACCAGGTAAGACTCATCCTGGGGGGAATCCGCAGGGGGGACGGGGGATGGCAGGCCATTCCGCCACGGATTTCGGGAGGCTGAATGCCAATGCATTCGGCCTCACTGAAATCCGTGGCAGAATTCTCCATATCCCTATGTGTCATACGTTTCCCCATTGGGGATGTTCTGCAATGAGTGATGCACTTAGTACCCTGCTCACCCTAGCAATTGGGAGTAGGATTCCTCTCCCCCATGTCAGACATCGCAAGGTGCTTAGACTCATCCCTGATTCCCTGCTAGTCTCTTCAAGCCCGTGCCACCAGGGATGGGGACATAGGGAGATGGTGGGGTTAGGGGTGGAGAGGTGCATTGCTTGTGGAGGGTTCCCCAGGTTCTGAGGGCTCTTGAGGAACCACCACTGGGTGGATGAGGTCTTCAGCTGGAAGTTCCCCTTCTCTACCCTATAATTTGTTGTTCAGTCATTCAGTCATATCCGACTCTTCGTGACCCCATGGACCATAGCACGCGAGGCCTTCCTATTCTGTGCTCTCTCCCGGAGCGTGCTCAAGTTCATAGTCATTGCATCAGTGATGCTATCTAGCCATCTCATCCTCTGCCATCCCCTTATCCTTTTGCCTTCAGCCTTTCCTGGCATCAGGGTCTTTTCTAGTGACTTTTCTCTTCACATTAGGTGGCCAAAATATTTGAGCTTCAGCTTCAGTATCTGTCCTTCCAATGAGCACTCTAGGGAAGCACAAAAGTGACTTACCTTTTGCGGATTATGTTGATGGTGGGAGGGGAGATGTTCTGTCCCTCCCCCCGGAATCCTGGCCAGGGGGGGAGGTGCTATGTTCCTCCCCCTGGAATCCTCAAATGGCTGGCTGTGCTCCAAGGCAGCACCGCAGAGCAACTGGCCAGGCTGGCCCGGCCAGGCCAGAGACGTCCGCAGCCGGATTTCCGGCTGTGGAGAGCTCTGGGTAAAACAAAAAACAAAAAGAACTGCATACGCAAATGGCAGTGGCTGTAGCGTTCCGTCTTTTTGGCTGTCTTAATCTATGTAAATATTTACATAGACTATGACGACGAAAATAAAGGGGAACACAAAAAGTGTAGCGGGCGCTATCTGCACCCCATTTTGATTTGCCGTTTTAGCCTATGTAACTATTTACATAGATTAAGATGGTAAAAAGAAGGAACGCAAACGTAGTTTTAGCCTACATTTTAGCCTAGTTGCGTTCCCCTTGATTTTCGCCATCATAGCCTATGTAAATATTTACATAGATTAAGAAGGTAAAAAGAAGGAATGCAAATCGCGGCGGCAGTAGCCACCGCCATTTGCGTACATGCTTTTTTTTTTAAACCCACCCAACCATAATAGGCTATGTAAAGATTTATGTAGCCTATCACATCTTTTTTTTTAAAACCTAGCCATGATAGCCTACATAAATCTTTACGTAGCCTATCACGTCTTTTTTTTTTTTTTACACAAGCCTGGAAATGGCGGAGGTGGCAGCTGGTTGGAAGACTGGCCGCCACCGCAGCTGGAGTCGCCGCCGGTGCTGCCGCCGGTGCTCCTGCTGCCCGGAAGATCCGCCCCAGGTGAGTCTCGTCCCTGGGGGGATCCGCGGGGGGGCAGGGGGGTGGCAGGCCTAGGGATGGACGAAAGTCCCTTACTTGTTCTCGAAACTTGCTTCACGGTGGGGGGAGGCGCTTCGGTTCTCCCCCCGAAGTTCAGGCGAGGGGGGGGAGGTGCCCCACCTCGCCCAGCCAAAATTCAGGCTGGGGGGGAGTGCCCCGTCCACCCGGCCACGAAAAAAGAAGTAAACACACACACACACACCCATGATAGGCTACGTAACGATTTACGTAGCCTATCACGGCTAGTTTTCCAAAGTCAGCCGTGATAGGCTATGTAAATCACCACGTAGCCTATCACGACTGACTTTGAAAAAAAAAAAGAGCGTACGCAAATGGCGGCTCCCATGGGGACCGCCATTTGCATTCCTTATTTTGACACGTCTAGTCTATGTAAAGATTTACGTAGACTACGGCAAAAATAAGGGCAACGCAAATAGCGTTCCCTTATTTTCGCCGTAGTCTACATAAATGTTTATGTAGACTAGACGTGCCAAAACAAGGAATGCAAATGGCGGCACCCATGGGCCACCGCCATTTGCGTACGCGCATTTTTTTTTTCAAAGTCACCCTTGATAGGCTACGTGACGATTTACGTAGCCTATCACGGCTGACTTTGGAAATCTAGCCATGATAGGCTACGTAAATCGTTACGTAGACTATCACGGGTGTGTATTTTTTTTTTACTTTACTTTTTTTTTTGCAATGGTGGCAGTGGCAGCTGGTTAGTAGACCGGCCGCTGCCCCCGCCCCCGATGAACCGCCGCCAAACTGTCACCAGGACCTGCTGCCAAGAGGGACATTTGGCCATGGTAAGTCCCATCCCGGGGGGGCGGGGGGCCGGTGGAGAATTTCCCCACCAATTTCGGGGGGCCGAATGCGTTGGCATTCAGCCTCCCGAAGATTCGTGGAGAAATTCTCTGTCATCCCTATTATTTACTCGATATTGAGCATGCATACCATGTCCCAGGTCCAGTTTGCGGCATCAAAGGGACTGCCTACACTGTTATAGTTTAATTTGCAAGAGTTTCTACAAAAAATCCTATTTTCAACCTCCCCTAAAAAACCTAAGCCTTAGTATGTGCAACTAAAATAATCACACATTATTTCCCTGTTTACCCTACCTCCCCTTCCTCTTTTATATTGCAAGTCCCTTGGGGCAGGGACCTATTTTACTCTGTTAAGAACCATGCACACTGTTGCCACTAAATGCATACACACATACATACATACATACATACTGCAGGTCTCTAGTGTTGATAATACACATTGGAGAGAAAAAACACCTTTGCAGATATTTTTGTTTTAAATAAATAAATGACATTTACATTTGGACTTCGAAGTATTCATAGTTTGAACAAATGCCCCAGTCCTTTGGCTGTGTAAAATTCTTTTCAAACCTGAAAAATATAGCTTAGAAACTAGTAGGGATGGCGGAGAAATCCGCCATTGACTCCAATGAGGCAGGATTCTTTAGAATCCAGGCCCCCAGAGTCCATGACAGAATGGACCACCTCCACGCCACCCTCCCAAAATCCACCCGGATGGACCCTACCTGCCTCTGGCCAGTCCGGTCCATCCGCCGCAATCCGCTGCTCCGGCCTGCGGCTGCAAATGGCATCCAGCATAATGGACACCATTTGTGTCCTTGCTTTAGCTGTGATAGGCTACATAAATATTTACATAGCCTATCACGGCAAAGAGCTGGGACGCAAATGGCGTGACTATGCCATTTGCATCAGTACTCTTTTCGTGATCGTCTTCGTAGGTATTTATGTAGCCCATCATGGTTAAAGCAGGGATGCAAATGGCATCTCCTACGCCAGACGCCATTTGCGGCCGCAGCCTGGCAGCGGATGGAAGTTCAGCTGCGGACAAGCCCGGCTGGCGGCTCTGCGGACTCGCTATGGAGCAGAGCTGGCTGGGGAGGATTCTGGGGTGAGGGACGGATAGGCTCCCCCCACCCTGCAGATGCCCCCCGGAACCTGGAGGTAAGTATTTCATACATCCCTAGAAACTAGTCCTTTTTGTTGGGTTTTAGTTTGTTTGGTTTGTTCGTAGGTAGGGGTGGACGAAAGTCACTTACCTTTTCTTGCAACTTGTTCATGGTGGGGGGGAGCGCTTCGCTGCTCCCCCCGCGAAGTTCAGGCCAGGGGCGGAGGCTTGCCGCCTCGCCCGGCCGAAATCCAGGCCGGGGGGAAGGCTTGCCGCCTCGCCCGGCCGCGAACGCGAAAGTAAAAAAACAAACAAACGCCCCCTGATAGGCTATGTGATGATTCACGAAGCCTATCACAGCTAGATCTGCAAAGTCAGCCGTGATGGGCTACGTGAATCTTCACATAGCCTATCACAGGTGACTTTAAAAAAAAAAAAAGCGCGTACGCGAATGGCGGCCCCCATAGGGAGCCGCCATTCGCGTTCCTTATTTAGTTTCTGTAGTCTATGTAAATGTTTACGTAGACTACAGCAACCAAATAAGGAACGGGAATGGCAGCTCCCTATGGGGGCCGCCATTATCCGTACACACTTTTTTTTTTTTTTTTAAGGCACCCGTGATAGGCTATGTGACGATTCACGTAGCCTATCACGGCTGACTTTGCAAATCTAGCCCTGATAGGCTACGTGAATCGTCACGTAGCCTATAAGGGGACTTTTTTTTTTTCTTTTATTGCAATGGCGGCGGCGGCAGCCGGTCGAAAGACCAGCTGCCGCTCCCGCCCCGCTCGAACACCCGACGAACCGCCAGCCGGACCCGCCGCCGGGAGGGACATTCAGGGAAGGTAAGTCCCGTCCCGGGGGGGGTGTGGGGTGTGGGGGGGTGCGGAGGATTTCTCCCCAAAACTTGTTCGGGGGGCCGAACACGTTGGCGCTCGGCCCCGCGAAATTTCGGGGAGAAATTCTCCGCCATCCCTATTCGTAAGGCCTCATTTTTCTGGAGGCCTTTTTTTTTTACTGCATGTCATTCCATCTTCCTGTCCCATTGAGGACAATCAAAGAAGAAGTAGACATACGATGCAATATAATCAACATGTTTTTTTTTTCCTTAAATGTTTCTTCTCATGTCATTGAGTCGGTGATTATCTCCCCTCCAATAATCAGATTAGCCATGATTACTTCTATGTCCTCTCAAGCTCCCAAAGGAAATCAGGAGCCAGTCTCAAAGCAATTAAGAGATGCTGAAAGGTGGCATTAATGTTCCCTGTGTCATTAAGAGCTATACAGCTCCATCAGACTGAGCGCTAATTTGTTACTTTGTACACGGCTTGGAGTAAGTCAAATATATGGCCATTTATTTGGCTACTTATTTGACATTCATTTAGCAGCAGACTGTGCTGCTAGGGAATCCTCACATGGCACTGTGGGGAGAGATGCAGTGTTTGCTGGAAGGAAGAGTCTCATGCAAGGTGGTGCCCTTTAGAGTCTCACTATTTTGGTTGCTGCTTCAGATGGCATGCAATGCTCCTATGGAGAAAGGTAGCATGAGTGAACTTGTTCATATTCTTCACCGTTATTATGAGTCTGGAGATCTCATCACTGCTGACATTCTTCCTCAGATCTACATATTATCAAGTCCTTCAACCTTTAAACAACATCCAACTCAAGAAATCCCTGATGACCTCATGTAAAGAGTTTGGTTTGTTTGTTTGTTTCTAAACTTATCATACTACAGCTGTGAAATGCTTTTTAGGGTGGGTGGATTTGCAGGCGAAGTGTGGTACGTGTGGTACTAATCCCATTCAGGAAGCAGGGTCATGGCTCTGTGTGTGAAAACTCTCCTAAAGTTCTATGAGTGGGGCCAAAATTCTGGTAGAAGGGAATGTTTTAGGATTTATCAATCTATTTATCTATGGGACTTACCTTGATCGAATGTCCCTGGCGGTGGCGGCTCCCAGCGGCGGTGCGGATCTATCTATCATCTATCCATCTATCTATCTATCTATCTATCTATCTATCTATCTATCTATCTATCTATCTATCTATCTAATTACATTTATATCCCACCTTTTTTTCCTCCAAGGAACTCAAGGCTGCGTACATAATCCTCCTCCATTTTATCCTCACAACAACAACCCTGTGAGGTGGGTTGGGCTCAAAGTTTGTGACTGGCCCAAAGTCACCCAGTGAGCTTCCATGGCTGAGTGGGGACTAGAACCCAGATCTCCCGACTCCCAGTCCAGCACTGTAGCCACTGCACCACACTGGCTTTAGATATGCTGTATATATATAATTTTGGTTGTATGGTAGATACCATTTTATTCTCCAAGTCTTTTCAAACTGGATAGCTTCAAAGGGTATTTGCATTCCACAACGTATATACTGTGTATTTTTAGTTATGCTGTAAATTAGGGTTTACATGCAGCAATGACTTTCATGATAGTTTCAACACTAATGTTTTAATTTGTTTGTTTTCAACTATTTTATCTTTTGGGGTCACGAAGAGTTGGACACGACTGAAGGACTGAACAACAACAATTTTATCTTTGTTATCTACCAAGAGACCTAAACTGTTGGGTGACTGATACAAATTCTGTAAATAAACTAATACAGTACAAAAGACCTAAGACCACATAGCAATTCTAAATTTAGTACACTTACCCGCATCTGAAATTTTGTGACAACCACTTGAATGTCTGCCCCCAATGATCTTTGAGAAAGAATTTGCTACCTCATGAAACTGCTGCCACCTCCCTTTGGAGAAAATCTAGGGGATTCAGCATTGACTTCAGCAGTGTGTGTGTGTGTGTGTGTGTGTGAGTGCACGTGTATATACTTAATCACTTTTTTCTAACATACCGAGACCATATTTTGGATATTCCAGTAACAACCAAGCCACTGTCAAATAAAACAATGGATGTTTGAAGTTGATTTTGAACACAACGACTGTGTGTGTTGAGTGTGGTCATGAGTACTTTCCAAAGCAGCTTGAGTTGTCTATCCACAAGACATTTGTCATCTTTCCTCTGACTGGGGTCCTGTAGTGTGTTTTTGTCAAATATTTATAGTCTGAAGCAACCAGCCATGACATCGTATGCCACTCCCACTGCAGGGTACTGACTCAGGGCTACCAGCACATCCTGGCATTGGTATTTGCTGTAAAGGAGATCAATGAAAATCTCTGGATTTTGCCCAATGTCACTTTGGGCTTCAACATCTATGACAGTGAGTTCAGGTCAAGATGGACCTATCTTGCCTCCATGGAACTTCTCTCAACGAAGAATAAATTCATCCCTAACTATAAATGTGATATCCAGAGCAATCCGGTGGCAGTCATTGGTGGACCTGACTCTGAAACCTGTCTAGACATGGCAACCATCTTGTTCATCTACAAGATTCCACAGGTAAGTGAATCATTCAAAAACTATTAACACTACTCTTTTTCCCCCTCTTTTGTTTAGATGGGGTTTGGAGTCTTGGCATATGTGAAATAAAGAGACATAACTTGTATAGTTCTTAAAGTTAAATCTTAAGTAAAAAAGAAAAAAGAAGGGAAGAATCTTTCTAGTTTATACTGTCATATAAATGAAAATAATTCAAGAATAGTTGCAGAACTGGTACTCCCATATTCATGTCCAGAGCCATTGAGATGAGAATGGTATGCATGTCTATGTTCTATCTGGTCATAGAAGTGCACGAAAGCCACTTACCTGGTCTCGCAGCTTTTTGCAGTGGGGGGGAGGCACTTCACTGCTCTCCCCGCGAAGTTCAGGCCGGGGGGGAGGCTTCCCGCCTTGCCTGGCCAAAATTCAGTCAGGGGGGGAGGCTTAAATAAAAAGTTAAAAAAAACACGCCCCCGTGATAGGCTACGTGATGATTAACGTAGCCTATCACAGCTAGATCTGCAAAGTCAGCCATGATAGGCTACGTAAATCGTCACGTAGCCTATCACGGGGACTTAAAAAAAAAAAATGCATACGCAAATGGCGGCCCCCATAGGGAGCCGCCATTCCCGTTCCTTATTTGGTCGCTGTAGTCTATGTAAATCTTTACATTGCCATTTTCACCGTAGTCTACGTAGGGATGGACGAAAATCCCTTACCTGATCCTGGAGCTTGCTTCGCGGACGTGGGGAGGAGCTCCAAAATTCTGGCCAGGGGGGAGGCCCGGTAGTATAGGTCCCGGTAGTCTACATAAAGATTTACGTAGACTATGGCAAAAATAATTTGCGTTGCCCTTATTTTTGCCATAGTCTACGTAAATCTTTACTTAAGCTACCGGGACCAAAAAAGGAATGCAAATGGCGGCGCCCATGGGCACTGCCATTTGCATACGTGCTTTTTTTTTTTTTATCAAGTCATCCGTGATAGGCTACATGACGATTTACGTAGCCTATCACGGCTGACTTTGCAAATCTAGCCATGATAGGCTACTTTAATCGTCATGTAGCCTATCACGGGGGCGTTTGTTTTTTTTACTTTTATTGGAATGGCGGTGGCGGCAGCCGGTCGAAAGACCTGCTGCCGCTCCCGCCCCTGACGAAGACCCGACGAACCGCCGCTGGGACCCGCCGCCAGGAGGGACATTCGGGAAAGGTAAGTCCCATCCGGGGGGGGGGTGCGGGGGGCGGAGGGGCAGAGAATTTCTCCCTGAAACTTCTTCGGGGGGCCGAACACGTTGGCGCTCGGCCCCCCGAAGTTTCAGGGAGAAATTCTCCGCCATCCCTATCCGGTCAGTATGTTCCTTTCTGCTACATTAATGGCAAGAATGACTTCTATTTGATCATCGAAAGAACATAAGAAGAGTCATGCTGCACCAGACCTAGGGATATATGAAAATTCCACCACGGATCTCGGGGAGGCTGAATGCCAGCGCATTCGGCCCCCCGAAATCGATGGCAGAACGGCCCGCCCCCAGCCCCCCCCCAGGAAGAGACTTACCTTGGGAAGATCTTCCTGGCAGCGGTGGCTCCGGCGACGGCTGCGGCGGCCGGTCTTCCAACCGGCTGCTGCTGCCGCCATTTCCTGGTTAAAAGCAACAACAACAACAACAACAAAACTGGATAGGCTACGTAAATGTTTATTTAGCCTATCACGGCTGACTTTTAAAAAAAAACAAAAAAAACCCCACGTGCCTATGCAAATGGCGGCAGCCATGGCGGTGGCCATTTGCATTCCTTACTTTGGCATGTATCAGTCTACGTAAACATTTATGTAGACTAAGACAGCAAAAATAAGGGGAACGCAAATAGCGTAGCGTAACGTACGCGCGTTATTATTTTTTTTAAGTCAGCCATGATAAGCTACATAAACATTTACATACCCTGTCACGGCTGACTGCAGGGATGCAAACGGTGGTGGCTACGGCCACCGCCATTTGCGTCCCTGCTACTCAACGGCCGGATGTCCGGCTGCTGGCGGACCCGGCCGGTTGCTCCGCAGAATCGCTGCGGAACACAGCCAGCCAGCCAGTATTCTGGGAGGGGAGGAACGGAGCGCCTCCCCCCCCGGTGAGGATTCTGGTGGGAGGGACGGAACGCCTCCCCCCCAAACATAAACATAATTCACAAAAGGTAAGTACCTTTCATACATCCCTATTAAATACTAACAATTGTATTTGGATGTAAGCTTTGGTGGGTTGCTGCCAGTCTCATTAGAAGTGAAGTTCTAGCCAGTCCTGTGAAATGTGAAGTATTATACCCTGTTGAATGTAGGGATGGCAGAGAATTCCACCATGGATCTCGGTGATTTCGGGGTTTCCGCCTCCGAAATCTGTGGTGGAACAGCCTGCCCTCCTGCCCCCCCACGGATCCCCCCTGGGACGAGACTTACCTGGGGCGGGTCTTCTGGGTGGCGGCGGCAGCTCTGGCAGTGGCTTCGGTGGCGGCAGTGGCTGGCCTTCTGACCGGCTGCCGCCACCGCCATTTGCAGGTGTTTTTTTTTTTTTTTTACAGAGACGTGACAGGCTACGTAAGTTTTTATGTACCCTAAAACGTCTGGGTAAAAAAAAAAAAAAAGGCGTACGTGAATGGCGGTGGCTCCAGACGCCGCCATTTGCCTTCCTTATTTTGAGCCGTCTTAGTCTACGGAAATATTTACGTAGACTAAGACGGCGAAAATAAGGGGAACGCAAACAGCGTAGCGGACGCTATTTGCGTTCCCCTTACTTTCGCCGTCTTAGTCTACGTAAATATTTACGTAGATTAAGATGGCAAAAATAAGGAACACAAATGGTGGCAGCCGTAGCCGCTGCCATTTGTGTACCTGGTTTTGGGTTTTTTTTCCCCAGAGCCCTCCACGGCCAGGAATCCGGCTGCGGACGGCTCTTGCCTGGTTGGGCCTGGCTGGATGCTCCGCAGATCTGCCGCGGAGCACAGCCGGCCGTGCAGGATACTTGGGGGGGAGGAATGGAGCGCCACCCCCCCATCAAGGATTCCGGGGGGAGGGATGGAATTCCTCCCCCCCCATCAACAGAATCTGTGAAAGGTAAGTGACTTTCGTACATCCCTAACTGAATGTAATTAAGCACTTCCATCCCTATACATTTTAAGTGTTGAAAACTCTTGCAATCCTGTACAACTGGGAAGAACATGAAAGGACTCAAAAAGAGAGAAAGAAAGAAAGAAAGAAAGAAGAGAGAGAGAGAGAGAGAGAGAAAGAAAGAAAGAAAGAAAGAAAGAAAGAAAGAAGAAAAAAGTGATACCAAAATTGCAGTGTTTGCTCATATGACTATCACAGAAATACATAATTTTGTGAGCTTATGGGGGAGGATGATCAACACTTTAGCACTGGGACTCAATGAAATCAATGGGCCTCATTGAGTAATTCATGACTAACTCACATTAGTCATGATGAGTTTGGATCCAGAACTGTGTTCATAAGAATATGGCCTCTGTATCATGATAGTGAACTTTACAGCAGAGATGAACTCCTCTGGGTCTTCCCTTCACTTGTCTTTAAAAATAGGTGAGATCAGCAACAACATTTGGTGGGATGATTGAATTATATACATGGAATACGTAGATGAATTTCAGCTGAAAAAGTAGTCAAAGAATTATATGAAGAAGTCATCAAGAGTGTCATTATATGTTTCATTAAAACAGTGTCTCTAGGCAATTGCTTGGGAAATTGTTTGTCGTTGTTCAGTTGTTCAGTCACGTCCGACTCTTCATGACCCCATGGACCATAGCATGCCAGGCCTTCCTGTCCTGCGCTCTCTCCCGGAGCGTGCTCAAGTTCATATTCATTGCATCGGTGATGCTACCTAGCCATCTCATCCTCTGCTGTCCCCTTCTCCTTTTGACTTCATTCTTTCCCAGCATCAGGGTCTTTTCCAGGGAGTTTTCTCTTCGCAATAAGTGGCCAAAATATTGGAGCTTCAGCTTCAGTATCTGTCCTTCCAATGAGCACTCAGGGTTGATTTCCTTTAGGATTGACTGATTAGACCTCCTTGCAGTCCAGGGGACTCATACTCCAGCACCACAGTTTGAAAGCATCAATTCTTCAGCGCTCAGCCTTCCTCATAGTCCAGCTCTCACAGCCATATGTTACTATTGGGAAAACCATAGCTTTGATTAGATGGACCTTAGTCGGCAAGGTGATGTCTCTGCTTCTTACTATGCTGTCTAGTTTTGCCATAGCTTTTTCCTCCCAAGGAGCAAGCGTCTTTTAATTTCATGGCTACAGTTTTTATTTTGGAAATCACTGCTTCCTCTCTTCATTTCCCTTTATTTCCTTTAGCTCACGTATGGTTCTGATCCAATCATGAATAACACACTGCAAGGTGTCTTCTTCCATCAGATGTTCCCCAGTAGTAAGCATCAGTATATGGGGCTTCTCAAGTTATTGCTGCATTTCAATTGGGTATGGATTGGGATCATTTCCCTCGACGATGAAAATGGAGATAGATTTGTACAGAATGTGCTTCCCATATACTCCAAGAATGGTGTCTGCTTTGAGTTCATAGAAAGATGTGCCAAAAAAACTGTTTCCAGTGATACTGCTGATGTGATGTTAGAGTGGTTTCCAATATCTAATGTCATCATGGAGAGCTCTGCCAATGTGGTGGTCGTACATGGTGAAATTCACACTATGATCAGTTTGAGAATTTTTGTCCAACTACCACAATTTGAGGATAAAATAGTCAAGACAAAAGTCTGGATTATGACAGCCCAAATGGATTTCACATCACTTCCCTTACAAAGAAGTTGGGATATAGATTTCATCCATGGTGCTATATCCTTTGCAGTCCATACGAAGGAGATAGGAGGGTTCCAGAGGTTTCTTCAGATGAGGAACCCTGCCTCAGAAAAAGAAGATGGCTTTATCAGAGACTTCTGGCAATATGCATTTAACTGTTTATTCCCCAGCTCTGATGTAGATATGACAGGTGAGGAAATCTGCACTGGGGATGAGAAGCTGGAGAGCCTTCCTGAGTCTGTTTTTCAAATGAGCATGACTGGCCACAGCTATTGCATGTACAATGCTGTCTATGCTGTGGCACATGCTTTGCACACCATGTATTCATCCAAATTCAAACACAGAGCAATGGTGGATGGCAGGAGGTGGATGCTTAGGAATCAACAACCATGGCAGGTAAGATCCGGACAACAGAAAGGCAGGACAGCTCATCATTTCTGTGACTGAAAAAAAACAGGGCCCACAGTGACTAGCAAGCCCTCTCTAGGGATGTCAGAGAATTCCGCCACGGATCTCGGTGAGGCCGAATGCCAGTGCATTTGGCCCCCCGAAATCTGTGGCGGAACGCCCTGCCACCCCCTGCCCCCTGCAGATCCCCCCTGGGATCGGACCTACCTGGGGCGGATGTTCTGAGCAGCGGCAGCTTCGGCGGCGGTGGCGGCAGCTTGTCTTCCGACCGGCTACTGCCACCGCCATTTGCAGTCTGGAGGTTTGTTTGTTTGTTTGTTTTGAACACAGACGGGATAGGCTATGTAAAGACTTATGTAGCCTATCGCATCCTGGTTTTAAAAAAAAAACTCATACGCAAATGGCGGCAGCTACGGCCGTTGACATTTGCGTTCCTTATTTTTCGCCGGCTTAGTCTACGTAAATATTTGCGTAGACTATTACGGAGAAAATAAAGGGGAACGCAAATAGCGTAGTGGACGCTATTTGCATCACTTTTTGGTTCGCCGTTTTATCCCATGTAAATATTTACATTTGCGTTCCTTATTTTTCGCCCTCTTAATCTACGAAATATTTATGTAGTCTAAAACGGCAAATCAAAAAGGGACGCAAATAGCACCCACTACACTATTTGCATTCCCCTTTATTTTCACCATAATAGTCTATGTAAATATTTACGTAGACTAAGACGGCGAAAAATAAGGAACGCAAATGTCGATGGCCGTAGCTGCCGCCATTTGTGTACGCGTTGTGTGTTTTTTTTTAACACAGAGCCCTCCATGGCCGGAAATCTGGCTGTGGACAGCCCTGGCCTGGTTCTGCCCAGCTGCTCCACGGAGCTGCCGCAGAGCACAGCTGGCCATCGAGGATTCCGGGGGGGAGGACCGGATCTCCCCCCCCATCGAAGATTCCGGGGGGAGGGACGGAACGCCTCCCCGCCCACCATGAACATAATCTGTGGAAAGGTAAGTGACTTTCGTACATCCCTAGCCCTCTCTATTTGAAATCAGGAGTTTCAGTATCTAAGTGCTAGATTTCTTAAAGGTTCCATTTTAGAGTCATTTCATTTGGGCTTCTGCACCCATTAAGACCATAGTGGAGGAACCTAATTATTTTTGGTAGTATTTGAGGGTTTCAATTGAGTATTAGTATCCAGGAATATAGCACAAACATCTGGAAGATGGAGGCTTTGCATGTATCATTTCATTTTTATGCCCTATTGCTCCTATAGGGTTTTTTGTGAGTGTTTTATCCATTCAGACTCCCCCCCCCTATTAATCATAATGTTACAGTAGATTTTTCAACTTTGTGGTTTAAAGCTTTGTCATCCACGTCCTTGTTGGGTTACCCAACTCATGCCTAGTAGCCAAACCCCACTTTACTTAAAGTTGGTTACAAGGTACCCAGGTGGTTTTTAAAGCTGTTTGGGGGAGGCATCTAGGGCAAATAAAGAGTTCCACCAGGGAGCAGCAAAAAGATAAGGGCAAAAAACAGTGGAGCATCCTATTTTTCCTGGTCTCTCTTCCACACAGATCAGTGTGGTGCTTGTCCATGAAAGTCAGTTATGTATATTGGATTATGTTTTTGCTGTAAGCTGCTGTATGTATGAAAGTAAATTAGTAGGATAGCAATACGGTATCAGACCCACTATGCCTAAGTACACTAGTTTTCTGGAGAACATGAGCAGGACAGTACTGTTGCACTCATGCCCTGCTTGTGGGTTTCCTGTGGACTAAATTGGCAATTAGTCTGATCAAGCATGGCTCTTCTTATGTTCCTTATGTAATGATTCATTGCGTTATGAGTAGTATCCTGCATTAATCTTTTGAGGAAAGATTAATCATGGGTTTCAGGAATGTGAACAATTATTACCCTATATTTCTTTTAGCTCTACCATTTTCTGAGAAGTGTCTCATTTAACAACAGTGCTGGGGAAAAGGTTTCCTTCAATCAAAATGGAGAATTAGAAGCGGGATTTGATATTATCAACTGGGTCACATTCCCCAACCAGTCCTTTCTTAAAGTCAAAGTTGGCATGATAGATCCAAAGGCTTCTGCAGACAAAAAGTTCACAATTCATGAAGATGCCATTTTGTGGCCCAAGACTTTTAACCAGGTATGATCCATATGTATTTCAAAATGTATTCAGTAACTCCTAAGTATTTAAAAAGGGAGTCACAGTTCAGATTTCGATACTGTCTCCTTTCCCCCTGTTTCTGTGTTCATTCAGTTCAGAATTTCACTTCATACTGCAGTTTCCCTGTTTAAATGTTCAAATGGGAAATTTTGAAGCTATACGTATTACACAGCTTTGGAATCTAAGCTGAAGTCCTGTGCACATCCACAGAGAAATTAGGGATGGGACGAAAGTCACTTACCTGGTCCTGCAGCTTGCTTCGCGGTGAGGGGGAGGTGCTCCCTCCCTCCCCCTGAAATTCTAGGGGGGGGGAGGCGCCCCAACCCTCCCCGCCGAAATTCTGGCCCAGGGGGAGCGCCCTGCCTCTCCGGCCGCAAAAGTTCTTCTCCTGCCGGGACGCAAATGGCGGCGGCCATAGCTGCCACCGTTTGTGCCCCTGGCCTGCAGTCAGCTGTGATAGGCTATGTAAATCTTTATGTAGCCTATCACGTTTGTTGTTGTTCTTGTTTTTACTTGGAAATGGCGGCGGTGGCGGCCGGTCGGAAGACCAGCCACCGCCGCCACTGCACCGCCGCTGCACCGCCGCTGGGAGCGGCCGCCGCCAGGGACATTTGACCAAGGTAAGTCCCATCCCGCGGGGGGTGGCGGGGGTGGTGGTGGACCATTTCTCCACCAATTTCGGGGGGCCGAATGCGTTGGCATCCGGCCTCCTGGAGATTCGTGGAGAAAGTCTCCACCATCCCTAAGAGAAATACATTCCACTAAATAGAGTAGAATGTCCTTCCAAACGACCCCCTATTCGGGTATTATGAATAGCATTGAAAGTCACCACATGAGCAGGAATGGGGACATGCTGAGTAGCCCTCCCCTATCCCCAGTGCCACATAATATCATAGTTCCTTTGACAGGCTTCCATGCAGTTTGGAACCCTGAACGATCATGGTACCCAATTTCATATGGATGGAGCCCTGATACGATGTGACATTGTGGGGTGAGCTTACCGAACAGCCTCATGCCTACTCACATGGTGAGTCTCACCACATTTCAAAATGCCTGAATAGGGATTAAGAATGCATAGGAATGATACAAAAGAGCAACATGATGAAGATGAACTAATATGACCAAAAAGAGAGCCAGTGTCGTGTAGTACTGAGAGTGATGGACTGGGAACGGAAGATCCCAGTTCTAGTCCCCACTTGGCCATGGAAGCTCACTGGGTGACTTTGGGCCAGTCACAGACTCTCAGCCCAACCTACCTCACAGGGTTGTTGTTGTGAGGATAAAATAGAGAGGAGGAGGAGGATAATGTAAGCTGCCTTGGGTTCCTTGCAAGAGGAAAAAAGGTGGCATACATGCAATAAATAAATGAATCAAAGGTATCTATGTTGGCTTTTAAGAACGTGTTTTAACCTTATTTGTATAATAACCTGAATTGGCCAACCAGTGTGTCACAAAATAATGTGCAAGATTATTTTGTTTTCTAGATCTCCTCATCTGTCTAGATGGTAAAGAAACCAATTGGGGGTGGGAGGTGTGGTACGAAAAGAAAAGCTGAATGTAGGGATGTACAAAATCTCTACCTGGCTCCTTGCCAGGCAATCCATGGTGGGGGGGAGGCGCTCTGTCCCTCCCCCCGGAATCCTCGATGGGGGGGGAGGTGCTCCGTCCCTCCCCCTGGAATCCTGCCTGGCCAGCTCCTCTCCATGGCCAAGCCGCGAAGCTGCCAGCCAGCTCCGGCCACCCGCAGCTGGACATTTGGCCACTGGGCAGCCCTGCAGGGACGCAAATGTGCAGAGTACATCATGCGAAACGCTGGGTTGGATGAATCACAGGTCGGAATTAAGATTGCCGGGAGAATTATCAACAACCTCATATATGCAGATGATACCACCCTAATGGCAGAAAGCGAAGAGGATCTCAAGAGCCTCTTGTTGAGAGTGAAAGAGGAGTGCAAAAGCTGGTTTGAAACTCAACATTAAAAAAATAAAGATCATGACATCTGGCCCCATCACTTCCTGACATAAGGAAGGGGAAGAAATGGAAGCAGTGACAGATTTTACTTTCTTGGGCTCCAAGATCACCACAGACGGTGACTGTAGCCATGAAATTAAAAGATGCTTGCTCCTTGGGAGGAAAGCTATGGCAAACCTAGACAACATAGTAAGAAGCAGAGACATCACCTTGCCAACAAAGGTTCATGTAATCAAAGCTATGGTTTTCCCAGTAGTAACGTATGGCTGTGAGAGCTGGACTATAAGGAAGGCTGAGCGCCGAAGAATTGATTCTTTCAAACTGTGGTGCTGGAGAAGACTCTTACGAGTCGTCTGGACTGCAAGGAGGTCAAACCAGTCCATACTAAAGGAAATCAACCCTGAGTGCACATTGGAAGGACAGATACTGTAGCTCAAATATGGGGAAGGAGCCTGGGAAAGGAGGACCAGTCAGCAGCTGCACCGGGTGATACTGAGCCTGAGCCTGCTTCTGCCCCCGCCCACAGGTACATAAGGCGGGGCTGCCAGAGGCAGCGCCTCGGTGTCGTGCCAAGTGCAACGCTAAGTGTGCACTTAGCGTCGCATTTGGAGGCGCATAGGACCTGAAGACCTACCCACCTGCTTCTCCAGAGACACCAGCAGCCACAATACCAGCAGCAAATAGCGGCAGCAGAGGGCAGCAGCTTTAAAGACAAGGGGAAAGGGGCAAACGTGGACTTTATCTGCTCCTTCTTAGCTGCTGTTCTCTTTTATCTCTTTTATCTTTTATATTCTTTTAAACTGTTATGCTATTTATATCTTAACATTTTAATATGTGCCTGGGAGGACTATTGGGCAACTCAGGGAGTCAGAGAGGTGCCACCATAACTGTGGTCACGGGCAGGGGGAGGTATGGCGTTGGGGGATTAACAGGCCAGATGAGGAGAAGAGGGGCTAGACACCTTACAGCTGTCCCCTCTTCTGGTTCTTCCCCCAACCTGATGGTTCCTGGCAGCCTTACCAGTCTGCCCTTGGGTCTGGTGGTGCTGCTGCTGAATGCCAGGTTGGTCCAAAAAAAAATCTCCCTCATCCATGATTTGATTGTGGATGAGGGGGCTGACCTGGCATGTATTACTGAGACCTGAGTGGGGGAACTGGGAGGGGTCACTCTCTCCCAGCTGTGCCCTCCTGGGTACTCGGTGCAGCACCAACACCAACTTGAGGGTTGGGGAGGGGGGGTTGCCGTGGTCTATAGGGATTCCATCTCCCTCTCCAGGCTTCCTGCTCATTCGAGCGCAGATCTTGAGTTTTTGTACCTTGTGTTGGGTAGCCAGGACAGATTGGGGATTCTGTTGGTGTACCGCCCACCCCACTGCCCATCAGACTCCCTGCCTGAGCTGACGGAGGTGGTCTCGGACTTGGTGTTGAGGACCCCTAGGATGATGGTCCTGGGGGATCTCAACTTCCATGCCGAGGCTGCTGTATCCAGGGCAGCTCAGGACTTCATGGCCACCATGACAACCATGGGGCTGTCCCAACATGTCATCGGCCCAACGCATACAAAAGGACACATGCTTGATCTGGTTTTCTCGACTGGGCAGGAGGATGGTGATCTGAAAGTGGAGGAATTAACATCTGTCCCTTTGTCATGGTCAGATCACTTCCTGCTGAGGTTTAGACTCCTGGCGGCCTTTCCCCTCTGCAAGGGTGGGGGACCTATTAAAATCGTCCACCCCCGGAGATTAATGGATTCCGATGGATTCCAGAGGGCTCTGGGGGATTTTCCTGCTGGTATGGCTGGTGCTCCTGTCGAAGCCCAGGTCGCTTTGTGGAATGCAGAGATGACTCGGGCAGTTGACACGATCGCGCCCAAGCGCCCTCTCCCTCTGAGCAGAGCCCGGCCAGCTCCTTGGTATACACCTGAGCTGAGGGCAATGAAGCAAGAGGGGAGATGGCTAGAACGCAGGTGGAGGAAAACTCGTGCTGAGTCTGACCGAACACAGGTAAGAGCCCACTATCGAGCCTACTCTGTGGCAGTGAGGGTGGCAAAGAGACAGTTCTTTTCCACCAGCATTGCATCTTCTCAGTGTCGTCCAGTGGAGCTTTTCCAAGTGGTTCACGACCTGTTACATTCTGGGCCAGGGAGAGAGACGGTGGAACCCTCGGTAGCACTCTGTGACGAGTATGCACGGCACTTTGAGGATAAAGTTGCTCAGATTCGTCATGGATTGGACACCACCATTAATGCAGTTCCATTGGTAGAGGCATTCAGAGCACCGTCTGGTCCAGTTTTATTGGATGAGTTTCAGTTACTGAGGCCTGAGGATGCAGACAAGGTGCTTGGCCAAGTCTGATCGACCACTTGTGTGCTTGACCCTTGCCCTTCATGGCTTATTAAATCAAACAAGGAGGGGTTGTCCGGCTGGGTCCAGGAGGTTGTAAATTCCTCCTTGAGAGAGGGAGTGGTGCCTGCTGCTTTAAAAGAGGCAGTAATTAGACCACTCCTGAAAAAGCCTAACCTGGACCCAGAGGATATTAACAATTATAGGCCAGTGGCCAACATCCCCTTCCTGGGCAAAGTGCTTGAGCGGGTGGTTGCAGGACAGTTCCGGACACTGTTGAATGAAACGGATTATCTAGATTCATTTCAATCGGGCTTCAGGCCTGGTTTTGTAATGGAAACTTCCCTGGTCGCCCTGTGGGACGTTCTTAGGGTTGGCGGAGAATTTCTCCCCGAAACTTTGGGGGGCTGAGCGCCAACGTGTTCGGCCCCCCGAACAAGTTTCGGGGAGAAATCCTCCAACCCCCCCCGCCCCCCGCACCCCCCCCGGGACGGGACTTACCTTCGCCGAATGTCCCTCCCGGCGGCGGGTCCAGCCGGCGGTTCGACGGGTGTTCGAGCGGGGCGGCTGCCGCCACCGCCATTGCAATGAAAGAAAAAAAAAAAAACGCCCCCGGATAGGCTACATGACGATTCACGTAGCCTATCACGGCTAGATCTGCAAAGTCAGCCGTGATAGGCTACGTCAATCGTCACGTAGCCTATCATGGGTGACTTAAAAAAAAAAAAAAGTGTGCACGGATAATGGCGGCCCGCATAGGGAGCCGCCATTCCTGTTCCTTATTTGGTCGCTGTAGTCTACATAAATGTTTACGTAGACTACGGCGAAAATAAGGGCAACGCTATTTGCGTTGCCCTTATTTTCGCCGTAGTCTACGTAAACATTTACGTAGACTACAGCGACTAAATAAGGAATGCGAATGGCGGCTCCCTATGGGGGCCGCCATTAGCTTACGCGCTTTTTTTAAAAAAAAAGTCACCCGTGATAGGCTACGTGACGATTGACGTAGCCTATCACGGCTGACTTTGCAGATCTAGCCGTGATAGTCTACGTGAATCGTCACGTAGCCTATCAGGGGGCGTTTGTTTGGGGTTTTTTTAACTTTCGCGTTCGCGGCCGGGCGAGGCGGGAAGCCTCCCCCCCGGCCTGAATTTCGTCCGGGCCGAGGCAGGAAGCCTACCCCCCGGCCTGAATTTCGGCCGGGCCGAGGCGGGAAGCCTCCCCCCCCGGCCGGAACTTCACAGGGGGACCAGCGAAGCGCCTCCCCCCCCCACCGCGAACGTCCTTTGAGGACAGGTAAGTGACTTTTGTCCACCCCTAGACATCCTCTGCTGGGAGAGGGACAGGAGGAGGGCAACCGTGTTCATTCTCCTGGACCTCTCAGCGGCTTTGAATACCATCAACCATGGTAACCTTCTGGATAGGTTGTCTGGGTTAGGAGTAGGAGGCACTGCACTACAGTGGTTTGCTCCTACTTGGGTGGCCGATTCCAGAAGGTGGTGCTGGGGGATTACTGCTCTGTGCCATGGCAATTGTGCCATGGGGTTCCACAGGGCTCTATTTTATCCCCCATGCTGTTTAACATCTACATGAAACCGCTGGGGGAGGTTATCCGGAGGTGTGGGCTGAGGTGCCATCAATATGCAGATGACACCCAGCTCTACCTCTCTTTTACATCAAAACCAGGTGAGGCAGTGACTGTTCTGAATCAGTGCCTGGGCATAGGAATGGACTGGATGAGGGCTAATAAACTGAAACTCAATCCAGACAAGATGGAGGTACTGTTAGTGGGTGGTTCGTCTGCCCGGCTAGGTGATATTCAACCTGTTCTGGAGGGGATTGCACTCCCCCTAAAGGATCAGGTTCGTAGTTCGGGGGTGCTCTTGGATCCAGAACTGTCACTTGAGGCACAGGTGAACTCAGTGGCACGGAGCACTTTTTATCAGCTTAGGCTGGTATACCAACTACGCCCTTATCTGGACAGAGATAGCCTTGCTACAGTTATCCATGCTCTGATAACTTCTCGTCTGGATTACTGCAATGCGTTATATGTGGGGCTGCCTTTGAAAATGCTCCGGAAACTTCAGCTGGTCCAAAATAGGGCAGCAAGATTGTTAACAGGGACTGGCCTGCAAGCTCATATTATGCCAGTGCTTTTCCAGCTGCACTGGCTGCCAGTCCATTTCCGGGCCCGATTCAAAGTGCTGGTGTTAACATTCAAAGCCCTTAACAGCTTGGGGCCAGGTTACCTGAAGGATCGCCTCCTCCCATATGTGCCTGCCCGGACCTTAAGATCATCATCAGCGGCCCTTCTCCGTGAGCCCCTGCCAAAGGAAGTGAGGCGGGTGGCTACTAGGAGGAGGGCTTTTTCTGCTGTGGCACCCCGGCTCTGGAATGAGCTCCCTAGTGAGGTTCGCCTGGCGCCTACATTGTATTCCTTTCGGCGCCAGGTGAAGACCTTTTTATTTTCCCAGGCATTTTATCATTTTAGCTTTCTAAATTTTTATCTTTGCTGTTTTAAATCTGTATTTTAAACTCATGCACTGCTGCTAGGTTTTATTGTGGTTGTATTGTTATATTGTGGTTTTAATGTTCTGTATATTTTAAATTGTTTTATTGTGTGTTGCTTGGATTTAATTTTTGTGAACCGCCCAGAGAGCTTCTGCTATTGGGCAGTATAGAAATAAATAAATAAATAAATAAATAAATAAATATTTCGGCCACCTAATGCGAAGAGAAAACTCTCTGGAAAAGACCCTGATGCTGGGAAAGACTGAAGGCAAAAGGGGAAGGGGACGGCAGAGGATGAGATGGCTAGATAGCATCACTGATGCAATGAATATGGACTTGAGCACGCTCCGGGAGAGAACGCAGGACAGGAAGGCCTGGCATGCTATGGTACATGGGATCACGAAGAGTCAGACACGACTGAACGACTGAACAACAACAACAACAAGTGAGCCGTGATAGGCTACGTAAATATTTACGTAGCCTATCAGGGCCAGGGGAAAAACCCCAGCGTACGCAAATGGTGGTAGCCACTGCCATTTGCGTACGCTGGGTTTTTTTCCCCTGTGCCATGATAGGCTACGTAAGTATTTATGTAGCCTATCATGGCTCACTACAGGGACACAAATGGCAGCAGCTACTGCCATTTGCATATGCTGGGTTTTTTCCCCCATGCCATGATAGTCTACGGAAGTATTTAGGTAAGTATTTACGTAGCCTATTATGGCATGAGGAAAAACCCAGCGTACGGAAATGGCGGTAGCCACCTCCATTTGCGTACGCTGGGTTTCCCCCCGCCACCGTGATAGGCTACATAAATACTTACGTAGCCTATCACAGCCTCCACAGGGATTCACTTCCTTGAGCAGAGGAAGTGAATGGCGGCTGCAGGACGGCCGCCATTCGCAAAGCAGCATGGACGGGAGCAGGTAAATGCTCCGTTTCATGCACCT
Organism: Heloderma charlesbogerti; assembly: GCA_026122225.1. NCBI lineage: Eukaryota > Metazoa > Chordata > Lepidosauria > Squamata > Helodermatidae > Heloderma > Heloderma charlesbogerti. Next base: position 297,259 of record JANEZZ010002211.1, read on the forward strand.
TTCGTGGGGTGGGGTCAGCAGGGACTTCGTCCCGCACGCTTTTCGTTGGTTGGGGGGTAGAGGCTTTGTTCTGCGATGGATTTCGGGGGGCCGAATACATTGGCATTCAGCGTCACTGAGATCCGTCATGGAATTCTCTGACATCTCTAGTAGCTGAATGATGAAGCCATGGAGTCTGCATTTAGTCACTATCAGCAAGCTTACCCATCACATTCTTTATTTATTATCTCACCTCATGTAGACGTCTGTAGAACTCAAAAGGCTGCATACTGTCTTGTGATGTTTTGGTTGGGCTAATGAAAGCATTGCCCTAATATGGATAGTATAACCAAGCTGACTGATAGTTTGCATCAAACAAAACCTCTGTATTAATGTCTTGTTTTGCCATGGCTAAGGTATGGGCTAACCCTTTTGCTGGTGGACATATTTCCCCAGAATCTATGTTACAGCTAGGCTAAGTTTTTTCACCAAAACAGGAATAAAAGTGATGGGTTTTGCCATCTGTGAATAGGGTGGAGAATATTGGAGGAAACTGTGGGTCCAGTTTTAATATTGTTTACTCTTATTTTAATATAATTGAAGGAAGGAATGGGCTTCTCACCTGTTCCTTCCAGTCTTCCTTGTTTATCCCATGATTGGATCCACTAATGTAAGCCAAGAATAGGGTTCCATCAATTGTGGAGCTTCAAGTTGCCTATTACGTTTTGAGTACTTGTTGCTATATCAACATCAATCCCATTTAAACCTGGTGATTGGCCAAGGAGGGACAAACACCTAGGGATGGTGGAGAATTCTGCAACGCATTTCAATGAGGCCAGATTCTGTAGAATCCGCCCCCCCCGGAATCCATGGTGGAACGGCCTCCTGCCCCCATCCTGCAGAATCCCCTTGGACGGCACTTACTTGGGGCGGATGCGGCGGCGGCGGTGGTGGTCCCGGAGGCGGAGGCGGTTCCGGCGGTGGCTCCAGCGGTGGCGGCTGGTCTCCTGGCTGGCTGCGGCTGGGCTGTTGCAGCCACCATTGCTGTCCTTCGAGCTGTGATAGGCTATGCAAGAATTTACGTGGCCTATCACGGCTAACCCCCCCACAAAAAAAACCAGCGTATGCAAATGGCGGCGGCTATGGCGGCCACCATTTGTGTTCTCTATTTTTCACTGTTCTAGCCTACATAAATATTTCTGTAGGCAATTATGGCAAAAAAAAAGGGAACCGCAAATAGCGCCCACTATGCCATTTGCGGTTCCCTTTTTTCGCCATAATTGCCTAAGTAAATATTTGCCTACGTAGCCGCTGCCATTTGTGTACGCCAGTTTTTTGGGGGGAGCATGCAGTGATAGGCTATGTAAATTCTTACATAGCCCATGACGGCAGTCTGGAAGGATGCAAATGGTGGCCGCTACGGTGGGCGCAGCAACCCATCCGCGGCCGGAAGTCCAGCTGTGGACAGCCCTGCCTGGCTGCTCTGCGGAGCCGTGGTGGAGCAGAGCCAGCCGTGCAGGATTCCAGGGGGAGGACCAGATCGCCTCCCCCCACGAGGATTCCAGGGGGAGGGACAGAGCGCCTCCCCCCCCAGCGGATGCCCTGACCGGAACAGTTAAGAGATTCATACATCCTTACAAAAACCCAAGTCATATGTTTGTTTGTTTGTTGTTGTTTGTTTGTTTAGAAAGTTATAGCATCCTTCTCTTTTGTTTATGGACAGGCACATCCCTTGTCTTTGTGTAATGACAATTGCCACCTGGGTTATAGCAAGAAAAAGAAGGAAGGGGAGCCATTTTGCTGCTATGATTGCATTCCATGTCCAGAAGGGAAGATTTCAAACCAGAAGGGTAAGATATGTCATGCATGGAACTTCTCAAATATATTGGCTGTCCTCCCTAATTTCTCAAAGGTTTGAAATAGTTATTCAAAGTTTACTATACATGATGCTTTCTCATATGGGAATAGAGTCTGATATAACCAATGAAGCCTATGAGCTCTTGTGCTGTTGCACCTTTATTGGGAAAAAGGATATATAAAATGTGTTCCAGATAACAATGAGATTCTGATAGGTTTATGTTTGTAATATTAAACCATGACTAGTGTGTTGCACTTAGGGATGTCAGAGAATTTTGCCACGGATCTCAGTGAGGCCAAATGTCAGTGCATTCGGTCCCCCGAGATCTGTGGCGGAACGGCCTACCATCCCCCACCCCCCGCAGATCCCCCGTGGGACAAGACTTACCTGGGGCGGATGTTCCAGGCAGTGGCAGCTCTGGCGGCGGCTTCGGCGGCTGGTCTTTCTACTGGCTGCCGCCGCCGCCATTTGCAGTCTGCCTTGTTGTGGTTTTTTTTGTTGTTACAGAGACGTGATAGGCTACGTAAAGATTTACGTAGCCTATCACATCCCGGTTAAAAAAAAAACAAATGGCGTACGCAAATGGCAGCAGCTATGGCCACTGCCATTTGCGTTCCTTATTTTTCGCTGTCTTAGTCTACGTAAATATTTACGTAGACTATTACAGCGAATCAAAAAGGGATGCAAATAGCACCCACTACGCTATTTGCGTTCCCCTCTATTTTTCCCGTAATAGTCTATGTAAATATTTACATAGACTAAGACAGCGAAAAATAAGGAACGCAAATGGCTGTGGCTGTAACCGCCATTTGTGTACGACTTTTTTTTTTTTTACCCAGCAGTCACCGCGGCTGGAAATCCAGCTGCAGAAGGCCCTTCCCTGGCCGGCTGCTCCGTGGAGTTGCCGCGGAGCAGAGCCGGCCATCAAGAATTCCGGGGGGGAGGACCGCCTTGCCTCCCCCCCATCGAGGATTCCGGGGGGAGGGACAGAACGCCTCGCCCCCTACCATGAACAGAATCCACGAAAAGGTAAGTCACTTTTGTACATCCCTAGTTGCACTAACTAATGATGTTATATATTTTCTACGAACACTACTGCTATTACTACTACTTCTACTACTATTTAGCCCTTACAGTGTACCTAAAATGTCTAAGATCAATACATAAAAAGAAAGTTAACCTAGTCCCTGCCCTGAAGCTCACAGTTTAATAGACAATATGAAATGGAAAAAATAGAATGGGGAGGGAAGAGGAAAGTAAAGAAATACTTATCTGGCCAAAGCTGGTCTCCCCCTTACAATGATATTCCTTGTTGGAAGCCATGACTGCATATATATATTGTACTTATTTGTTTGTTTCAGACATGGATAACTGCTTAGAATGTCCAGAAGATCAGTATCCAAACAAGGTCCAAGATCAATGCATTCCCAAAGATATAACCTTCCTGTCCTTTGAAGAATCTTTGGGCATCAGTTTGGCTGTTTTTTCTCTTTCTTTTTCATTTATTTCAGCTTTGCTGCTTGGGATCTTCATTAAACACCATGAGACTCCCATAGTCAAAGCTAACAACAGGAACATTACCTACACTCTTCTCATCTCCCTATTACTATCCTTTCTTTGTGCTTTGCTATTCATCGGTCGACCTGAGAAGGTGATGTGTCTCCTCCGACAAACCGCTTTTGGTATCCTCTTTTCACTGGCAGTTTCTTGTGTATTAGCTAAAACCATTACAGTGCTTTTAGCTTTCATGGCTACCAAGCCAGGATCCAGGATGAGAAAATGGGTGGGGAAAAGACTGGCATCCTCTATAGTTCTTTCCTGCTTCCTTATTCAAGTTACTATTTGTACTGTGTGGCTCTCAACCTCTCCCCCATTCCCAGAGTTTGACATGCACTCCATGACTAAAGAAATTATACTGGAATGTAATGAAGGTTCAACTGTCATGTTCTACTCTGTCCTGGGCTTTATGGGCCTGTTGGCGATTGTCAGCTTTGCTTTGGCTTTCCAAGCCAGGAAGTTACCTGACAGTTTTAATGAAGCCAAGTTCATCACCTTCAGCATGTTGGTCTTTTGCAGTGTCTGGGTATCCTTTGTTCCAACCTACCTGAGCACCAAGGGGAAATACATGGTGGCTGTGGAGGTCTTCTCGATCCTGGCCTCCAGTGTTGGTTTATTAAGCTGCATCTTTTCCCCAAAATGTTATATCATTTTGAGGAGGCCAGAATTGAACAATAAGGACCAGCTAATAAGAAGAAAGAATTAAAGCATCAAAAGATCTTTGGCTCCAATCCTAAGGCTGCCATTACTACATCTCAATCTAAGCAACAATGTTGTTGCACAAGAGATATACCCCCCCAAAGAAATGGGTTTACGTACGGGATGATCCATTTGTTTCACTGCTCCTTGATCCATCTTTTTCACTGGAAGTATAATTAGCTTCCTTCCTAAAAGTGTGCCTTTTATCAATTTTTGGTTGTATACCAGCTGATATCATACCTGGGCTCAGTTATTGCCTTTAACTGGGCCCTGGTGCGCTCAGGGCCCACACTAACCAGATTCAAGGATACCAATATGACTCAAGTCCACTTGTGTGAAAGAATGATAGAGTGTATTGATGGAAAATAGATGCAGATAAATAATAATAATATATAATAATAATAATATATAATAATAATAAGAAAGCTTACACATACCCTTAACTCTCGGTTCAGCAGCTCCGGTTCCGAGGGGAGCAACAGGCACCATCTCACAGGGCTGGTTATCTCAGTGGTGCACCTTCCCCGTCTCAGACAAGAACCAATCTGTTCAGGATTTTATAAGGTTTGTCTCATCATTTAGTTCAAACTGTCAGAAAACACATAGACATACTACTCCCTTCACCCAGAAAGAGAAAGGGGAGGGTGCTTTCTCTCTTGGCAGCAAAATACATTTCTCACAATAAAGAAACAAACATCCCTCATCAGTTAGAAGGTACACAGTGTGAAGAACAACTACTGTGCATTGTTTTAGCTTCTGTTAGTAGCAAAAAAGAAAAAAAGAAAAGAAAAAAGTGGCCTTCGCTGTGAATACAGCTATGAGAACCAACTCTAAAATCATGAAAATTGCCAGTGGCTCTAGCAAATTAGTGTGTGCATGCTGTTAAACACTGGATTAAATACTGCATATGACTCTGGGCAAATCCACACCTGACTGCCCATCATTCTTCCATAACCAAATCTAAAACAGTTATCCAGACTCCTATGACCTCCAGGATGACAATATATGTGAGACTGAGATTATAGTATATGTATGCCTGCCTATGAAGATAGTTCAGAAGCTGAAGTAAATGCAGAACGTGGTTAAATTACCAACTGAGTGGTATGATCATACTGTGGCTGTACTATACCAACTATATTAACTCAGACCATTTCTGGGACCAATTAAAAGGACTGATTTTGACTTTAAAACCTCTCGCAGCTTAGAACCAGGACAGTAGAAAGGCCATCTTTATTCTTATCTAACTATCCATACATTAAAATCTTCAGTTAAGTATCTCCTATGGGTGCCACCACCACCGGAAGTGAAGTGAATAGCCATCATGTCTAGTATATTGTTGTAAATTTTTCAGGTTTCTTTTTTTTAAGATTTTGAATTATTATTGAAGGCACAGTTGTGCCTCCAATAGATAAGGCGATGAGTCGAAAAAGGATTCTGCCGTGTTAAATGAAAATCAAGGAGGTGGGTTATTGTAACCTTAATAAAATTGAAAGGGTTTTGCCAATCTTCCTGAAAATCGCATGTGGAAGACAGAAATGTAAATTTTACATAACTAGAAAATTTCAGGAAGATTGCTTAAAGACTGAGGGAGAAACGGGAGCTAATAGAAAAAATATAATAAAAACTCACGTATCACAGTTTTGCCACTGAAAACATGTGCTGGCAACCGTTTGTGTCTATCATTTGCCCCAAAGGTGGAAGCTATATATGAAAACCATAAATGATTTCCTATTCCCATTCTATTGTAGTTAGGGATGGTGCGGGTGCCCGATTCAGTCGGGGAATCCAGTGGATCTGCCCCTGCCGGCAACCCCGAGCCCCCCTCACTGAGGCCCTGCCTGCGCTCTGTGAATGGCCTCCACTCACCTCACTGGCCTTGTTGAACTTTGCAGTTACCATTTTTTGAGGAATAAAATGGCGATCACAAAAATGTGCATACTTGTGCACAGGTGAAATGAGCATTTTGCGAATGCGTATATTTGCGTATCTGTGAAAATGTGCTTTTTTCAAAAAATGCATATGTTTGAACACCCACAAATGTGCGCCTTCACAAAATGTGCATTTTGCAAGTGAGAATATGCGCATTCACAAAAATTGCATTTTTGTGCATACAAAATCATGCACGTTTTTGCAATCACCATTTTATTTTTTTTAAAAAAAACGGAGACTGCAGAGCTCGACAAGGCCACTGGGGTGAGTGCGGGCTGCTCTCTGAGTGTGGGAGGGGCTCGAGCATGATCTGGGGACCAGCAAGTAGGGATGGCGGAGAATTTCTCCCCCAAACTTCGGGGGGCCGAGCGCCAATGCGTTCGGCCCCCCGAACAAGTTTCGGAGAGAAATCCTCTGCACCCCCCCCCGCACCCCGCACCCCCCCCCCGGGACGGGACTTACCTTTTGCGAATGTCCCTCCCGGTGGCTGGTCCGTCCGGTGGTTCGGCGGGTGTTCGAGCGAGGCGGGAGTGGCAGCCGGTCTTTCGACCAGCTGCTGCCGCCGCCATTGTAATGAAAGAAAAAAAAAAAAAAACGCCCCCTGATAGGCTACGTGACGATTCACGTAGCCTATCACGGCTAGATTTGCAAAGTCAGCCGTGATAGGCTACGTGAATCGTCACGTAGCCTATCACAGGTGACTTAAAAAAAAAAAAAAAAGAGTGTACGGATAATGGCGGCCCCCATAGGGAGCCGCCATTCCCGTTCCTTATTTGGTGGCTGTAGTCTACGTAAATGTTTACGTAGACTACAGCCACTAAATAAGGAACGGGAATAGCGGCTCCCTATGGGGGCCGCCATTCGCGTACGCACTTTTTTTTTTTTTTTAAGTCACCCGTGATAGGCTACGTGACAATTCACGTAGCCTATCACGGCTGACTTTGCAGATCTAGCCGTGATAGGCTACGTGAATCGTCACGTAGCCTATCAGGGGGCGTTTTTGTTTTGTTTTTTTTTACTTTCGCGTTCACGGTCGGGCGAGGCGAGGCGCCTCCTCCCCGGCCTGAATTTCGGCCGGGCGAGGCGGGAAGCCTCCCCCCCGGCCTGAATTTCGGCCGGGCGAGGCGGGAAGCCTCCCCCCCTGGCCTGAACTTCACGGGGGGAGCAGCGAAGCGCTCCCCCCCACCGCGAACGGCCTTCGAGGACAGGTAAGTGACTTTCGTCCACCCCTACCAGCGAGTGGGGGCAGGGGCTGGGAGGGCATCCAGAGAACTCAGACGGGGTGAATTCGCATATCCCATATGTATGTTTGTATGTATGTATGTATTTGGCTATCCAGATACAATTATCCCTAATTGTAGTTGGTGGAGTGAAATTTCTTTCTTTCTTTTTTTCTTTTTCTTTTTTTTTTAAATCAATTTACTTTTTTTATTGGTATAATGAATCCCCATGAGATTTCATAACCCGGCACTCAGAATGTTGTAGGGGAAGGGGAATAACTGATGTATACAGGAAAAGCAGCAGCAGCTAACTGAATTTCTGGGTCTTTTGTGTGTGTGTGTAGGCAGACAGGCAATCCCCTCAGCATGACCGGACCCCACTGCTTATGTTTGTTCACTGGTCTGCACTCCCAGCCATTCCCCTTCTTCCTCTGCTCCCCCCTTTCCCCTTAATTCTTTGTGTTACTAAGGTCCCTTTTTGGATTCAAGTGTTGGGAAGAGATGCCTGAAAAGGAAGCTATGGCACGGAATGGGAGCCTGTCTTTCCTTGAGGGCAGAAAGTTTTGCTGCTTGGAGTTTGAGAAGCAGGCAATCATGCTGGCAAAGCTGTGGTCAAGCCATGGAAAAATGGAGCAGTATGAGAAAAGGTTACGTTTGTTACACCCTGCAGCTAGCAGCTCCATGAATCTGGAGTGTTCCCATGTACCCTGATCAGGCCTAGAGTGACATCAGCTGCATAAAACAATTAAAACCTGTCACTGAAGGTTTCTGCCCCCCTCCTATGACATTCTGAACCAAGTTTCCAGTTCACAACTACAGAAAAGAGTCAACAAAAAGCAGAAAATGGAGGGCAGTCAGGAGATTAAAAAAAGCAAAATCACCCTGTGAAAAAGACAAGAACCATGTTTATTCCAACTAGCATGCTTGATTTTTTTTTTTACCTTTTGCTTAACTCTGAACTTTATTAGCAGATTTTGATTTGTTTTGTGAGCTGTTTTGGTTCTTGCCTCCTTTTTCAGAGAAGAGTTATCTTTTATTTATTCATTCATTCATTTCATTTCATTTCTACACCACCCAATAACCGAAGCTCTCTGGGCACATCACAAAAATTAAAACCAAAGAGCACACAATAAAACAAAATAAAATATATAAAACATTAAAACCATAGTATAACATTACAACCAGAATAAAACCTAGCAGCAGTGAAGGGATATAAAATACAGATTTAAAACAGCAAAGCTAAAAGTCTAGAAAGCTAAAATGCTAAAATGCCTGGGAAAATAAAAAGGTCTTCACCTGGCGCCGAAAGGAATACAATGTAGGTGCCAGGAGAACCTCACAAGGGAGCTCATTCCAGAGCTGGGGTGCCACAGCAGAAAAAGCCCTCCTCCTAGTAGCCACCCGCCTCACTTCCTTTGGCAGGGGCTCATGGAGAAGGGCCACTGATGATGATCTTAAGGTCCAGGCAGGCACATACGGGAAGAGGCAATCCTTCAGATAACCTGGCCCCAAGCCATTAAGGGCTCTGAATGTTAATACCAGCACTTTGAATTGGACCCAGAAATGGACTGGCAGCCAGTGCAGGTGGAAATGTACTGGCATAATATGAGCTCATTGGCCAGTCCCTGTTAAAAGTCTTGCTGCCCTATTTTGGACCAGCTGAAGTTTCCGGTCTGTTTTCAAAGGCAGCCCCACGTATAATGCATTGCAGTAATACAGAGGAGAAGTTATCAGAGCATGGATAACTGTAGCTAGGCTATCTCTGTCCAGATAAGAACATATTTTGGTATACCAGCCTAAGCTGATAAAAAGTGCTCTGTGCCACTGAATTCCTCTGTGCTTCAAGTGACAGTTCTGGATTCAAGAGCACCCCCAAACTACAAAGGCAAACCTTTAGAGGGAGTGCAACCCCCTGCAGAACAGGTTGAATATCATGTAGCCGGGCAGACGAAGCACCTACTAACAGTACCTCCATGTTGTCTGGATTGAGTTTCAGTTTATTGGCCCTCATCCAGTCCATTACCATGCCCAGGTACTAATTCAGAACAGCCAATGACTAGGGATGCATGAATCCCTTACCTGTTCCGGTCGGGGCATCCGCTGGGGGGGGGAGGTGCTCCGTCCCTCCCCTTGGAATCCTCAATGGGGGAGGAGGCGATCCAGTCCTCCCCCCTGGAATCCTTCCCTGGCCGGCTCGGCTCCGCTCCGCGGCGGCTCCGCAGAGCAGCCGGCCAGGGCTGTCCGAAGCTGGAGTTCCGGCCGCAGATGGGCTGCTGCGGATTCAAATGGCGGCCGCTGTAACAGCCGCCATTTGCATCCTTCCAGGCTGCCGTGATAGGCTATGTAAGAATTTATGTAGCCTATCATGGCATGACCCCCGCAAAAAAAGGCAAACGCAAATTGTTGGCTGCTACGGCGGCCGCCATTTGCATTCCCTATTTTTCGCCATTGTAGCCTACATAAATATTAGGGATGTACGAAAGGCACTTACCTGGTCCCGCAGCTTGCTTCGCGGTGGGGGGAGGCGCTTCAGTTCTCCCCCTGAAGTTCAGGCCAGGGGGGAGGCGCCCCCCCTCATCCGGCCAAAATTCAGGCCGGGGAGAAGCACCCCGTCTCCCTGGCCGCGAAATTAAAAAGTGGGGGAAAAAAACCACCCGTGATAGGCTACGTAATGATTTACGTAGCGTATCACGGCTAGATTTCCAAAGTCAGCCATGATAGGCTACGTAAATCGTTACATAGCCTATCACGGGTGACTTTGGAAAAAAAATCCTACGCAAATGGCGGCGCCCATGGGTGCCGCCATTTGCATTCCTTATTTGGTCCCTGTAGTCTACATAAAGTTTTACGTAGACTATGGCGAAAATAAGGGCAATGCTGTTTGCGTTGCCCTTATTTTTGCCATAGTCTATGTAAAACTTTACTTAAGCTACCGGGACCAAATAAGGAATGCAAATGGTGGCGCCCATGGGCACCAGCATTTGCATATGCGCTTTTTTTTTTTTTCAAAGTCACTCGTGACAGGCTACGTAATGATTTACGTAGCCTATCACGGCTGACTTTGGAAATCTAGCCGTGATAGGCTACGTAAATCGTTACGTAGCCTATCACAGGTTTGTTTGTTTGTTTGTTTGACTTTATTTTGTAATGGCGGCGGTGGCAGCCGGTCGGAAGACCGGCCACTGCCCCCGCCCCCGACGAACCGCTGCCGAACTCCCACCAGGACCCGCCGCCGAGAGCGACATTCGAGGGAGGTAAGTCCCATCCTGGGGGGGGGCGAGAATTTCACCAACAATTTCGGGGCATCCGCCCCCCCCCCAAGATTTGTGGAGAAATTCTCCGCCATCCCTAATAAATATTTACGTAGGCAATTACGGCATAGTGGGCGCTATTTGCGGTTCTCTTTTTTTCACCATAATTGCCTAAGTAAATATTTACATACGCTAGAACGGTGAAAAATAGGGAATGCAAATGGTGCCCGCCGTAGCCACCACCATTTGTGTATGCCTTTTATTTGCGGGGGGTAGCCGTGATAGGCTATGTAATTTCTTACATAGCCTATTACAGCTGCAAGGATGGCAATGGCGGCTGCAGCAGCCCAGCCACAGCTGGCCAGGAGACCAGCCGCTGTCACTGCCACCACAAAATCTGCCACCGGAAGCACCGCCGCTACTGCCAAATCCGCCCCAGGTAAGTTCCATCCCGGGGGATTCTGCGGGGGGGATTGGGGGCAGGAGGCCGTTCCGCCGCAGATTCCAGGGGGCCAGATTCTAAAGAATCCGGCCTCACTAGAATCCATGGCAGAATTCTCTGCCATCCCTACCACTGCCTCACATGGGTTTGATGAGAAAGAGAGGTAGAACGAGGGATGGACGAAAGGGATTTACCTTGTCCCGCAGCTTGCTTCATGGTGGGGGGGAGGCGCTTCGCTTCTCCCCCCGAACTTCAGGCGAGGGGGGGGAGGCGCCCCATCCCTCGCCAGCGAAATTCAGGCCAGGTAGGAGCGCCCCGTCTACCCAGCCGCGAAAAAAAAGTAAAACACACACACACACCCGTGATAGGCTACGTAACGATTTACGTAGCCTATCACGGCTAGATTTCCAAAGTCAGCTGTGATAGGCTATGTAAATCATCTCGTAGCCTATCACAGGTGACTTTGAAAAAAAAAAAAAAGAGCGTACACAAATGGCGGCTCCCATGGGGCTCCCATTAGCGTTCCTTATTTTGGCCCGTCTAGTCTACGTAAAAATTTTTGTAGACTACGGCGAAAATAAGGGCAATGCAAATAACATTCCCTTATTTTCGCCGTAGTCTACGTAAATCTTTACGTAAACTACACGTGCCAAAATAAGGAATGCAAATGGCGACGCCCCATGGGCGCCGCCATTTGCGTATGCGCTTTTTTTTTTTTTTTCCAAAGTCACCCGTGATAGGCTACGTGACAATTTACGTAGCCTATCACGGCTGACTTTGGAAATCTAGCCATGATAGGCTACGTAAATTGTTACATAGCCTATCACAGGTGTGTGTGTGTGTGTTTAATTTACTTTTTTTTTTTGCAATGGAGGCGGCGGCAGCCGGTTGGGAGACCGGCCGCCACCCCCGACGAACCGCTGCCGAACCTCCGCCGGGACCCGCCGCCGAGAGGGACATTCGCCAAAGGTAAGTCCCATCCCGGGGGGGCGGGGGGCCGGCGGAGAATTTCCCCAACACTTTCGGGGGGCCGAATGCGTCGGCACTCGGTCTCCCAAAGATTCGTGGAGAAATTCTCCGCCAACCCTAGGTACAAACTGGATGTCATCCGCATATTGATGGCACCTCAGCCCACACCTCCTGATAACCTCCCCCAGTGGTTTCATGTAGATGTTAAACAGCATGGGGGATAAAACAGAGCCCTGTGGAACCATGGCACAATTGCCATGGCACAGAGCAATAATCCCCAGCACCACCTTCTGGAATCGGCCATCCAAGTAGGAGCGGAACCACTGCAGTGCAGTGCCTCCAACTCCTAACCCAGACATCCTATCCAGAAGGATACCACGGTTGATGGTATCGAAAGCTGCTGAGAGGTCCAGGAGAATGAACAGGGTTGCCCTCCTCCTGTCCCTCTCCCAGCAGAGAACGTCCCACAAGGCGACCAGGGAAGTTTCCATTACAAAACTAGGCCTGAAGCCCTATTGAAATGAATCTAGATAATCCATTTCATTCAACAGTGTCTGGAACTGTCCTGCAACCACCCGCTCAAGCACCTTGCCCAGGAAGGGGATGTTGGCTACTGGCCTATAATTGTTAACGTCCTCTGGGTCCAGGTTAGGTTTTTCAGGATTGGACTGATTACCACCTCTTTTAAAGTGGCAGGCACCACTCCCTCTCTCAAGGAGGAATTTACAACCTCCTGGACCCAGCCGGACATCCCCTCCTTGTTTGATTTAATAAGCCATGAAGGGCAAGGGTCAAGCACACAAGTGGTCGGTCGGACTTGGCCAAGCAACTTGTCCGCATCCTCAGGCCTCAATAACTGAAATTCATCCAATAGAACTGGACCAGATGGTGCTGTGAATTCCTCTGGAACCAATGGAACTGCATTAATCATGGTGTCCAATTCATGACAAATCTAAGTGACTTTGTCTCCAAAGTGCCGTGCAAACCCATCACTGCATGCAACCAAGGGTTTCACAGTCTCTCTCCCTGGCCCAGAATGTAACAGGCCGTGAACCACTCAGAAAAGCTCCTCTAGATGACACTGAGAAGATGCAATGCTGGTGGAAAAGAACTGTCTCTTTGCCACCCTCACCACCACAGAGTAGGCTCGATAATGAGCTCTAACTATATTGTAATAAAATGCCTGTTTGTGTGTATATGTGTGTGTACATGTATACATATAAATATATATTTTTAGGTATGATATTCCTTAAAATATACAAATGGTTTGCTTGTTTTTTATCTTTTTCTTAAATTATTATTATCATCATCATCATCGTCATCATTATGGGATTATGATTATTCCTATTCCTTGCTGGCTAAACCTTTAATGTTTATTAATATGCGTTAATTGCATGGTAATATATGGCCAATGGAAATGAATTGTTTGCTCCCGTTGCTTTGCTAGTAGACTGAGGTTATGACACTGAAAGATAAGGTTCTATGGGTGTAAAAACCCCACTCATGGGTCCAGTTCAGGGCATCCACGGGGGGGGGAGGTGATCTGTCCCTCCCCCTGGAATCCTCCCTGACCAGCTCTGCTCTGCCGCGAGTCCGCGGAGCCCCCAGCCGGGCCAGTCTGCAGCCAGACTTCCATCCGCTGCTGGGCTGCGGATTCAAATGGCATCTGGCATAGCAGATGCCATTTGCATCCCTGCTTTTTTGTGATAAGCTACGTAAATATTTATGTAGCCTGTCATGGCAAAGAGCAGGGACGCAAATGGCGTCCGCTATGCTGGATGCCATTTACATCCACAGCCTGGCAGCGGATGGCTGTGGACTGAAGAGGACGGACCCGTATCTGGCCGGCAGCAGGTAGCGTCCGTCCCTTTAATAGATTAAAAAAAGAAAGAAAAAGATACTGACCTCTAACCTGTGTTAGGTCAGACTCAACACTGGTTTTCCTCCACCTGCATTCTAGCCATCTCCCCTCTTACTTCATTGGTAGTGGTGCTGATGGGGGAGTGGATGGGGGAGGTGAGCAGAGGAGGAGGTGGGAGTGTGCTTTGGTGAATCATAACTCTAGGGCTGAGCCTAAGCCTACAGTCTCCAATCAGAGACAGTGGTAAAGGAAGGGGTGGGGGTATATATACTTTGGCAAAAGGCTGCATTTGTTTATTGTGCAAGGTGGTTGGTTGGGATAGGACTGTGTTTGTCCAGTTAGATCTGGGGTGGGGGGGTTGCGCGTGCATTCACTGCAACTTCTTCTTCTTTCTTCTCCATTGACCTCTGTCTTTTCTGCATTCTTGGAAACTTAGTTAGCTCACTTGTTCTTTGCTCCCTCCCCCCGGCAATTCCATTGCTTGTGTTGGTTGGTTCAGACCCGGGAGAGGGTTGCGCACATTTGTGTTCCAAGTCTGGTAGTTGCTGCAGCTGTCTTCTATTCCAACGCATTTGTTCTGTTTCTATCTCTATCTGGGCCGATCTACACTTATGGGTTTTTTCGCTTCCAATGAGGTTTCACCGCCCGTCTTTCACACTATGCAGTACCGGCCTCGAATTGGAACCGGAATTTCCCGCTTCCGTGCTCCCGCTTTCATTACCCTGATATGCTGGTATTTCCCCTTAATGTGCTCTGATTTTTCACCTTCGCTACCGTATCTAGTCATAGTTTAGAGACTAAGTTTTACCCCCTTCTATCCCCCGCTTTGGCTGTTTTTAAACAAATTAAGGTGTTATCTTCGAAGAATCATGGCTTCTCCATGATTTTTTTTTCCTAATTCAGGCATGATCTTTGAAGATTTGAAAATTCGAAGATTTGATAATAATAGCAGCAGTAATAAATGATCTAGAACTAGGACTAAGCAGCAAGGTGGCCAAGTTTGCTGATTATGCCACATTTGTTGGGGCATTTAAAACAAAGAGGGATTGCAACGAGCTCCAAAATGATCACTCCATAATGGAAAAAATGGACATCAAAATGGCAAATGCTATGGATGTACGAAAGTCACTTACCGTTTCACAGATCTGCTTCGCAGTGGGGGGGAGGCGCTCCATCCCTCCTCCCAGAATCCTCAACAGGGGAAGGCGCTCCATCCCTCCTCCCGGAGTCCTGCCCGGCTGGCTCTGCTCTGCGGGGATTCCGTGGAGCCACCAGCCAGCTCCGCCCGCAACCAGACATCTAGCCACTGGGCAGCAGGGACACAAATGGTGGCTGCAGTAGCTGCCATTTGTGTATGCTGTGCCCAGCTGTGGCCGGCCAGGAGACCAGCCGCCACCACACCCGCCGCCGCTGCTGCCGCCGAATCTGCCACCGCTGCACCTGCCGCCACTGCCCCCGCTGCCGCTGCCCCCGCTGCTGCCCCTACCGCCGCCGCCTCCATTTGCATATGCTGCGCCCAGCCGCAGCCGGCCAGGAGACCAGCCACCACCACTGCACCCACCACCGCCAAATCTGCCACCGTCGCCACATCCGCTGCCGCTGCTGCCCCCGCCACCACCCCCACCACCGCCATTTGCATACGCTGTGCCCGGCCGCAGCCGGCCAGGAGACCAGCTGCACCCGCCGCCGAATCCACCACCATCGCCGCACCCGCTGCCGCACCTGCCTCCGCCGCATCTCCTTCTGACTCCCCAACATTTCTCAAGGTTGTTTCTGCAGTCATAACATGCCGTCCTCGTCTTTTATTGGCCCATTTCCATCTTCTGTAACTGATACTTTGGCAATGTTCAGCACATTCCAGAGCACCCCTGTTTGGCCTTCCTGCAATAAAGCCATGCATTCTCCATTCACAGCTGCCCTTCCTGACCTGGGCTAGAATACTTCATATGCACATCATGACATGGACTGGTTACAAGTTAACCTTTTCACATTTCATGATGATTTCAATGGACACTTAGATGTTTGGGAATACATTTCAGGATGTTTACAATTCAGGCTTGTATTCAGGGTCAAACTTTGCATTCAATTTCTTTTCACACCACATTTGTTACATTGCAAAAGAGGACAAGAGTACACTGTGGCACCTAAAGTCTACAAGTTTATCTACTACAAGCAGGGAGGGAAGTTATAGAGAGAAGCAATCTTTGTTGACAAAAATCAAGTAAAGGTAGATTTAAGAAATGAGGCAAATTAATAAATGCGATGATACTAAAAGTAAGATATAAACGTCAATATTTAAGGGAAATATATGTGGATGTGAGGAGATATATTAGAAAGACAACTTGAAAAAAATGGGAAAAATAAAATCACACTGTGTCTTTGAGAAGTCGATACATTTTGGAGCCAGCGTGTCTCAGCTGCTCAGAAGGCATAAAGAGCTATGAATCTCAGAGGCAGACGGATGCACCTTGTGGAGGGGGTGCTCCGCTTCATGGTGCTTTGGTTCTGGGCTAATCCACTTTGTGTCATGCCAAGGAACCTCTGAAACACCCCACTTCACCTTATTATTTGGGCTTCCTACCGAAGCAGTGCACAGCCCTATTGCATGGTGCATACAAGAACGCAATGCAAAAGGAGGATCATCAAATCAAACATGGTATAAAGGCTTTCAACAAGTCAGGTTTACAACCCAACAAACTACATGCATGTTGAACTCAAACAGTTGAAGACAATTCCTGCCTGCAGGCTTACAATCTAAAAAGAAATGACACACAATGAAAAAAGAATAGGGTCTTTTTCCTGGGTCCTTCAGTCCCAAATTGGGAGGATGGAGTGCCTGGGGCCAGCAAAGATGCTCTACATTGTCTTTCGTACATCCCTTTTGTACATCCCTAATTTGCATGCCTCCCTTTTTGCTGTGATAGGCTACGTAAATCTTTCATCAGCCCAGATGGCAGCCAGCAGTGGCCAGATCCAGACTCTCCAGAGGCAGGTAGGATCCGGTCTGTGCAGACTTCGCGGGGTGGCAGGTGGGATTGCTCCGTTCCACCATGGTCTCTGGGGGGCTGGATTCCAAAGAATCCAGCCTTACTGGAGTCCGTGGCGGAATTCTCCACCATCCCTAGGGGTGGGCCCCCACCAATGACATCATAAGAGGATTTTCAGCGGTGGATCCTGCTTCACTCCATCCTAGCTTTCCCAGCTAGGGAAAGCCTGGGCAAAGTGACACCACCTTGCTCCTTCCTTGTGTTCTTGATGCAGAGAACATGGGGTAGATGCAAAGTCAAACTGGTTCAGTCTTCTTCACTCTACCATCACCTTCAGAGGAATGACCCTCCACCCAGCGCCTCAGCTGGCGGTCTGCTCTGGTATGGGGAAGAGTCCTTCCACCCTATGCCTCAGTTAGGGTGGCTTGACCTATACATTCCCCCATTGGGGATGTTCTGCAATGAATGAAGCACTTAGTGCTCTGCTCACCCTAGCAATTGGGAGTGGGGATTCCTCTCCTCAGTGGCCTCTCCAAGTCCATGCCTCCGGGGGCGTGAGGACATCAGGGGAGGGTGGGGCTTTGGGAGGAGAGGGGCGAGGTTTTCAGAGGGAACCCTGGCCTCTGAAGGCTGCAGAAGGAATCTACGCAGGGCACATCAGGTCTTCAGCTAGAGGTTTCCCATTCCTGCCCTAATATAATGTAGTCTAAATAAAGATGGGTGGATCTGTCTGTTTTGCTTCCCCCTGAATTTGAAATGTTGAATTTGTAAAATCTCAAGTCCATTTTCTTTCAGATATGGAGAACACTGAGGATTTTGGTAAATACTTATCAACACTAAAATGAAAAGAAGTGCTCACCTGTCTGTACTCTACAACTAAGCCTTAGTATGTCTCACTAAAATGATCATATATTATGTGTCTGTTTACCACTACTCCCATTCTTCTTTTAGATTGCAAGTCCCTTGGGGCAGGGACCTCTTTTACTCAGTTAAGTGCCGTGCACACTGTTGCCACTATATAATTAAAAAAAAAATTGAAGGATTTTAAAGCTGGCAATATAAATTGGAGAGAGAAAAGTAAACTTTTTGGTTTTAGGAATATTCCTGGTTTGAACTACTGCTCCAATTTTTCACTTGGATAAAAAATGTATTCCACCTTGAACAATACATAGCTTAGAATTAGAAACTGGTCTTTCTTTTGTGGTGGTTTTTCATACCTTAGGCTGCATTTTTCTGGAGGCTTTTTCTCACTCTTGAGTTACGTAACACTTTCTGTCCTACTGAGGAGAATCAAAAGAGATGTATGATGAAATAGAATAGATATGTACTCTTTTGAAATGTGTCAGGGAACCAACAATGCTGAGTAGGTGATTTTGTCCTCTCTAGTAATCTAATTAACTATGATTCTTTCTTTGTCCTCTCAAGATCCTTAGGGAATTCCAGTGGCCACTCTCAAAGTAATTAATCAAGACTGAAAGATGGTA
This sequence comes from Heloderma charlesbogerti, assembly GCA_026122225.1. Lineage (NCBI taxonomy): Eukaryota > Metazoa > Chordata > Lepidosauria > Squamata > Helodermatidae > Heloderma > Heloderma charlesbogerti. The sequence goes on from JANEZZ010002211.1 coordinate 315,495, forward strand.
TTAAATAAATATTCCCTGTGCCATGAAGAGATAGAGAGCTCCATCAGACTGAGCCCTGGTCTGTTACTTTGTATACTGCTGGCTTTGAATAAGTCAAGTGTGTGGCCATTCAAGACAGACTGTGCTACTAGGGAATGTTTATGTTGCAATGTGGGAAGAAATAAAGTGGCTGCTGAGAGGAGAGTTATTATGCAAGATAAGGATAGTGCTGTTTAGGATATCAATAGTATTGCTGCTGTCTCTGATGGCCTGCAGTACTCTTGTTGTTAAACACACCTTCTCTGAACCTGCTCATATTCTTCACAATTACTATCATTCAGGAGATCTCATCATTGGTGGCATTCTTCCTCAGATGTACATATTGTCAGGTCCTCTAGCCTTTGAGCAACATCCATCTCAAGAAATCCCTGATGATCTCATGTAAACACTTTTTTTTAACCATATCATACTACTGCTCTAGCTATAATGCAATAAGGATTATTTACCTAGGGAGGTAGTGGGCTCTCCCACACTGGAGGCATTCAAGATGAGGCTGGAAAGCCATCTGTCAGGGATGCTCCCACTTGGTTCCTGCATTGAGCAGGGGGTTGGACTCGATGGTATTGTAGGCCCCTTCCAACCCTACTATTCTATGATTCTATGATTCTAGGATGTTTTGCTGTATGGATTAGTCAGCAACGATTGGCACTTAAGACTGGGTGAAATGTCCAGTCAAGCCAAATTTATTTGCATTTTTAATGGGCGTCAGATGTGTGTGTGTGTGGTTGTGTGAGAGAAAGAAAGAGAGGGGAGAGATAAGAGAGGGGGGAGATAAGAGAGGAAGAACTCTTCTGAAGATGCGGGGTGATGTATAGATGGAGGGTGAATGTTTTAGGGGGATACTTAGCACATAAACTTTAACACAAGGTGGTCAAAGGGCTTTTTGGTTTCCCCTCTTCTTTAAACTTTAGAAAGCCAAATTTCTTTTGTTCGAGACCAGTCAGAAAAAAGAGAGATGGTGGAAACCCTAAATAAGCATTAATGTGGTTGAATACACTGGGATTCAAACATAGACTTTCAAAAGCTACACACTCAAAGCCCTGGGCATGAATGATGAATCTGATAGTTTTAAATCTGAAGTTATTTTTGTTTTGAATATCAAGAACTTTGACAATTTTAGTGAGATCTTACAAAACTGAACTGAAATGATTTTGTCACTCATCCCATCCTGACCTGGACCACATCATATTAAAGTAAGTGTGTTAAATTCACTGCCTTCCTGAAAATCTTATGAATTCATCTCCCTACACACGAATGTCCCCAAACTCCCAATTTTAATTTGGAAGAAAGCCAATTTCATACATGGTACCTTGAAAAAGTGTCTTGTGGCTACTAGGGAGAGAGCCTTTTCAGTAATGCCAGTAAAGGGGCTTCTTTATGGTCTTTTTGGTGTGACATGGAGTCCTTTTAGTTCACATCAGCTGCTCATATTGATGATCTTAAAATATGTATTTGTATCTTGCTGCCTCTATATTGTGTATTTTAATTATGTTGTGTATTAGGTTTTAGGTCTCTCTCTGCTTGAAGGATTTATGCTGCAGCTGTTTTCATGTTAATTGTAATATTATATTTTTATCTTTGTGATCCACCCAGAAACCTATGTTATTGCATACATGTGCATAATCACTTTTCTAAAACACATAGATACAACATTTTGCATATCCCAGTAACAACTGAGGCAATATCAATAAACCAATATATATTTGAAGCTGATTTTCAAGGTTGTGCTTCAGTGTGTTTACATGTACTTTCCAAAGCAGCTGGAGATGTCAATCAATTCATGAGAGGGTTGACACATTTCCTCTGCCTGGGGTCCTGCAGTCTGTTTTGGTCCAATACGTTATATTCTGAAGCAACCATGACATTGTATGCCACTTTCACTGCAGGGTACTGACTCAGTTCTACCAGCACATCCTGGCCTTGGTATTTGTTGTAAAGGAGATCAATGAAAATCCCTGGATTTTTGCCCACTGTCACTCTGGACTTCAACATCTATAACAGTGAGTTCAGGCCAAGATGGACCTATCTTGCCTTGATGGAACTTATTTCCACACAGGGCAGATTCATCCCTAACTACAAGTGTGATATCCAGAACAATTCAGTAGCAGTAATTGGTGGACCAGACTCTGAAACCTGTCTAGTCATGGCAACCATCTTGTTCACCTACAAGATTCCACAGGTAAGAGATGTGGATGTACCTCTAACAACCTATTCACACATCTCTTTTCTTTGATTTCTTGGCATGTCTGAAATGATAAGGAACAACTTGTACAGTTCTTCAAGCGAAATCCTGAGGTGTGTGTGTGTGTGGGTGTGTGTTTGTTTGTTCATTTGTTTTTAAGAATCCTTCCATTTTTTACTAACTTATAAAAGAAAATAATTCAAGAATATTTGCTCATGTTCAGAACCAGTACTCCTACAGTCTATTTATGTCCAGAGCCATTAATATGAGAATAGTGTGAATTTGTATGTTCTGTACATTCCCTTTGGCTACCTAAATGACAAGAATGACTTTCGTTTGAGGGCTACTCTATATAGTAGAGGGCATTTGGGGTGGGTTAGGGTATTTTAGAAAATGTTTTTATTGTAGAATTTTATTGTTTTAAACTGTTTTTATTGTATGTTGTACATCGCCCAGAGTGGCTGGGTGACCAGCCAGATGGGCGATTAATAAATTTAATAATAAATAAATAAATAGTCAAAAAACAACAAACCTTTGGAAGCTTGGAAGGTACCTCAAACCCACCTCTCCTGGACAACCATGAATGCAGCTTTAGTAAGTTTTCTGGGATGCTGCCTTTCTGTGGAGGCACAATTCCTAACAGCTGTTGCTACCCGAGAACCATTTGGTAATATATTATAACACATGATGGTGGATCAGAGAAAAGCATCCAGAGTTTAATTGGATGTCTGAAATATCATAAATCTGTTGGAGTTTCCTGACTTGAACTGCTAAACTGTTTAAGTTGCTAGAAGTTTTGACACTGATTGGAAGGACAGGGAAAGGTAGTTCCTAGCATTAAAGATGAGAAAACTGAAACACCATTGCAGTCTGGAGGACTGCAGCTATCACCCTTCTCATCTAAACAGTGTAGGACTGATAACTTTTTCTCATCGACTCAGAAGGAATCCATTTATAACTCAAACATCCCTGCGAGCAACAAATCTAGAGCCTTGAGAAATGGAACTGAGGATTCCCACTTTTCTTTATTTAAAGGGGAAGGTATCCTCAAGGTGGCAAGCTCCTGATTAGATGTGGGTCATATAGGAGGTGTTTTAATGCTCCTTGCTGAACAAACCTCATTAATAGTCAGCACAGTTGAGTGCATTTTCGACTGACTTGGCTATGTTTTGGCTAAATTGGGAGAGCTAACATCATGGTTTAACACTGAGACCCCTCTGGAAAGCCCTGAGGCCTCAAAGCAGGAAGGGAGAAAATATAACTTGGAAAGTACAAATCAAGGAGAATGCTCAAATAACTGCAGGCAGAGCAATTTAGTATTACAACCCCTTAAAGTGGCTCTCACTATTTTGCCCTATAAGGGAAATATACCCATCTGGAATTCCAAAAGGCAATCAGTTCAACATCCTAGCCACATCCTTAAGGTACCAAAGAGAGAAGAATTAATCTCATGGAAATTAATTAATAGAATTCAAAGCACAATTTATAATATGAAATATATTTTAGCATTTGAGACCTTTAGGCTTCCCAGGTTTATCTTAAAAAGGAAATGTATTATACAGCTTTGGCTTGATTCTTTCATGTGTTTTTTTCGACATCCTAAATAAACCACTGTTGTTATATAATAGAGTCAGACCCCCTGCATTTAGAGTCAGTGAAGCAAAGACACAGACTCTCATTAAGGGGAAAAAGACACCTTGGAAAGTGTCAACTGACAGGAATATCTCAGCAGTCAGTCCAATAAGCTGTACTTGCTCTAATGTTGAAATTAGACTCTTGGAGGGGACTTGATTTACAAGCAACTAACTAAGAAAGTGGATTATCCTTCTAAGCCAATAGACTCAAAATCCCCCTTTCTGTTGCCCTCTCTTACAATGAGCAGAATGTCATATTGAGGATATCAATGGTTCCAACAATTGCTCAGAACTTCAACTTGCAAGGAACAGATGAAGACAATAACTTCCCCAGAGACAAATAAATCTTTTTTACTTGGTTACAGGCCAATAGCCCCTTGAATAATGTGAGGAGACTCCGGTAGATGAAGAGACTAAAAAAATACCCATCTCTTCCATCAATACAGAAACCTTTTTGCTTAGAAGACAGTGATAATTTACTGGCCCATGAAGTAGTGGCACAAGCAAAGATTATGAATATCTATACATTGAAATGAGATTTAAACAAAGATGGAAGTGCCCTATGTTACCAGAACCCTATTGAACATTCTCCCCCTCATATTGATAATGATAAGCAATTGTTGTCTGCAGAGTCACAATCAGTTAGAGTAATTTCACCATAGTGTGTCATCAATAGAGCTGCCCCTACAGGAAGTTTTAGTCTTGTTGCTTCTGACTCACCATCTCCCCCTCCATGGGGAGCTTGTAAAGCCTGAACTGGCAGATAAATCACACAAGTTATAGATATCTTAAGCCATCAGAATTAGGCCTTCAACCTTTTACTGCTACAAATTCCAGTAAGCTGAATTGGGCTGTTACCCCTAAAGCCAACAGGAGTATTTTTTGTAGATACGAAGAGAGAACTAGAGATAATGGAGCCATTACATTAATCAAGACAGCCCCTAGGAATACCCAGCTAAGGTGTTTATTGTGGAACATAGCATGTTGGGTTAGAATTAATAAAATTCCATCTGTTAAGGATTGCATGGATAAATTTGATGTTGTTGTTGTTGTTGTTGTTGTTGTTGTTTTTACAAGAAACATAGGCAATTGAGCCAATAACTCAGTTATTGAGCCAATAACTCAATAATAAAATAGTGAAGAGTTTTGTGACACCTTAAATACTAACAAATGTATTTGTGGACCACCATTCACTTCATCCGAAGTGAAGGTCCCCCACCTCCACCAACACTATCATAAAAGATCATGCCAATATACAATGCTGTAGTAGCAGTCTGAAATGGTCTAGTCCTGGAAATCCTTTGCCATTTAATTCTTCATGGACTGTACCACTTCAATATTATCTCTGGATTGTCTCTGCAGGAGGGTGCTGTTGCACTCATGTCCTGCTTGTGGGTTCCTGGACAACAGCTGGTTGGCCACTGTATGAACAGAATGCTGGACTAGATGGAACTTGGTCTGATCCAGTATGGCTTTTCTTATGTTCTTGTGTCCATTTGCATATTGGACTGGTTCTTCTCTGATGATTACCAGGCCTGGAAGAATGGTTGAGTCCAGCACTGCTTATCATCCTAGTTGTCTTCATAGTAGCAGGATTTGTTTATTATTATTTTTTCATGAGAGATCCTTCCAATATGCAGTCTTGCTGGCCTACATTCTGGGTAGGCCAGTGCTGAGAAATGCTGAATGTATGATCTCTCCATACTCATGCATTTCAAGTGTTGAAGGCTCTTGAACTCATATATGTTTCAAATTGAGAAGAATGTAGACGGTATTGTGCTGTGGACTGTAGAGAAAAAAGTAATACCCAGATTATATTGTTTGTTAATGTGGCTGTCACAGAAGTACCTCATTTTGTGTGCTTAAGATCCAGACTTAAGTCATACTTAGAGAAGACCCATTGTAATCAATGGGATTTAAGTTAGTAATGAGTATTTTTGGATTTAACCCTATTTTTATAAGAATATGGTCCCCATGTCATGCTGGTAAATTTCACAGGGAAGATTAACCCCTCTCTTGGTTCCTTTCACTTCTCTTTAAAAAATATGTGGGGTCAGCAACAATGGGGGCGGAGGTAGGAATTAAATAAAGAAGAAAAAAAGTAGGGATATGCAGTGGCCTCAAATGTTGGTTTGGAATCACTTTGCTGATTCAGAAAACACATCCCACTTCAGCATGGCCTGATTTCAGTGCATCTAATTCATCTCACAGCCCAAGTCTGAGGATTGATTTGGAAATCCACAGCTTTATTTCTTGCTTTGACTAAAATCAGAAATCCACAAATGGCTATAAATTTTTGGATGTTTTACAGAATGGAATGAAAGTTGTAGGCACAGAAGTTCATCAGGAGTTTAAGCCAGCCTAATTTCACAGAAAAAGAGTGCAGCGTATTTTTCTTAAGCACATTTACGTTTTGATTTTTCAAAATAGAGAATGGGAAAAACTTTTAAAATTATTATTGTTTTCTTGATGGAATAGTAAGCAGTTTGCTGGCATAGTTGACCAGGAGCTAAAGGCTGTTCAGGTTCAGATGAACATATCCAGGGAATTTTAGGCAAGAGCAGCCTTTTCAGTTTGGGGATTTTTTCTTCCAAAAATGACATGCCTGTTCTCTTATATTCTTTGTGGTGAATTGTTATGAAAATGACACTAATACATCTGGAAAAGAAATCATACAAATAGTTGCAGCTTTTTTGTGGAAGGTGAGTCATCATTTTGGGGGGGTGGAGAAGTGTTGTCTTTCATTTCATTTAAACATTGTGGAATAATACATTGGAATTAAAAAGGAAGAGGTGAAAACAGAGGGACAAATAACAGGTTTTCCTAATGAAGGGAAAGGAATGGTGGATTAAAATGCCAAATATTAACTTAGGTTCTACATACACTACACAGAGTAAGTACAAAAAGCATAGCAAGGATTAGGGTATAATGAACTGCAAAAGAAAGACTGGAAAACAACAGGGAGAAGGTTTGATCTGGGAAGTAGAAAGGAAGGGAATGGAATCAGGATGGTCAAGTCAAAACAACGCCAACACAGAACCACCAAAGGTCTTCCAGACATTGTGACCACAAGAAGAACAACTTGCAAAACAGCAGAAAACAGTCTGCAGCAAAGGGTTTTATAAGATGGACATCCCTTCCCTAACACATAGTGATCGGAGGGCCACTAGTAAAATGTGCCCTGTGATTGGAAGGTAGACCCTCAGCTCCCATCTCTCCTCTTCTGGCAGTCACTCAGTTCTTCATTATGCCCACCAGCCATTTTCCAAGAAAGGAAACCTACAAACAGTTTTTTTGCAGACAGACTTTATGCCTTTGTCCTGACCTCCAAAGCACTGAACCACAGTCAGAACTTTGTGGTCATTCCACTTCTGTACATTTCAGAGGGAAGTCCACGTCACCTCAGGAAATGTTAAAATAGATTAAACTTAACCCTGGAGGAAAGCCAATAGGAGCTGGAAATCATCCAGTTTGGGTTAAATCATCCCTAGGGGATGAAGGTGAAAATGTTTCTGATTGTCCAGATGGGGATGGGGAGGGAATAGGCCATACATCATTGTGAAACATGATCACCAGTCATGGAGACCTAAGGGCCATAGCAGAAGACCCACACACCAGATATATTTAGGGAGGGACACCATGTATAGGAGTTTCTATGCTAATGCTAGAAGCATCTGAGCCAAAACAGAACTTATGGAGTGCCTAGTTTAAAGGAGAACTTAGATATAGTAACAGTAGGCATAATGGAAAGCTAGTGAAATGGAGAGAACCAGTGGAATATGGTCTTCTCTATAGTAAGGACAGGGAAGGATGTACTGGAGGAGATGTCACTCTAGATGTCAAAGATGGCATAGTGCCAAGCAGTTGAGAGACAGACTCCTCCATAAAAGCACTGTGAGTGACAACTGTTGTTGTTGTTCAGTCATTAAGTCGTGTCCGACTCTTCGTGACCCCATAGACCATAGCACGCCAGACCTTCCTAGGTTCAGTCCTCCGCTCTCTCTTGGAGTTTGCTTAAGTTCATATTCATTGCATTGGTGATGCTATCTAGCCAGTAAGTGACAATACCAGTTGCCAAATGTAATTCAGTACTAGGGACATGCTGTCATCCCCCAGATCAGAATGCTCAGGGTGATCTTGAAAGAACTTCATTGAAAATGAAATCAGTTTGTGAATTGTTTATGAAATTGTTTATGAATAACAATTTCACTAAAAATGATATGAACATATTATCAACACTGACATCAGTGCCACTGGCCAACTGCTTGGGAAAGTGTACCATACATTTGATTTTGGAACATCTTTTTTTCTCCTCTCTTCATCTCCCTTTATTATTTTTAGCTCACAGATGGTTCTGATCCAGTGATGAATAACACACTCCAAGGAGTTTTCCTCCACTGGATGTTCCCAAATACCTTTCATCAGTATATGGGGATTGCGAGCAGAGATAGGTTAAAGAAGACGCAGACAACAAGCTTGGGTTGAAAATTGGGCCACATTTATTGAAATAGCTGCAAAGGGGTATCTAGGATGGGCATCTAACTGTGTCAGCGGCTAGCTGGCACTTCTTGGGCGAAAACACACCCAGTCTGAGGGGTGGCGGTGATCTTGCCATCCCTCCAGACTGCCCCTTCTGGGGGAGGTAGACCTTCCGGTGTCACCCCCGACCCGGTGCCGCACAACACCTGGGTGAGTGAGTAGGGTTTGTCTCCCAGGCAACCCTTATCCCCCCGCCAAGCCGCACAACCCGTTCAGGGGGCCTCAGGCGTCACCTGTCACCATAAGGTGCCTCTGCATGCACACCATCCCTACTTTCCTGTTTTTGCCCATCCTAGCCACCAACTGGAATGTGACCGATGATAAAGACCATATTCCCATACAGGACACACTCGACCCACAAAAACAGTGTGACGTAGGCAAAAAAGACGCACAGTAAATAGGCCAATCGAACTGTGAGCCAAAAATTCCTACATGGCTCCCAAAAGGGCAGCCGGTAAGAAAACCCACACTGCTTAAGGGAGGGTGGGAGGGAGCTGTGTCAAGCCAGAGAGCTGAGATTGGGAGGGGGAGCTGAGCTTAAGGCAGCTCACCCTGCCCTTCCTTGCATGGTGGTGCCACTGGGGTGCACCAATCAGAGGCCCCTACGTCTTGTCACCCCACCCGCCCACAATGCCCCCCCCCCTTTCAGCCAGACAAGCTGGCGCCGGGGTGAGGGCATTTCTCGAGTTATTGCTACATTTTAATTGGGTCTGGATTGGAGTCATTTCTCTTGATGATGAAAATGGAGAGAGGTTTATACAGAATGTGCTTCCTATATATTCCCAAAATGGTATCTGCTTTGATTTCACAGAAAGATGTTCCAAAAAGACACATTCCGCTGATGTAAGTGAAGTGGGAGAGACTGCTTTCCAACATCAAATGTCCTAATGGGAAGCACTGCCAATGTGGTGGTTGTACACGGTGAAATTCACACTGTGATCATTTTGAGAGTGCTTATCCAGCTACCACTATCTGAAGATAAACCAGTCAAGGCAAAAGTCTGGATACTGACAGCCCAAATGGATTTCACATCACTTCCATTTCAAAGAGGCTGGAACGTAGATTTCATCCATGGTGCTCTATCCTTTGCAATTCATACAAATGAGATGTTAGGATTGGAGAAATTTCTTCTGAGAAGAAATCCTACCTCAGAAATAGAAGATGGCTTTATCAGGGAATTTTGGAAAGAGGCATTTAATTGTTTGTTCCCAGACTCTGATCTGATGTAGATATGATGGGTGGGGAAGTTTGCACTGGAGAAGAGAAACTGGAGGCTCTTCCTGCATCTGTCTTTGAAATGAGCATGACTGGCCAAAGCTACAACATATACAATGCAGTCTATGCTGTGGCACATGCTTTGCAGGACATGCGTTCATCCAGTTTGAAATACAGAGCGTTGGCGGAGAGAGAGAGATTGATGCTTCTGAATCAAAAGCCATGGAAGGTAATGTCCTGGACTCCTGAGTAGGTTAAGGCAGGAGACCTCAACATTTCAGTTGTGCAACAGCAGTTCCAAATTTACCTTTCTAGCATGGCTGGAATTGTGGCTTTTCAAGGTCTTTTGTAGCTTCCATTCTGTGGTCTTTTCCCCATTATGATTGCAATTGCTGTTTATGTAGGCCATGTATTGTGTTTATAACACATTATAGCAGCAACGTTTTGAGAATATCCCTTTTCACTGCTCCAGGAATGTTAACCAAACCCCTTTCAGTTTAATATGTTGTATTAAGGGTTTTCCATATTCATTCAAGCTCCAAACTGCTGGGAAATTATGGCTGTTAAAGGCATTCATTAAAGACCGATACAGAAGCTATTTCCATCCTCAATCCCACGTCTCCTACACTGCCAAGGTTCAGATTAGTCTGTTCAGCCACTGTCTCATTAAAGGCCACAGAAACTACTGCCCACTGATGATTTCTGATTATAATGGTGGAATGTGATTCAACTAACCCATCCTTACTATAGGGCCACTTGACACAATTCCCCTATAATAAACTTCCTATTATAAACTTGCCATCCACTTGTCTTCATAATAATCATAGTTTCTAGCATTCTTAGGGATTAATTATGACTAATGTTACTAGTTCTGCTTCTACACTTAAGCCTGAGTAAAGATTCCAAAATCTCAGCCATATCTCCCAAGTGAAAAATATAACCACCCTGGGTGCAACTTTTTGTACGTTGTTTTAACCAGCTCCACCATTTTCTTAGAATAATTTCATTTAACAGTACTGCTGGGGAGAAGATTTCCTTTGACAAAAATGGGGAATTAGAAGCTGGACTTGATAATGTCAGCTGGGTCACATTCCCAAACCAGTCCTTTCTTAGAGTCAGAGTTGGAAGTATAGACCCCATGGCTCCCCCAGGGGAAATGTTCGCCATTCACGAAGATAGCATTGTGTGGCCTCAGCAGTTTCAACCAGGTAGGCTCTGTGCGCTTTGGGGAGTATATTAAATCATTTCCTCTATGTGTTGAAAAACACTTCAGTGTACAGGCACTGAAATAGCCACCTCTTTGTGTCCTCTCAGGCAGGTTAATGCCATTCATACCTTGATTTCCAATCCCATATCTCACCTGACAAAATGCTAAAATACTATTCACATATTGCCCACCGTATTGCATTCAGTGGCACTAACCTATGAGTATATATTCAAAGGAATTGAAAGCACGCTATCACATTCCATTCAGATTTGACATAAGAAGAAAGGAAACATCACATAAAACTCCAACAGTCAGAAACGATGTCTAATTAATATAAACATTGTCCCTTGAGTTAAAAGAACAAGAGGCCTCACTGTGGCACAACCTAGAAATGCTCCCCTAGACATGTCCAAGATCATGTTGCTGGTTTGAATCCCTCATGATTTAAATCCCACCTCACAAGAAAACAACCTATCAATGTAATATGTAGCTGGTTAATCAAGGAAGGCTTCTTGAAATAACGATGTCTTCAGCAGGCACTAGGGATGGACTTGCTTGCACCCACTTAGTGAGGGTGCTGACCGAGTTGCTGCTGCTGCCCGCCCTCATGAGGCTGCAGGAGCCCTGGAGGGCTTGGTGAGCAGTCTAGGAACACCCCACAGCTCCCAATCCTTGATGTGAGTTGCCATTTCTACATAAAATGGCACGTCACATACAGGAGTGGGCGGCTGTGGGGGTTGTTTCCCTGGCACCGCCACCACTACTGAGTGGGGGGGGGAGAAGATGAGAGGTGCTCCCTTCTTCCCCTCTTGCCCCTACTACTGCAGCACCAGCAGCAATGGGGACAGGCTGGTCTTTTTACATAAGTCTCTTATGCTTACGTAAAATGACTGGCCTGTCTCTGCCACCACCCACACTACCGTTGCACCTGTAGCGGGGGTGAGAGCAGATGAGAGGTGCTCCTTTTTCTCCTTTCATCCCTGCCATCGTGGCAGTGGCAGCAGTGGTGACAGGGACAGGCTGCCCATTTTACATAAGTCTCTTACACTTACGTAAACGACTGGCCTGTCCCTGCTGCCAGCCACCGCCACTGTATCTCCCCCTCTTGTCCCTGCTACCACATTGGTGGTGACAGGTGCCACGCAGATGGACCATGCGCCTGTGCGCTTGCCCAACTCAGCATGTGCCAAGTCAGGCAAGTGCTGGGGTCTGCGGACTGGTGTCTGGGGGGGGGCAGGCTTTGAGCCACAACCAGATGCCCTTGCCAAACCTAGCAGGCACCAAAAATGACACAGTGTCAGTGCCTGCCTGATCTTCTGTTCTGGGTGGACTCCAGTCAGGCAATAGGTCCATGCAGAACCACCAAGAGCATCCCATCTGATGACCTTAGTGACTAGGCAGGTCGATATGGTAGAAGGCGTTCTTTCAAGTATGCAAGCCCCAAGTTGTTTTGGGCCCTATGCACTAGTAAAAAAAAGGTAAAGGTAAAGGTGTCCCCAACCAGTCGTGTCCGACTCTAGGGTGCCGTGCTCATCCCCGTTTCTAAGCCGAAGAGCCAACGCTGTCTGAAGACGCTTCCGTGGTCATGTGGCTGGCATGACTGAACACCGAGGTGCATGGAACGCTGTTACCTTTCCCACCGAGGCGGTGCCTATTTATCTACTTGCAATTTCTTGCTTTCGAACTGCTAGGTTGGCAGAAGCTGGGACTGAAGACGGGAGCTCACTCCGTCACGCAGCACTTGGGTCTCGAACTGCTGACCTGCCGACCTTCCAGTCTGCAGTTCAGCATCTTAACCACTAAGCCACCGCGGCCCCTATGCACTAGTAGCAGAACCTAAAACCTAGTCCAGTAGTGAATAGGGAACAGCCAGTGCAGTTCCCTCAGCAAAGACACAGAGCCCCCAACACATGACGGTTCCACAGCCCCCACTCACATAGCTCACATCCCATATTACAAAGCCATACAGCGTATATGCATTGCATGTGTTTCTTGCAAGGTGTGGAAAAGACCTCTCTCTCTCTCTCTCTCTCTCTCTCTCTCTCACACACACACACACACACACACACACACACGCAAAACAAAACAAAACAAAAACAGATTCACATCCCCCCCACCCGCCCCCAAATGGTACAAAATACCCAGAGAGGCTTCAGTGGCTGCTAGGCAGGGCAGCAAGTTGATGCAGAAAGCACAGAGTGGCTACCCTCCAAGGAAGTGGAGAGGCAGGCAGAGGACCATCATAGAAAGCAAGCAAGGGAGGGGAAGAGGGGGACTCCCAGCAGGGTCACAATTCATGTGGAGTTCAAGTCCATTGTCACAGGGCAGAGAGATTTCTTGGCTCATGGAGTGTGCCTCGCAGCAGCACTGGGATTTGAATTGGCAGACACCACAGTTTCCCCCACCTTCTGAATCCAAATGCCAGTCTGTCAGCTCAGTGATCCAATCCTTGCTCTATATACTCATGTCCTCTCCATTTCCACTGCCCAGTCCACTCCTCCCACCCCATGCCCAGTTTTCTTGCCCTGCTTTGCATACTGTCCAAGCCACGTATGGGTCATCTTGACGCTCCCTCTCTCCTGACGTGAGCCCCCCTCCTCACTCCCTCATGAGGCTTTGTCCTCTTTTATTGTGGAGTCCTTGAGTTCCTGTAGAGTGGGCTCCCAACCCTGGTGGTGCTTTCACCAGCAGATGTTCTGCTGGCTCCCCTTGTTGCCAAGCATGAGCCATTCAGTCTGTGATATACCAAATCCAAACACATACCATTGTCCTCCATTTTTGGATAGGGGCTTCCCCCATCTTTGTGCAATGACAATTGCCATCTGGGTTATAGTAGCAAGTCCAAGAAGGAAGGGAAGTAATTTTGCTGCTATGATTGCCATCCTTGTCCAGAAGGGAGGATTTCAAACAAGACTGCAATGAGATATAGTGCATAGAACTCATCAAGAGATGACTGTGGCATGTCTCACCAGGGTGTACAGGCATTCATTTCCCTATTTTTTTTTTTTAATTTAAACATGCCAATACTAGTGGAGGTTGCTTAGAAGAAGATACGGTAATATATAGCCACTGTATATATCTGTTGTTGTTTATTCGGTCAGTCACTTCCGACTCTTCGTGATTTTATGGAACAGCCCATGCCAGAGCTTCCTGTCGGCTGTCACCACCCCCAGCCCCCCAAGGTCGAGTCCGTCACCGCCAGAATATCATCCATCCATCTTGCCCTTGGTCGGCCCCTCTTCCTTTGGCCTTCCACTTTCCCTAGCATCAGCATCTTCTCCAGGGTATCCTGTCTTCTCATGATGTGGCCAAAGTACTTCAGTTTTGCCTTTCATATCATTCCCTCAAGTGAGCAGTCTGGCTTGATTTCCTGGAGGATGGACTGGTTTGATCTTCTTGCAGTCCAAGGCACTCTCAGCATTTTCCTCCAGCACCACAGTTCAAAAGCATCTCTCTTCCTTTGCTCAGTCTTCCTTATGGTCCAGCTCTCGCAGCCATAGGTTACTACGGGGAATACCATTGCTTTAACTATGCGGGCCTTTGTTGTCAGTGTGATGTCTCTACTCTTCACTATTTTATCAAGATTTGTCATTGCTGTCCTCCCAAGAAGTAAACGTCTTCTGATTTCCAGCTGCAGTCAGCGTCTGCAGTACTCTTTGCGCCTAGAAAGACAAAGTCTGTCACTGCCTCCATGTTTTCTCCCTCTATTTGCCAGTTCTCAATCAAGCTGGTTGCCATAATCTTGGTTTTTTGAGGTTTAACTGCAACCCAGCTTTTGCACTTTCTTCTTTCACCTTCATCATAAGGTTCCTCAGCTCCTACTCGCTTTCAGCCATCAAAGTGGTATCATCTGCATATCAGAGATTGTTAATGTTTCTTCCAGCAATTTTAACTCCAGCCTTGGCTTCATCAAGCCCAGCACGTCGCATGATGTGTTCTGCATACAGGTTGTATAGGTAGGGTGAGAGTATACAACCCAGCTGTACTCCTTTCCCAATGACCCAATCTTAAACCAGTCCGTTGTTCTGTGGTCTGTTCTTACCGTTGCTACTTGGTCGTTATACAGATTCCTCAGGAGGCAGACAAGATGACTTGGTATCCCCATCCCACCAAGAACTTGCCACAATTTGTGATGATCCACACAGTCAAAGGCTTTAGAATATTCAATAAAACAGAAATAGATGTTTTTCTGAAACTCCCTGGCTTTCTCCATTATCCAGCGGATATTGGCAACTTGGTCTCTAGTTCCTCTGCCTTTTCTAAACCCAGCTTGTACATCTGGCAATTCCCATTCTATGAATTGCTGGAGTCGACCTTGCAAGATCTTGAGCATTACCTTACTGGCATGTGAAATAAGTGCCACTGTTCGATAGTTTGAACATTCTTTGGTGCTTCCCTTTTTTGGTATGGGGATATAAGTTGATTTTTTTCCAATCTGTTGGCCATTCTTGTGTTTTGCAAATGTGCTGGCATATGGCATGCATCACCTTGACAGCATCATCTTGCAAGATTTTAAACAGTTCAGCTGGGATACCGTCATTTCCTGCTGCCTTGTTATTAGCAATGCTTCTTAAGGCCCATTCCACCTCACTCTTCAGGATGTCTGGCTCTAACTCACTGACCACACCATCAAATCTATCTCTGATATTATTATCCTTCCTATACAGATCTTCCATATATTCTTGCCACCTTTTCTTGATCTCTTCTGCTTCTGTTAGGTCCTTGCCATCTTTGTTTTTGATCATACCCATTTTTGCCTGGAATTTCCCTCCGATGTTTCTAATTTTCTGGAAGAGGTCTCTTGTCCTTCCTATTCTATTATCTTCTTCCACTTCCGTGCATTGCTTGTTTAAAAATAATTCCTGATCTCTTCTGGCTAACCTCTGGAATTTTGCCTTTAATTGGGCATATCTCCCCCTATCACTGTTGCCTTTTGCTTTCCTTCTTTCTTGGGCTGCTTCCAGTGTCTCAGCAGACAGCAGTCTTGCCTTCTTGGTTGTCTTTTTCTCTGGGACATTTTTTGTTGCCTCCTCCTGAACAATGTTGCGAACTTCTGTCCATAGTTCTTCCGGGACCCAATCTACTAAATCTAGTCCCTTAAATCTATTCTTCACCTCCACTGCATATTCATTAGGAATATTCGTGAGCTCATATCTAACTGCTCTGTGGGTCTTCCCTGTTCTCTTTAGTCTGATACTAAATTGTGCAATAAGAAGTTTGTGATCTGAACTACAATCAGCTCCAGGTCTTGTTTTTACCAACTGCATAGATGTCCGCCACCTTTGGCTACAAAGGATGTAGTCAATGTGATTTCGGTGTCGACCGTCTGGTGAAGTCCATGTATAAAGTCGTCTCTTAGGTTGTTGGAAGAGAGTGTTTGTTTTGCACAGTGAGTTGTCTTGGCAAAATTATATCAGCCTATGTCCTGCTTCATTTTCTTCTCCCAGACCATGCTTGCCTGTAATTCCAGGTGTCATTTGACTACCCACCATAGCATTCCAGTCTCCTGTAATGAAAATAACATCTTTTTTTGGCGTACTATCCAGTAGGTGCTGCAGATCCTCATAGAACTGATCTGCTTCTGCTTCTTCAGCATCTGTGGTTGGGGCGTATATTTGGATCACTGTGATCTTAAATGGCTTACCCTGAATTCGAATTGAGATCATTCTGTCATTTTTTGGATTGTATCCAAGCACTGCTTTAGCCTGTTTATTATTAATTATGAAGGCTACTCCATTTCTTTTGTGGTCCTCTTGTCCACAGTAGTAGATCTGGTGGTCATTTGATGTGAAGTGGCCCATTCCAGTCCATTTCAGTTCACTGACCCCCAAAATGTCTATATTTAATCTTGACATCTCCCCAATAACCACATCCAATTTGCCTGGCTCATAGATCTTACTTTCCAGGTTCCTATGGTGTGTTGATCTTTAGAACATCGGATTCGTCGTTCACCACCAGCACCATCGGCTGCTAGCTGTCCTTACAGCTTTGAGCTAGCTGTGTCATCACATCTGGGGCTAGTTGAACTTATCCTCTGTTCCTCCCCAGTAGCATTTTGACCATCATCCGACCTGGGAGCCCCATCTTCTGATGGTATACCATTTGCGTACGCGCTTTTTTTTTTTTTTTTCAAAGTCACCCGTGATAGGCTACATGACAATTAACGTAGCTTATCATGGCTGACTTTGGAAATCTAGCCGTGATAGGCTATGTAAATCGTTACGTAGCCTATCACGGGGGTGTTCTTTTTTTTTTTACTTTTTTTTTCGTGGCCGGGTAGACGGGGCACTTCTACCCAGCCTGAATTTCGACGGCAAGGGATGGGCGCCTCCCCCTGGCCTGAATTTTGGCCGGGTGAGGCGGGGCGCCTCCCCCCCCTCGCATGAACTTCGGGGGAGAAGCGAAGCACCTCCCCCCCACCGCAAAGCAAGCTTCGAGGACAGGTAAGGGACTTTTGTCCATCCCTAATACCGACATGTCTCTGGTTGTACTGATCCATTTAGTTTTCATGGCAAGAATACTGGGGAGGGTTGCCATTTCCTTCCCCAGCGATCGTATTTAGTCTGACCTCTCTGCCATGACCTTCCGGTCTTGGGTGTCCCTTCACGGTTTAGCTCATGATGTCATTGAGGTGCTCAAGCTCCAGCACCATGACAAGGTAACGATCTCCTTTGCTGGAGACTGTATATATAGCATCTCAATTAATAAAGCAAATATACAACCAGAAAGTAACAACATATCACATAAGGATATCTCATGAAAAGAAATCGGCATAAATTGAGGATTTGTATAGTCCTCCAATCCCACCCCCACCCCCATTCCATGGCTTGATTCTGCTTCTTCTGTGAGTCTTTATAATATCCACAGCCATTATGATACAGCTCTCTGTGTCTCCTTAATGCCATTGTTTCTTCTGCCTCCCTGCGCATTCATATAAAAAATGAGGTGATATGCTGTTCAGTTACCAATCACAACAGGCTACATACCACAATGACTGAGTACTAGCATTGCGGGTGGGTGTGGTGTGGAAGTTTCCACATTGTCAAGGCAAATGGTGACACTCCGCTATGCTTAGGGGTGTCAGAGAATTTCTCGCCGAAACTTCGGGGGGGCCGAGTGCCAACGTATTCGGCCCCCCGAAGTAGTTTCGGGGAGAAATTCTCCCCCCCCCCGGGATGGGACATACCTTTCCCGAATGTCGCTCCTGGTGGTGGGTCGCAGCGGCGGTTCGGCAGGGCTTCGACAGGGGCGGGGGCGGCAGCCGGTCTTTCGCCACCATTCCAAGAAAAGTAAACAAAAACAAGAATGCCCCCGTGATAGGCTACATGACGATTAACGTAGCCTATCACGGCTAGATTTGCAAAGTCAGCCGTGATAGGCTACGTAAATCGTCACGTAGCCTATCACAGGTGACTTAAAAAAAAAAAAAAAGCCGTACGGCTAATGGCGGCCCCCATAGGGAGCCGCCATTCGCGTTCCTTATTTGGTCGCTGTAGTCTACGTAAAGATTACGTAGACTACGGCGAAAATAAGGGCAACAACACTTGCATATGTGCTTTTTTTTTTTTTTTAAGTCACCCATGATAGGCTACGTGATAATTAACGTAGCCGCCTATCACGGCTGACTTTGCAGATCTAGCCGTGATAGGCTACGTAAATCGTTACGTAGCCTATCACGGGGCGTTTTTTTTTTTTTTTACTTTTCTGTTGAAGTTCGCGGCCGGGGAGACGGGGCGCTTCTTCCCGGCCTGAATTTCGGCTGGGGGCAAGGCGGGAAGCCTCCCCCCCGGCCTGAATTTCAGCCAGACGAGGTGGGAAGACACCCCCCGCTTGCATGAACTTCGGGGGGAGAAGCAAAGAACCTCCCCCCCACCACGAAAAAAGCTGCGGGACAAGGTAAGTCCCTTTTGTACATCCCTAGCTATGCTGTGCAAGCTCTACCCTATGTCCTTTGCTATCTCAGGGAACAGAGATCTGGGAAATATGCTGGTTGCCTAGGCAACAGAGGGTTCCATGCAAATATTAATCAAGAGCAATGGATGAATCAATCGGTCAGGGGTAGACAACATGGTGACCTGCAGATGTTTTTGGACTACAGCACCCATCAACTTCAGACAATATGACCATGATCACAGATTATGAGAGTTGTAGTCCAAAACAGGACAGCGTGTTGCATACTCTGCCCTAGGCACTGAAGATAGGAAGATCCCATTTTATGCCATATAAAGTGTTAAGGCTCAGTCATAATAGAGTCACGGAAGTTGCAGAGGATGATAATGTGCATGGGAGACTTGAATCTAGGAAAAGAATGAAGACAATTCCAGTGGTGGGGCACTCCAGTTGAGTTTTGAATGCCAATGCACTGTTACAACATCAGGAAGACATGTATATAGAGACTTTAAGGTTCTCCCATGAGTAATGCTGAAACCTCCCTCTTGTGTGTGGATGATCCTGTTTTGGCTAGGTAAAAATAGGCGATATTGACCATCTGGTGATGTCCATGTGTAGAGTCGTCTCTTGTGCTGTTGGAAAAGAGTGTTTGCTATGATCAGCGTGTTCTCTTGGCAAAACTCTATTAGCTTTTGTCCTGTTTCATTTTGTACACCAAGGCCATGCCTGCCTGTTATCCCAGTGATTTCTTGACTTCCTACTTTAGCATTCCAATCCCGTATGATGAAGAGGACATCTTTTTTTGGTGTTAGTTCTACAAGGTGTTGTAGGTCTTCATAGAACCGATCAACCTCAGCTTCTACGGCATCAGTGGTTGGGGCATAGACTTGTATTACTGTGATGTTGAATGGTTTGCCTGGGATTCGTACTGAGATCATTCTATCATTTTTGAGATTGTACCCCAGTACTGCTTTTCCCACCCTTTTGTTGACTATGAGTGCGACTCCATTTCTTCTAAGGGATTCTTGCCCACAATAGTAGATATGATGGTCACCTGAATTAAATTCGCCCATGCCTGTCCATTTTAGTTCACTGATTCCCAAGATGTCGATGTTCAATCTTGCCATCTCATGTTTGACCACCTCCAGCTTTCCTTGATGCATTGATCTGACATTCCAGGTTCCTAAACAATATTGTTCTTTACAGCATCGGATTTTCTTTTCACCACCAGACACATCCACAGCTGAGTGTCCTTTCGGCTTTGGCCCAGCTGCTTCACTCTTTCTGGCACTACTTGGAAATACCCTCTGCTCTTCCCCAGTAGTATATTGGACACCTTCCAACCTGAGGGGCTCATCTTCCGGCGTCATACCTTTTAGCCTTGTGATACGTTCCATGGGGTTTTCTTGGCAAGAATACTGGAGTGGGTTGCCATTTCCTTCTCCAGTGGACCACATTTTGTCAGAACTCTCTGCCATGACCTGTCCGTCTTGGGTGTCCCTGCATGGCATAGCTTATGGCTTCACTGAGTTACGCAAGCCCCTTCGCCACAACAAGGCAGTGATCCATGAAGGGGTAAGGGAAATCAGATTGATTATGTCCTTTGCAGCCAAAGATGGAGAAGCTCTATACAGTCAGTCAAAACAAGACCTGGAGCTGTCTGTGGCTCAGATCATGAGCTTCTTGTTGCAAAATTTCGGCTTAAATTGAAGAACGTAGGGAAAACCACTAAACCATTCAGGTATGACCTCAATCATATCCCTGATGAATATACAGTGGAGGTGAGGAATAGATTTCAGGGATTAGACCAGATAGACAGAGTGCCTGAGGAACTATGGACGGAGGTCCGTCACATTGTTCAGGAGGCAGCAACTCAATCCATCCCAAAGAAAAAGAAATGCAAGAAAGCCAAGTGGCTGTCTGCTGAGGCTTTACAAGTAGCTGAGGAAAGAAGGGAAGAGAAAAGCAAGGGAGAAAGGGGAAGATATATCCAACTGAATGCAGAGTTCCAGAGAATAGCAAGGAGAGACAAGAAGGCCTTCTTAAATGAACAATGCAAAGAAATCGAGGAAAACAATTGAATGGGAAAGACTAGAGATCTCTTCAAGAAAATTGGAGATCTCAAGGGAATGCTTTGTGCAAAGACAGGCATGATAAAGGACAAAGAAGGCAGGGACCTAACAGACGCAGATGAGATTAAGAAGAGGTGGAAAGAATACACAGAAGAACTATACAGGAAAGATCTGAATGTCCCTGATAGCCATGATAGTGCGGTCACTGAACTTGAGCCGGACATCCTCGAGAGTGAAGTCAAGTGGGCCTTAGGAAGCATTAGTAACAACAAAGCTAGCGGAGATGACAGTATTCCAGCTGAGCTATTTAAAATCCTAAAAGATGATGCTGTTAAAGTGCTGCATTCAATATGCCAACAAATTTGGAACACTCAACAGTGGCCGCAAGACTGGAAAAGGTCAGTTTACATTCCAATTCCAAAGAAGGGCAACGCCAAAGAGTGTTCAAACTACCACACAATTGCGCTCATTTCACATGCCAGCAAGGTGATGCTCAAAATCCTACAAGCTAGGCTTCAGCAGTATGCGAACCGAGAACTACCGGAAGTACAAGCAGGGTTTCGAAGAGGCAGACGAACTAGAGATCAAATCACCAACATTCGCTGCATCATGGAGAAAGCAAGAGAATTCCAGAAAAACGTCTATTTCTGCTTCATTGACTATGCTAAAGCCTTTGATTGTGTGGATCACAACAAACTGTGGCAAATTCATAAAGTGATGGGAGTACCAGACCACCTTACCTGTCTCCTGAGAAACCTGTACGAGGGTCAAGAAGCAACAGTAAGAACCAGACATGGAACAACCGAGTGGTTCAAAATTGGGAAAGGAGTACAACAAGGCTGCATATTGTCACCCTGCTTATTTAACTTATATGCAGAGTACATCATGAGAAATGCCGGGTTGGATGAATCAGAGGTCGGGATGAAGATTGCTGGGAGAATTATCAACAACCTCTGATATGCAGACGATACCACCCTAATGGCAGAAAGCGAAGAGGATCTCAAGAGCCTCTTGTTGAGGGTGAAAGAGGAGAGTGCAAAAGCTGGTTTGAAACTCAACATTAAAAAAACGAAGATCATGGCATCTGGCCCCATCACTTCCTGGCATATAGAAGGGGAAGAAATGGAAGCAGTGACAGATTTTACTTTCTTGGGCTCCAAGATCACCGCAGACGGTGACTGTAGCCATGAAATTAAAAGACGCTTGCTCCTTGGGAGGAAAGCTATGGCAAACCTAGACAGCATAGTAAGAAGCAGAGACATCACCTTGCCGACAAAGGTCCGTCTAGTCAAAGCTATGGTTTTCCCAGTAATAATGTATGGCTATGAGAGCTGGACTATAAGGAAGGCTGAGCGCCGAAGAATGGATGCTTTTGAACTGTGGTGCTGGAGAAGACTCTTACGAGTCCCCTGGACTGCAAGGAGGTCAAATCAGTCCATCCTAAAGGAAATCAACCCTGAGTACTCATTGGAAGGACAGATACTGAAGCTGAAGCTCCAATATTTTGGCCACCTAATGCGAAGAGAAAACTCTCTGGAAAAGACCCTGATGCTGGGAAAGACTGAAGGCAAAAGGAGAAGGGGACGGCAGAGGATGAGATGGCTAGATAGCATCACCGATGCAATGAAGATGAACTTGAGCACAGCTCTGGGAGAGAGTGCAGGACAGGAAGGCCTGGCATGCTATGGTCCATGGGGTCACGAAGAGTTGGACACGACTGAACGACTGAACAACAACAAAAATAGGCACTGGAGAATGAGTTCACTATCGGTACATATCTTTCAAAGAACCCATTGCATATGAAGTGCTCTCTTGAATCAGGAGTATGATTCTGGGCCAGCAGCAACCCAGTTCTTAACTGTAGTTCAGCTACCAGTTAGAAGCAAAATCTAAAATCACAACATTCTCCTCTTTCGTATATTGACAGTCACATCCTTGTTCTCTGTGCAATGACAACTGCCATTCTGGTTATAGCAAGACCAAGAAGGAAGGGAAGCCATTTTGCTGCTATGATTGCCTTCTCTGTCCAGAAGGGAAGATTTCAAATCAAACAGGTAAGAGATGTAGCACATCCACCATATCAAATATGTTAGTCATGCTCCCAAATTGACCGTGACATGTCTCATCAGGGTATGTAGGCACTAAGTTCCCTAACCTTTTAATGGTTTCTTCACAAGTGAGTGCTGGTAGAGGTTGGGATGATGGAGAAATCTGCAATGGAATCAAATGAGTTCAGATTTCTATGACTCTGACCCACAGATACCATAGCGGTCCAGCTTTTCTCAAGTCACACAGATTCTGTAGCCTTGCAGACTGTTTTTGTTTGTTTGTTTGTTTTGTTTTTAACTTTCTGGAATTTTACACAAATTTAATTGTAGAGAAGTACATACATAAAAAACCAGCTGAAAATGTGCATTTCCCCATAGGCCAAAGCATGAAAATGGGCATTCTGGGGGAATTGTTTTTTACTGTCGCCATATTTTACTGTTCTTTGGGCTTCATGGGTTTCCTGGCCATCGTCAGCTTCACTGTGGCTTTCCAAGCCAGGAAACTGCCAGATAGTTTCAACGAAGCCAGGTTCATCACCTTCAGCATGCTGGTCTTTTGCAGCGTCTGGGTGTCCTTTGTTCCCACCTACCTGAGCACCAAGGGGAAATATACAGTTGCTGTGGAGATATTCTCCATCTTGGCCTCCACTGCTGGATTACTGGGCTGCATCTTCATCCCCAAATGCTATATTATTTTGCTGAGACTTGAATTAAACAGCAGAGAACAGCTAATGGGGAAAAATAAATCAAATAATCTCAAACATATGCTAATCTCTTAAATCTAGATTTGGCTATGCCGAAGACCCAGTGTAGATGTTGATAATTAAGTTAGTAGTGATTACCTTGCTCCATTTGTTTAAGTGAAATATATCAATGTAGCTTCTTTGGGATGTGTGTTTTCCACTGTAGTATATATTGCCTCATTAAGGAAATGTTTATGGAAACAGTGGATGTAATTCAGGAGTGAAACTTCATTAATCCATTGTTGACTTGCATAAATTTTTCCTCATTTCTTCTAAGAAATACATATTTTTTGAGACACAGTCCCAAGATGTTTATATTTAGAACCACAAAGGGCTGAACTTTTGAGAACACTCCATTTGAATGTTTGCAAAAGGCATGTGGGTGTTTGCAGTATAATTACACCTGCCATCTTGGCCATCATTTCCCTTGCTTGACATGGACTACTTACTTTCAGTGTTGGAAAGGTGCCAAGGGTTGAAATGGGTGCCTTCTCTCTCTTCTGGGGTTTGGACTAGGGATGTACGAAAGTCACTTACGTTTTCGAAGGGTGACATTTGTGGTGGGGGGGAGGCGCTCCGTCCCTCCCCCTAAAATTCTGGCCGGGGGGGGAGGCGCTCCGTCCCTCCCCCCTCCAAAATTCTGGCCGGCCGGCTATGCTTCGCAGGGATTCTGCGGAGCCGCCGGCCGGCTCCGCCAGTGGCCAGACATCCGGTTGCTGGCTAGGAGGGACGCAAATGGCGGTGGCCGTAGCCGCCGCCATTTGCGTCCCTGCAGTCAGCTGTGATAGTCTACATAAATGTTTACGTAGCCTATCACGGCTGATTTAAAAGAAAAAAAAACGTGCTTAAGCAAATGGCGGTGCCAATGGGCGCTGCCATTTGCGTTCCTTATTTTCACCGTCTTAGTCTACATAAATATTTACCTAGACTAAGACGTGCCAAAATAAGGAATGCACTTTTTTTTTTCTTTTAAATCAGCCGTGATAGGCTACGTAAACATTTACGTAGCCTATCACGGTGTTTTTTAAAAATCTAGCCATGATAGACTACTTAAATCTTTACGTAGCCTATCACTTTCTTTCTTTTTTTTTAACTGGAAATGGCGGTGGTGGCAGCCAGTCGGAAGACCGGCCGCCGCCGCTGCCACCGCCGAACAGCCGCCCGAGCCGCCGCTGCTGCCAGGAAGATCCGCCCAAGGTAAGTCACATCCCGGGGTGGGGTGGGGGGGTGGCAGACCGTTCCACCACCGATTTGGGGGTCTGAATGCACTGACATTCGGCCTCCCTGAGATCCGTGGCTGAATTCTCTGACATCCCTTGTTTGGACTAGGAAGAACGTTAATAGAATCCCTCACAGATATGATACACCCAGTTTGCATGTCCTTGCGGCAAACAGTGGGTTTATTACCAGATAATTTTGGGGGATCCACAGTGTGTGAGAGCTGCTTCCCCTTGACATAAGCAAGTTATGAATGCCCCATTAGTAGACTGTTATTATGATGTCCAAAGACAGATACTCTGGGGTGTTTATGGTTTAAATAACCCAGAGGTAACCTAAGAAGAAATCATAGGTTAACTCTGGATTATTTATTTGAATACAGATGGGTGAACCCCACCCACCCCAACAGTCTTCTGCTGGGAAACCCAGGTCACTTGGGATCCAATGGACGTCCCTAGAGCCTTGGTGTGTCCGCTGGATTTCTCAGGGCAGCTCTCCAGCATTATAAAAGGTGTGATAGGCTAATGGCAGCTGCCATTAAACTATCGTTGGAAAAAATATGGCCGTAATTGGTGTATTTTGTGCCATTTGCAGCTGTAAAGCACTTTCTTCTACATAAATTGCAGCCATTGCAATACTATATGCATTTACCTGATAGTATGCCGCATTGGCTTCTGGACCTGCTTCTGTGTATGTGTGTGTGTGTGTGTGTGTGTGGAGAGAGAGAGAGGATTACACTGTCAATGTGATGGAAAGTTTGCTTAGCACCCAACTAAAGTAAATCAAGAGTTATAGGCAAACTAAACAACTGACTGTGGTGCCCAAATTCTTGGGGTACCTTAGCTATCCATATTTCCTGTCAGGAGAGCTGATGCTTGCATTTCTAAGGCACTGTCTAGGAACATGTGGATAGTATAAAGGTAAGAGTACCTAGTCTTACCCCTGAATCAAAATGATACCTGTTTCTTTATCAGAGGCCATTCTTGGTCCCACCATTAAGAGAGGCTCCATTGTTGTGTACACAAGACAGGGCCTTTTCGGTAGCAACACCCTGACTTTGGAACTTCTTCTTGAGAGTGATCAATTTGCCTTCATCCCTCCTGAGTTTTAGATAGGCTGTAAAAATGGTACTGTTTCATAGAATCATAGAATAGTAGGGTTGGAAGGGGCCTACAAGGCCATCAAGTCCAACCCCTGCTCAATGCAGTAATCCAAGTCAGAGCATCCCTGACAGATGGCTGCCCAGCCTCATCTTGAATGCCTCCAGTGTGGGAGAGCCCCCCCCCCAGGTAATTGGTTTCATTGTTGTATTGTTTTGTTTTGCTGGGCCTTTGCTAAATCTTAATATTGTTTTGTCTTGTTTTAAATGCAAATGTAGTAAATAAACGATAATGAATGTTCTGTTTCTGTTTTTTATTTCCTTGTAATTTTATTATATTGTTGCATAATTGCTTTAAACAATCACATGCCATGCCACCTTAAAAACAGAAAGTAAAGAAGAATACTGATTTAGGACATCTCTTTCTTTACTTCTGAAATTAAGCTTTTATTAAAAAAATAAAAGCTTATTTTTTATTCATTTCCCAGGCAGCCATTCCCCAGCCAGATGGGAGTTGTAGCCTTTTGTTCTGTTTAAACATGCATAGGATTTTCCCCTAAAAATCAGATGAGAGGTGGTGGGGGCAGGTACATGGGCTTAGAATTTCCCACTTGTTTCCCATAGTACTGTTTTGACTTTTTTTTCAGTGCCTCTGATTTCTGCTCCCAGTTTCAGGTGTCCATTTGGCACCACAAAACATAAAAATAAGATCAAAACTCCAAATTTTACCAGTTTTATTTATGGCACAATCCTATGCATGTTTCAGCAAAAAGAAGTCCTACAGTTCCTGGCATGGCTGGCTTGGGAATGCTGGGAGTTGTAGGATGTTTTTCCTGTCTAAGCATACATAGAATTGTGCCCTTCTTTACTGAAAGTTATTGGTAAGCCTCCTTTAAGGGTTGAGCCCTCTCCAGTGGGATACACAATAAAAACCAAAAATTTCAGGCACAGACCCTACCTAATTACAGGAAATCCTATGAACTATAATTTACTGGTGTGGTGGGGGGAAAAAACTGTGGAGGCAGCAAAGACTTCCTTTAGCTAGATGAGCAAAATACCTTAGGCAGTGTCCCAGGATATGCTAAATCAGTTGCCCCTAATACAGGTGGCCTCTCATACAATGGATTTGGGTTGAATAAAGTTGTCTCTGTAACCTGTTACGTATTTCCCACATTCATTTGGAGCTTCCTTTTGTTGTTGTTGTTTCTTGATCAGTATATTTTATGGTCAGTCTGTTTTACTTTGAGGAGAATGAATAAAAACATTGTGGGCTTCTGAACTAAGCAATATGCAAAGAGAACACTTTGAATACTTGGTAGCAATTGAAGTTTACATTTGATCTTGAAGTATTTCAGTTATGAAAGAAGTCTCACTTTAGAATTTTATTCACCTTTAGAAACAGTAGTTCCTATTTTGTTTTCAGAGGCCTCATTTTTCTGCTTGCCCTTCCTTGTCGTCTCACTGAGAAGTGGAAAAGTCCACTAGAGAAGTGTGATGAACATGTTTTCTTCTACAATGTCATAAAGAACCCCAAACCTTGAGTAGATGATTGTTTCCTCTGTAATTAGCATATTAGTCTGGCTTGTACCTTGTGCTGCTCCAAGTCCCTGGGGAGTTCTGGTAGCCTCTAGCAATCCTCTGAAGAAAGACTGTAGGGTATTATTAATATCACCTGTGCAATTCAGAGCTAGGGCTACATAAAGATGGCCCTCCATCAATGCTTTCTGATACCTTATACTGCACACCAACTATGTGGGAACAGGTGAATTAGTGTCTAGCGGGAAGATGTTAATTCAAGATGGAGATATTTATAGTTTTGTTATTAGTGCTGAAGCCTCAAGTTGCCTCTTTGCAAAAAGAATAGTAGTGAATCTGTTCATATTCCTCACAAGCATTATTATTCAGTAGACCTCAGCACTGGTGGCATTCTTTCTCAGATCTGCACATTTTCCAGTCCCTTATCCTTTAAATGCAGCCATCTCATGATGACAACATGTGAAGAGTTTAATTTTTACCCATATCGTTGTACATCTTAGGAATGTGTGAACATGAAATATTCAAGTTCAGTGAGGTTCTCCCAAGTTCTTGCAAATTCTTCCTCAAAGCTCATTTCCATTTGTTTACATTCCTGAGTATGGTCAGCTTCTGCTCTCTCTCTCTCTCTCTTTTTAATTTCGATCAGGGAAAATGAGCATTTTTTCGATCAGGAAAATGTACATTTGAAAAAGTGCACATTTTTCCCCAAGTGAAAAAAATCACACTCCCTGCCCCCCCCCATGTGCTAAACTGTAAAAATGTAGATTGGGTGGGGGGACTTCAGCCTATTTGCAAGTGTGCAAATTCACATTTGCACATTTTTTGAAGTATACATTTGTGCAAGTGCGGACTTTTGAACATGAACCCAAGTTTGGGAAATTGCAAAGATTTCCCAAGAATTGCATTCCAGCTTGCATTCATGTTCAGGGTTCCACCGGGGAATGTTCACATGATTTGCAAACATGAACAACATTCTCATACATCCCTACATCAAGACACTATTCATATTGAGGCTGCACATTTTAATTGGGTTTCATTACAAGCAATGACTAGTTGCTTGAGCCAGTGTGGCGTAGTGGCAAGAGTGCTGGACTGGGAGTGGAGAGATCCAGGTTCTGGTCCCCACTCGGCCATGGAAGCTCACTGGGTGACTTTGGGCAAGTCACAGACCCTCAGCCCAGCCTACCTCACAGGGTTGTTGTTGTGAGGATAAAATGGAGAGGAGGAGGATTATGTATGCTGCCTTGGGTTCCTTGGAGGAAAAAAGGTGGGATATAAATGTAAGAAATAAATAATAGTTATGCATCTTCAATTTCCTTTCAAGAAAGATAGCCTTCCAGTGTCTATGCCACCACATTTACTACTACTACTACTAGCACCAGTAGCTGCAATGGTAATATCATAATAATCAGCATCAAGTTTTCCCATAAATCTAAACAAGATTCCAATATCCCAAGCCATTTTCTATTGCAAGAATCTATGGCCAGATTTCTGGTTATATGGTAAGTCTGGAGAATGACAGCTTTGTATATTGCATTTGCTCTGGGAGGGATCCAGACAAAGGCATGGTTTAGTTTAGACTCACTGAAACCAATGGGACAAGTTAGCCAAGAATGCACCTTCGGCACAATGGAACTCAGTAATCCACAAACACAAATTTCTTCCAAATAATGGGGCATTTATTAAGCCGGCAAGTGTTTCAAATATACACCCATCCACTGGGGAGAGTAACATTGTAAAGTAAATGCAATTCACACACAAGCATATTGTGCAAATCCAACAGAACCTGTGGCAAGAACCAGATTAATTTCTTTTGGAGGCCAAATCTGAGGGGCTGTGGGGTGAATAGTCTGTGTTGATAAAGGGTGTGCTTGTGAATGTAAGAGGTCAAAGAGAGGGGAATTAGGGAAATCCAATGCCACCCAATACACGTCTTCTCAAATATTACAATCAGCAGAGACCTTGCTGGCTGCACTATTACCTGCAAATTGCCACTTAGCAGGAACCCGGAAGTAGGTCTTCTCCATGTAGTGCCCAATGTATGGACTGATCTCCCCTCTAGCATTCAGGAGGCACCAACTGTATCATCTTTTAAGCACCAATTAAAGACCCATTTCTTTACCCAGGCTTTCCCTGAGTGAATGTGCTGCCCATTCTGTTTGTTTGTAATTATGGTCATGAAGAGTCGGACATGACTAAACGACTGAACAACAACAACAACAAATTGAACCATGATAGGCTACATAAATATTTACGTAGCCTATCACAGCAAAGTAAAAAAAAAATGGCATACGCAAATGGCGGCGGCTAGGGCGGCCACCATTTGCGTTCCTTATTTTTCGCTGTTTTAGTCTACGTAAATATTTACGTAGACTATTAGGGCAAAAATAAAGGGGAACGCAAATAGTGTAGTGGGTGCTATTTGCGTTCCTTTTTGATTCGCCGTTTTAGCCTACTTAAATCTTTTTAAATCTTTACGTAGGCTAAATCGGCGAATCAAAAAGGAACGCAAATAACGCCCACTATGCTATTTGCGTTCCCCTTTATTTTCACTGTAATAGTCTATGTAAATATTTACGTAGACTAAAATGGTGAAAAATAAGGAACGCAAATGGCGGCCGCCGTAGCTGCCGCCATTTGCGTACGCCGTTCTTTTTTTTTTTTTTTACCCAGACGTGATAGGCTGTGTAAGTCTTTACATAGCCTATCACGTCTGGGTAAAAAAAAAAAAAAGACCAGACTGTTAATGGTGGCTGCGGCAGCTGGTCAGAAGACCAGCCACCACCGCCACCACCGAAGCCGCTGCTGGAGCTGCTGCTATCCGGAACATCCGCCCCAGGTAAGTCTTGTCCCGAGGGGATCTGCGGAGGTGGCCGTGGGTGGCAGGGTGTTCTGCCATGGATTTCGGGGGGCTGAATGAAACCAGAAATCCATGGCAGAATTCTCCGCCATCCCTTTCTTTAACAGATCCTCATCCTTTAACGGATCATCATCCTCAACAGATCCTCATCTTTAACAGATCCTCATCTTTAACAGATCCTCATCTTTAACAGCTACATGGCAGGCAGGTAGTTGTCTCCATTTACCTATTGATTTTCGCCAATGCGGATGGGTGAGAATTTTATTTTGGTTCTGTTTTGAAAGTAATTTACCAAAAATTCAGAAATTCCTTAATACTTGAAATGGAAAGAACTTAATTTTTTTTTTAAATGAATGCAGGAAGAAGCGAAACTGAGATATTAGTCAAACTCTAACTCAGAAGGACCTTTCTTCTTTAATTCTTTGTTTTCATGCCCCACTCCCCCATAAATCCCCACACACCAGTAATTTGCACCTGGCTGCAGTTGGTGGATTTTAGGTTTCAAGTAAAAATTAAAGTCTGCCCACCTCTGGAATCAAGATGGAATAAACATAAGATGGAAAAGAATGAGATACTGAGAGACAAACTGACATTGACTGATTCATCTGTCCATATTCATGATGAATATATTTGCACACTGGCGTGGTGGAGCTAAACAGAAAGGACTGAAGACTTCATGAGTCAGTATTACAAAACAGGAAAACTTTAATGACTCTCTGATAATTTACATTTTACACTTGAATATCAAAGTATTCCCATTTTGACAATTGGCAAAATTTGGAGCTTGCAATTATTATTATTTTTTATTGTAAATACAGGCAGTGTAATCTGTTTGTTTGTTTGTTTGTTTGTTTTCTTGTACACTTCTCCCTAAAGACTTGTGTTTTTTTGTTTGTTTGTTTTTCTGGTGTCCTAATTTTGCTGTGGGACATGCATGCCAAACCAGAGTGCCTCTCACTATCCTACGGAAGAAGACTTCTGCTAAATTGTGAGCAACATGTTATATTCTAAAATGTTTTAGAGAACATGTAACTCAAAGTAGCTGATTATCTCCTCCATAATTATCAAAATAACCATGATAATTCAACACTTTCTTAAATTCCCTAAGTAGTCACAGTGATCACGTGGAAAATTACAAACTTAGAGTAAAAAATGCAATTAATATCCTGTGTGCCATTGAGACCTGGGGACAAAGGCAGGCAGCAGAGCTACTTATGCTGTTCTTGTCTTTATAGAGATACTTTATACTGAGCAAACCAGTGTGCTGTCATTCAAGTCAGGGACACGCAGATGTCAATGTGGGAAAAGGCAACTTGGCGTAAAGAAGGAAGAGTATCTTATGAGACAGTAATATCTGTGGTGATGGTAGTCTTGGTGGTACTGCCTCAGGTGCAATGTAAAATTACTCTTGGTAAATGCACCATTAGTGAGCCTCTTCCTATTCTTCACAAGTATCATCAGCCAGGAGACGTCATCACCGGTGGCATTATTTCTCAGATCTACATGTTTTCCAGTCCAAGTACCTTTGAAAAGCAGCCCTCTCACGAACTCTTTGATGACCTTCTGTGAGTAGTTGATATTTTTAATCATATAATGCATCAGTCCAGATAATATTCTCAGACAATTTGGCCCAAGTGGTTGTTGCTTCACTGGCCTGGGAAATATCTGACATTGCACCTCTTGAAGTATTATATTATCTTAATATCATGTTTCTTCTTATCGTTTTATCTTTTGTTCATTTTATCTCTCGTTGTTCACTGCTCTGGAATCTGATTAGATGAGGAGCAGTATACAAATGTGGTAAATCAATAAAATTGTTGCTATTGTTGTTATTTTTGATGATGATGATAATTTAACTGCTCAGTGTTACCAGCATGTACTCATGTATTCAAGTCATGTCAGAGTCTGATCTTCCACTCGTTCTTCTGAATGGAGTAAGGAGTGTCATTTTTTTACTTTTCCTGCCAATCAAACAAATCTGCTGAATAAGAACTTTCTGCACTGTCTCAAACATAAAGAATGGTGCATGTAGGGATGGGTGAGAATTCCATTCCATTTCAGTTTGATTAGTTCTCCACATTCAGGACATGAATAACTTGAGTTGTTTGTCATTAAAAAAAAGAAGAAGAAGAATGTGGGAGAAACTGAAAGGGCCACATTTGTGCATGGAAGGTCAATGACACTCCAACAAGCATTCCATTCAATGGTAGCTACACCTCCCTGGTGCTGGTGTTTTCAAAGTATGAAGTGGGGGAGGGAGACATTTTTTCAAGTTTTGTAGAAGATGGACTGCATGTGTACCAAATGTCAGCATTTTAAGTCATATGGAACTACCGTATTAATTGGATGGCTGAGTATATTATTGCTATGTGTGGGTATGCAGGCCACCACCTTCCAAGTGGTGAGAAGTTTCAGGTGTTCCATCACTCACTCAAGGTTCAGTTCCCTGAGAGATGGGTCACTGCAGGGTTATGGAGTTTCTGTGAGATAAGATTTATTAAAGCCCTATTCAGGTGTCATGACTCAATGAGCCCATGAGTAAGGGGGAAAGGACCACATGAACTGGCCCATGCCCAATATCCTCAAATGTCCCACCCCCTCCATCCTCAATCTTCCCATGGTGAAGAGGAAAATCTGCAGAATTTAACATGTCTTTGTGTGATCAGGAAACCCAATAAACCAAGGTTTCTGCTCCCATGGAAACTCCTACTTGCATTCCAATGAACACAGCTAAAAGCCCCAGAAATACATCCCTGCTCAACATGGGAAGTTCAAGGGCACGGGGGGTGGACCTGGCATCCCTCTTCCTTTTGTGCACATATCACTTTCAGGCATAACAACTGAACTTGTTTCCACAACAATGGAAGGAGAAGGAAAGAGTGGCTTACTCACATTTTTCTAGGACCTGTTTTTGTCCAGGCAGGGCTCCAGAGGAGTGTGCATCGCCCCATTTTAAGTTGCTTCTCCTAACATACTTCCAGGTGGGGTGTGTGTGTGGGGGGGGGGGTTGTAGCAAACATCATTTGAGTGGCAGGGGCTGCTCTCCCCCTCTGGGCTCTTCCCTCCTTTCTCTATAATGAAGGTGCAAATTAGAAGTAATTACTTCAGATGTGTGCAGGAGCAGCCTCGTAATGAGCCCCAATCTTTGCATCCTGTTGCTGCACTTGAGCACTGTAATGGGGGTGGTGAAAATGAATTGCTTCCTATGTGGGCATTTGGGAGAGAAGCCTCATTGAGCACAATGTTGCTTGCGAGCAAAGGGATGGATGCGCCTGATCTCGTCTGATCTCAGAATCTAAGCAGGGTCAGCCCTGGTTAGTCCTTGGATTGGGAGACCACCTGGGAATCAGGCTTCCTGCATTGAGCAGGGGTTTGGACGCAATGATCTTGTTGGCCCCTGCCAACCTGATGATTCCATGAGTAGATACTAACTGGTTTGTGCTGGGAATCACAGGGACAGGAGACAGTAAACGCCCATTGACTGGGGTCATGTTGCACTGCAAGGCACACCATGCATAGAGATTGCATGGCAGCTTGCATAGCTGAGGTCAATGCAGGTGTGGGGCACACAGGAACTATATCAGGGAGAACCCGACTGGAGGAAAAGAATCGGACTTCAGATGTCCCAGGAAATCTGTTCCCCCCCATAAGGTCTGGGGTGGCTGCTGGATGGCCACGATGTCATCTCTCCTAACAACCTCAACATGCAGCCGACTTGGAGTGAATTGCTTGTGGAAACACAGCCCTGAATAGGGCTAAACACACACACACACACACACACACACAGGCTGAGCAAAAGATGGAGAATCAAAGTATTAAGACTCCAACAGATTCCTCCTCTTCTTAGATTTCTAAGGGAACCTATAGTGCCATAGGATTTCATGAACAGAGGAAAGCCAGCAATCTGCCTCCTTTTCAGACCTGGTTACAGCACAGATGAATTTTTCCCTACACACACAGACCTCAATCACCCCCTCAACTTGTCTAGTGGGGAGAAGATAGATGAGTTATCTCCACATCCTAGGTCCCATGTTAGCAGCCATCAGCTGTATTTTGTCTTGGAAGGCATTTCCTCAGAACCCCATACTGATGGCTGTATTCAAAAGTCAAGAAATACAGTCAAGAAATACAGAGTAGTGAGGGATCATGCAAGGTCCTCTTTGCCTCCCATAACATTTGTATACAAAACATTGGATCCAGAGAAGCTTCATCTGTGGGAAGAACATGCTTTCTCTCACGGAAAATGCCTTCATCAAAAGAAGAATGCACCTACCTGTGATGGGGTAAGCTCATGTGTTGAAGGACGATTTGCTGGGTCCAACCCAGAATGCTTTTGTCTGCACCAGATATAGCTTACATATTCCTAAATCCAAGACTGTTAGTCTGACACACAGTTTTGAAAGCTGTGAATTGTGCTTCTGAGCATGCTATCTCGTATTTTTCAAATGCACTTCCAGGTATGTTTGCCAATGTTTCTTCACAATTCACAGTTAGCAAATCAGATATTCTCTGCCTACACTGAGTAGTATGGAAGTCTGGATCCAACATCTAGAGTATGCCTTATTCCAAAGCAAAGGCTCCATGACACGCCTTTTAACTTTCATGCTAGGGTATTGACTCACAACTACCAGCATGTCCTGGCCTTGGCATTTGCAGTAAAGGAGATCAATGAAAATCCACAGATCTTGCCCAACATCACTTTGGGCTTCAACATCTATAATAGCCTTTTCCTTGCAAGCTGGACTATTCTTGCTTCAATGGAACTTCTTTCCACATGGAACAGATTCATCCCTAACTACAAATGCGACATCCACAGCAATCTAGTTGGACTCATTGGGGGACCTAACTCAGAAGTCTGCCTTCACATGGCAACCCCCCTGGGCATCTACAAGATTCCACAGGTAAGTTGTATGAATGGACATGGAAGGTGAGCAAACCACACTTCCCTTGCCTTTTAAATGTGGTCATGCGGATTGAAGATAGAAAGTGGCAAGCCTCATTACAAATCTCTATGATATGTTGCTTATGAAGAACTAACCAAGTATTTTTTTAAGTTTATGTCTCTGTATGACAAGTATGAATTCGGGCTAAGTGATATATTTGTAATACAAGGGTTAAATGGCCTGTGGAAATGTTGAGATGCTGTCCATTCATCAATTCTTGATCCAAGTGAGGCAAGAAACTATTCTTACTACTATTTAATTAAAAAAAAAACACTTTTAGTTTAACATGTAGTGTTAAGGGCTTTCCATGTTCACCCCATCTCCAAAATGCTGGGAAGCGGTTATTTGGGCAATATTCATATGGTATGCTATGCTATGCTGTAGTTTGTTCCAGCTTCTACACTGCCTTGGATGACAGTCAGTGGCAGAGTGGTGGACAAAACTCTTCCTGATTTGTCTGCCCACTGGACTAGAGACATGGACTCTCAGTAGCTGAAGCTACCGTCCCATGTCACAAGTAAGCAACTGGCATACGCTCATTCTCAAAAACAGTAAAAGGGCAGACTGAAGAATGCAAGTGGCTCCAATGATTCAAAATCATCGTGTATACTTGGGGAAAAGTCCCATTAGACTCAATGGGATTTATGTCTAAGTAAACAGGGTTTGTGTGGCAGATTTAAGTCCTTAGCATAAAATTCATTAAAAGAAATGTGAAAAGGAAAGAGTTCCTTGATCCATATTTGATCTAAAAATGTTATTGCTCAAGTATGGATTTTGGAATGTTTCTTTTGGCCCACACAGCTACATTTGCTTTTAGTAACAGGCAGCAGGGAGTTTTGTGACACCTTAAAGAGTAAGGCATTTATTACGGCATAAAGCTTTCAGACACAGTCCACGTCATCAGAAGATATTTTTAGAGTCAAAAGCATTCCTGAACCATGCCATACCCAAACGAGTGACCTGGTTCACACATCACACATCGCTTGCCAGTTGGGTATTTGTAAAATGGAAGAGTAGCTTCAGTTGCATGATAGCTTCAGTTGTATAGACATCCTGAGTCTATTCCAGTGAAAAGACAAATTTGGGACTTAGCTCAGGCACTGACAGCCATCCAGCTCCAAGCCAGTGATTCAGCTAGAACTAACCACAGCATAGGATTCTATGTTGTGTTCAGTCATTCAGTCATGTCCGACTCTTCGTGACCCCATGGACCACAGCACACTAGGCCTTCCTGTCCTCTGCTCTCTCCCGGAGTGTGCTCAAGTCCATATTCATTGCATCGCTGATGCTATCTAGACATCTCATCCTCTGTCGTCCCCTTCTCCTTTTGCCTTCACTCTTTCCCAGCATCAGGGTCTTTTCCAGGGACTTTTCTCTTTGCATTAGGTGGCCAAAATATTTGAGCTTCAGCTTCAGTATCTGTCCTTCCAATGAGTAGTCAGGGTTGATTTGCTTTAGGATGGACTGATATGACCTCCTTGCAGTCCAGGAGACCCGTAAGAGTCTTCTCCAGCACCACAGTTCAAAAGCATCAATTCTTTGGTGCTCAGCCTTCCTTATAATCCAGCTCTCACAGCCATACGTTGCTACTGGGAAAACCATAGATTTGATTAGATGGACCTTTGTTGGCAAGATTCTTACTTCTTACTATGCTGTCTAGGTGTGCCATAGCTTTCCTCCCAAGGAGCAAGCATCTTTTAATTGCATGGCTACAGTCACCGTCTGCGGTGACCTCGGAGCCCAAGAAAGTAAAATCTGTCACTGCTTCCATTTCTTCTCCTTCTATATTCCAGGAAGTGATGGGGCCCGATGCCATGATGTTAGTTTTTTTAATGTTGAGTTTCAAACCAGCTTTTGCACTCTCCACTTTCACCCTCAACAAGAGGCTCTTTAGATCCTCTTCGCTTTCTGCCATTAGGGTGGTATCGTCTGCATATCTGAGGTTGTTGATAATTCTCCCAGCAATCTTAATTCAGACCTGTGATTCATCCCGGCATTTCTCATAATGTACTCTGCATATAAATTAAATAAGCAGGGTGACAATATACAACCTTGTCGTACTCCTTTCCCAATTTTGAACCAATTGGTTGTTCCATGTCTGGTTCTTACTGTTGCTTCTTGACCCTCGTACAGGTTTCTCAGGAGACAGGTAAGGTGGTCTGGGACTCCCATCACTTTAAGAACTTGCCACAGTTTGTTGATATCCACACAATCAAAGGCTTTAGCATAGTCAATGAAGCAGAAATAGACATTTCTCTGGAATTCTCTTGCTTTCTCCATGATCCAGCGAACGTTGGCAATTTGATCTCTAGTTCCTCTGCCTCTTCGAAACCCAGCTTGTACTTCCGGTAGTTCTCGGTTCGCATACTGCTGAAGCCTAGCTTGTAGGATTTTGAGCATAACCATGCTAGCATGTGAAATGAACGTGATTGTACGGTAGTTTGAACACTCTTTGGCATTGCCCTTCTTTGGAATTGGAATGTAAACTGACCTTTTCCAGTCTTGTGGCCACTGTTGAGTGTTCCAAATTTGTGGGCATATTGAGTGCAGCACTTTAACAGCATCATCTTTTAGGATTTTAAATAGCTCAGTTGGAATACTGTCATCTCTGCTAGCTTTGTTCTTAATAATGCTTCCAAAGGCCCACTTGACTTCACTTTCTAGGATGTCCGGCTCAAGTTCAGTGACTGCACTGTCATGGCTATCAGGGACATTAGAATCTTTCCTGTATAGTTCTTCTGTGTATTCTTTCCACCTAGGGATGTCAGAGAATTTCGCCACGAATCTCGGGGAGGCTGAATGCCAGTGCATTCGGCCCCCTGAAATTGGTGGCAGAACGGTCTGCCCCCGCCGCCCCCCTGGGACGGGACTTACCTTGGGCGAATCTTCCTGGTGGTGGCGGTGGCTCCAGCGGAGGTTCGGCGGCAGTTTGGCGGTGGTGGCTGAGGCGGTCGGTCTTCTGACCGACTGCTGCCACACCCATTTCCAGTAAAAAAAACAACAACCAAAAACCATGATAAGCTACGTAAAGATTTACGTAGCCTATCACAGCTGATTTAAAAGAAAAAAACATGCGTACGCAAATGGTGGCGCCCATGGGCGTCACCATTTGTGTTCCTTATTTTACACGTCTTAGTCTACATAAACATTTACGTAGACTAAGACGGTGAAAATAAGGGGAACACAAATAGCATAGCGTCTACGCTATTTGTGTTCCCCTTATTTTCGCCATCTTAGTCTACGTAAATATTTTTGTAGACTAAGACATGTCAAAATAAGGAACACAAATGGCGGCGCCCATGGCCA
The DNA here is from genome assembly GCA_026122225.1 of Heloderma charlesbogerti. Lineage (NCBI taxonomy): Eukaryota > Metazoa > Chordata > Lepidosauria > Squamata > Helodermatidae > Heloderma > Heloderma charlesbogerti. Next base: position 354,026 of record JANEZZ010002211.1, read on the forward strand.
CCGCCATTTGTGGAGCCAGCCGACCAGGATTTGGGGGGGAGGGATGGAGCGCCTCCCCCCCTGGCCATAATTTTGGGGGGATGGACGGAGTGCCTCCCCCCCACCGCGAAAAAAGCTGCGAGACCAGGTAAGTGACTTTCATACATCCCTACTCATCAGACAGCTACTTTGCTTTCTTGCATTTCTTTTTCTTTGGGATGGATTGAGTTGCTGCCTCCTGAACAATGTTATGGACCTCTGTCCATAGTTCCTCAGGCACTCTGCCTATCAGGTCTAATCCCTTAAATCTATTCCTCACCTCCACTGTATATTCATAAGGGATATGATTTAGGTCATACCTGCATGCTTTAGTGGTTTTCCCTACGTTCTTCAATTTAAGCCGAAATTTTACAATAAGAAGCTCATGATCTGAGCCACAGTCAGCTCCAGGTCTTGTTTTTACTGATTGTATAGTGCTTCTCCATCTTTGGCTGCAAAGTACATAATCAATCTGATTTCGATGTTGACCATCTGGTGATGTCCATGTGTAGTGTCGCCTCTTGTGCTGTTGGAAAAGAGTGTTTGCTATGATCAGCGTGTTCTCTTGGCAAAACTCTATTAGCCTTTGTCCTGCTTTATTTAGTACACCAAGTCCATGCTTGCCTGTTATCCCGGTTATTTCTCGACTTTCTACTTTAGCATTCCAATCCCCTGTGATGAAAAGGACATATTTTTTGGTGTTAGTTCTAGAAGGTGTTGTAGGTCTTCATAGAACCGATCAACCTCAGCTTCTTCGGCCTCAGTGGTTGGGTCATAGACTTGAATTACTGTGATGTTGAATTGTTTGCCTTGGATTCGTACTGAGATCATTCTATCATTTTTGAGATTGTACCCAAGTACTGCTTTTCCCACCCTTTTGTTGACTATGAGTTCTACTCCATTTCTTCTAAGGGATTCTTGCCCACAGTAGTAGATATAATGGTCACCTGGATTAAATTTGCCCATGCTTGTCCATTTTAGTTCGCTGATTCCCAAGATGTTGATGTTCAATCTTGCCATCTCATGTTTGACCACCTCCAGCTTACCTTGATTCATTGATCTGACATTCCATCCACAGCTGAGTGTCCTTTCGGCTTTGCCCAGTCGCTTCACTCTTTCTGGTGCTACTTGGAAATTCCCTCTGGTCTTCCCCAGTAGTATATTGGACACCTTCCAACCTGAGGGGCTCATCTTCCGGCGTCATATGTTTTGGCCTTGTGATACGTTCTATTGGGTTTTGTTGTTAAGAATACTGGAGTGGGTTGCCATTTCCTTCTCCAGTGGACCACATTTTGTCAGAACTCTCCACCATGACCTGTCCAACTTGGGTGACCCAGCATGGCATAGCTTATGGCTTCACTGAGTTACGCAAGCCCCTTCACCACAACAAGGCAGTGATCCTTGAAAGGGAGGATTCTATTCATATGCATATTGCCTAAATAAAACATCCCATGTATTTTAACAGGGTGGCCATTAAGAGATCACCTAGCATTTTGGAGCTTGAGTGAACATGGAAATCCTTTAACACTACTTGTTAAACAAAATGTCATTATTAATGGAATCCCATGATGTTTAAAATGTCTACGTGTAAAATGTAATTAATTAATTAACTAATTAGAAATATATGTATCCCACTCCTCAGCCAAAAAAGGCTCCCAGAGCAGCTTACAATTAATCAGCAAAAAGGACAGTCCCTGGCAGGAGGCTTACCATATAAGAAGACAAAGCAATATAAGAAGAAAAGAAAAAAAAAGGTGTTTAGGAAATTAAGTAGAGTGCCAGCTAGGGATGCTGGAGGAATTCGAGATGGACTAAAGCGTGCTTGGATTAGATTTCCAAGAATCCGACCTGCAGAATCTGTTGCAGAGGGGCCCCTCAGGCTGCGCAGAGTCCGTGGACTTTCAGAATATTTTTTTAACTTTCCTGAAATTTATGCATATTTATTGCTTGAAAAAAAGCAAGTTGCTGCTGAGGAAATGTTGAATGGAATGGGGGATAATATGGTAAATACTGCATACTAAGCTAAATTATGAAAATTCTTACACATCCTCTTACGGAATTATTTGCGTAATTTTCGGCATGACAAAAACAAAGATATTTGCATCTGTCTGTATGCTGACGACAGAGCAAAAGGCTCCTGACAATCCACAAAACACCGATGGAGTGGATTCCACACAGTCTTTGTTTCCCTAGTGCCAGCCAGGTGGGTGGACTGGTCCTGCTTTCCATCTCACCTATGTATGAAACCAGGTCCCAATGGTTTCCACAACCCCACAGGAGGGCAAGTCAACTGCTGGCCCAGAAAGATGCTGTCCCCAAACTGGCATGCAGATGCAGTGCCTCCAGCTAGGGAGAACCAGATTTTCTTAAATCCATTCCATCTGTGTTTGGAAGATTGTCAGGTGTCTCTTGTTCCATCACCCCCTCATTTATGGAATCAGATTTATATTTTTTTTTTAGAAATGTACAAGAATTTCAACCCATTTGGACTAATGAGCATTAGTGCAAGTGTGAATTTGTGCAAATCCCTCTCCAAAGTGCAAAACAACAACAACAACACTGGTCCACAAGTCCGTGGAATTCTCACAGCTCACGTAAAACAGAAAAATGAACTCATTTGAATCAATTGCAGAATTCTTTGAAATCCTTACCCTCAGCCCACCAGAACTTGTAAGCATGTGGGGGGGGGGTAAGCAACTTCTAAAACAAGGCATAGGATTTCATAAACAAGGAAGGGAAAGGTGAGGTGGGAGAAGATCTAAAACAAAAATCCAAATGATAAAAAGTAATAATTTGAAGTGCATCTCTCAAGAAACAAACCAAAAGAACACAAGGACATAAGAGCTATGCTGGATTAGACCAAGGGTCCAACTTGTCCAGCATTCTGTTCACACAATGGCCAATCAGCTGTCGACCAGGAACCCTCAAGCAAGGCATGAGCGCAACAACACCCTTCCACCCATGTTCCCCAGCAACTGGTGTACATAGGCTCACTGCCTCTGGTACTGGAGGTGGCACATAGCCATCAAGCTTAGTAGCCACCGATCGCCTTCTCCTCCAGGGATTTGTCTAACCCCCTTTTAAAGCCATCCAAGTGGCAGCCATCACTATGTCTCATGGTGGCAAACTCCATAGTTTAAGGATGTGCTTTCACTGCTTTGTGAAGAAGTTCTTCCTTCTATCTGTCCTGAATCTCCCACCAAACAGCTTCATGGGATGACCTCGGGTTCTAGTATTCTGAGAAAGGGAGAAAAAAGTCTCCCTATCCACATTCTCCTCACCATGCATAACTGCTGTACACCTATATCGTGCCTCCCCTTACCCTCCATTAAAATGGAGGGGAGGGAGTCCAGTGGTGATATGTCCCCTAAAGGTGGGTTATTCCTTAAAATAAAACGTGTCTCTGGTAGAGATGGAAGGATGCGACCCCCCCAATCCGGGTCCTCCAGGTGCCTGCCAAGCCACTACCCCCATTTGTGTGCTCCCCAGACCCACTCGCATGGCCCCTGAGGCTTGCCAAGCCATGCTCATGGGCCCTGAGCCATCCTAGAGTGGTCCATTTTTTACACCTGTAAAATGGTCCATTTACACCAGTAAAATTGTCCATTTTACATCCTAGAGTGGTCCATTTACTCTGGTAAAATGGTCCATTTACACCTGTAATATCGTGCAGATGGTGCCTTTATGGCTGCTATGTGCACAATATTGGACTTATGGAACCTCCCAAGGTGCCATTTTTTTTTGCAAAATGGTGACTACAGGAACAACAGGAGCTGGAGGACAGCTCAGGGTAGGTGAGGGTGGTTTGGAAGGAGTGGGGGGAGTGGGGGCAGCAGCTCAGCGAGCACAGCTTGAAGGCATGAGTGGGGGGAGTCCATTGGACTCCTGGACTGAGTTGTCCTTAGGGATGTATGAAAGTCACTCACCTTTCCGCGGATTATGTTGATGGTGGTGTGGGGAGAATCCTCAATGGCCGGCTGTGCTCTGTGGCAGCTCCGCAGAGCAGTTGGCCAGGCCCAGGCCAGAGCGGTCCGCAGACAGATTTCCGGCCGTGGAGGGCTCTGGGTAAAAAAAACCAAAACCCGTGTATGCAAATGGTGGCAGCTATAGCTGCCGCCATTTGCGTTCCTTATTTTTGGCCGTCTTAATCTACGTAAATATTTACGTAGACAATGACGGCGAGAATAAAGGGTACCGCAAATATTGTAGTGGGCGTTATTTCGTCCCTTTTTGATTCACCGTTTTAGTAGGAGGGTACGAAAGGGACTTACCTTGTCCCGCAGCTTTTTTCGCGGTGGGGGGAGGCGCTTCGCTTCTCCCCCAGAAGTTCAGGCGAGGGGGGGGAGGCATCCTGCCTCGCCCGGCCGAAATTCAGGCTGGGGAGAAGCGCCCCATCTCCCCGGCCGCGAAAGAAAAAGTAAAAAAAAAAACCCCGTGACAGGCTATGTAACGATTAACGTAGCCTATCATGGCTAGATTTCCAAAGTCAGCCGTGATAGGCTACGTTAATCGTCACGTAGCCTATCACGGGTGACTTTGGAAAAACAAAACAAAAGCGCGTACGCAAATGTGCAAAACTTTTTTTGTGTGTTCCTTATTTTGGAATGCTATTTGCGTTGCCCTTATTTTCGCCGTAGTCTACGTAAATCTTTACGTAGACTAGACGTCCCAAAATAAGGAACGCAAGTGGCGGCGCCCATGGGCCGCCGCCATTTGCGTACGCACTTTTATTTTTTTTCCAAAGTCACACGTGATAGGCTACGTGATGATTTACATAGACTATCACGGCTGACTTTGGAAATCTAGCCGTGATAGGCCACGTAAATCGTCACGTAGCCTATCACGGGTGTGTGTGTGTTTTACTTTTTTATTTTGTAATGGCGGCAGCGGCAGCCGGGGAGACTGGCCGCCACCCCCGCCCCCGATGAAACACCGCTGAACCAGCACCGCCAGGGACATTCGCCCAAGGTAAGTCCCGTCCCGGGGGGAGGGCAGACTGTTTCGCCACCGATCTCGGGGGGCCGAATGCGCTGGCATCCGGCCTCCCTGAGATTCGTGGCGAAATTCTCTGACATCCCTAAATCTCCCTATTGTGTGACTCATCAGGGTCAGAAAGGCTTGAGATTCTGCCATTTCATCAGAGGCTGCATTCGTACTCTATTCTATTCCAACTCTCATCCTTCAAATACAACCTCATGAAATACCATAAGCTAAAATGGGATGAAAGATGCACATCAAAAACAAACCAAAAAATGACAAACACCTTATAATTCTTTGGGAGGTACAGCACAAACTGCACCTTCTTCCTGTTCTAATATGACAAACTGTTTTCCAAAAGACACTATACAAATACTGACTTGTGACTACGAAGTGCAATCCATGCAAGTGTATTGCAAAAATTACAGCCACACCCTCTCAAACTGTTCGTGGGTACTCTTCAAACTTTACACTTAAATACATAAGCCATTACTTGTCCTTTCTCCTTCAATATAGGCATGGACCATCCTCAAACCCTCCTCTCTTGCACTCCCATGTTTCAGATCAATTTGTGGGGACATTTTCTCAGTATAACCCATAGGAACCCCCCCCCAACATTTCTGGTTATAATGGCATAATTGGATTAATCCAACTGACCTTTAACATAGGGCCACAACTGTTCCCCTATAATATGCCTATATCATGTCCCCTCATTGGTCTTTTTTTTTTCCTAATTAAATTTCTATGGATTTTGTAACCTCTATGGGGACTGCCTCTACTCATTTTGGGAGCCTTTTTCTGCACATTTTCCTGATCTACAGTTTTCTTGTTGATGTGCAGAAACCAAAACTGTGCACAGTATTCCAAATGTGGGCACACCATAGATTTGTATAAAGGTATTACAATACTGGCATTTTTATTTTTGATCCCTTTCCTAATGATCCATAACATGGAATCTGCAATTTTACACACACACTCTCTCTCTTTCACACATACACACACACACACACACACAGTTGCCACACTACAGGTCATTTTCATTGTACTATCAGCCAAAGACCCCAAAATCCCTTTCCCGATCAATCATCACCAGCTAAAGCCCAATTTGTGCATATGTGACATTACTAATAATGTTTGCCTAAAGTGTATTACTTTACACATACATTGAACTGCATTTCACCATTTTAATGCCCTTTCACTCAGTTTGCAGAGATACATCTCAAGTTTTTGCTGTTTGCTGTTTTTTAACCACCCTGAATAATTTGGTATCATCCATAAACCTGGCCAGCTCACAGCTCACCTCAAACTTCACATAATTAGGACAGATGTGTACAAAGATCTTTGGGGAACCCCAGTTCTTATATCCCTCCTTTGTGAGAATGGTTCATTTATTCCTTTTCTGTGCTTCCTGTTCTTTAATCATTTATCAATCCATAAGAACTAGGGATGTTGTGCTGGTCTTAGAGGAGGGTGGGGTCTGGCAGACTCCATCCCAGATCCCATTTGCTGAGCTGCTGCACACTTACCGGACCCAGGCACTGAGTGCCGTGTGCCCCACGAATGCCCAGCGGTCTCCTGTCCCCTTAGCAAGCTGCCATTTTGCATAAAAATGGCAGCTCAGGGGTTTCCGGAAATGCAATGTTATGTAAACGGTGGCTGTAAAGGGGCCATTTATGCAACATTACAGGCATGAATGGTCCACTTGTGAACGTAATGCTGCATAAATGTCCCCTTTATGGCCGGTATGTGTGCACCATTACATTTCTGGAAAACGCCAAGCCACCATTTTGCACATGGTGTGGCAAGCAAGAGTGGGCGGGCAGTTCGGAAAGCACCCGGTGAGCGCGGAGGGAGGTGAGGCCATCCAGCTCTAAGAAGAACCCACCTTTTTATTCTATGTCTACTAAGTGGTGAAGGACTTTGTCAAAACCTTTTGAAATTCCAAGAACACATCCACTATGCTCCAGTCTAATGCCTGTGTTTGAATGATACCATATTTTGATATACTGCCATTCCAGGTATTTGGGGAGGGGGTGATGAAAAGGTCCCCTCTGTGAGCCTCTCAAATTGCTTCAGGTAAGGTTGGATGAATCTGTGATTTTAGGTTTCTCTCTCTCTCTCTCTCTCTCTCTCTCGCACTCTCTCTCTTCCCCCCCCAAGTTTATGTTTAGTTTGTCCCACACTTTGAAAATTTTGCATAAGTTCACATGAAAAGTGGTACACATTTGTGCATTTTTAAATAAGTTTTCCTTACACAGTTTTGCAAGCATTTGTGAATGTTATTTCACCTAACATATACATTATTGTGCATTTTTCCCTAATATGTTCATCATTGAATCCATGTTTAATGGGAGAGCTCCACTGCATAATTCATAGGGATGTCAGAGAATTCCTCTACGGATTCCAGTGAGGCATGATTCTTTAGAATTCTTTAGAATCCGGCCCCCCGGAATCCATGGTGGAACGGCCTCCTGCCCCTCGCCACCCCGCAGAATCCTCCCAAGACAGAACTTACCTGAGGAGGATGCGGCAGTGGCAGCTCCGGCGGCGGCTCCAGCAGCGGAGGCTCTGGCTGGTCTCCCGGCCAGCCACAGCAGGGCTGCAGCGGCCGCCATTTGCGTTCTTGTGGCTGTGATAGGCTATGTAAGTATTTACATAGCCTATCACGGCAAAGAGCAGGGGCACAAATGGCGTAGCGGCCACCATTTGCGTGGCTGCCTTTACTGTGATAGGCTACGTAAATACTTACATAGCCTATCACGGCTGCTTGCAAGGACGCTAATGGTGGCTGCTACGATGGCTGCCATTTGCGGCAGCAACCGCCAGGCTACGGTCGGAACTCCGGCTGTGGCCGGCCCTGGCCAGCAGCTCCCCGGAGCCACCACAGAGCAGAGACAGCTGGAGAGGTTTCTGAGGGGGGGGGGAAGGAGCGCCTCTCCCTCACCGCGGATGCCCTGGCGCAGCCAGGAAAGCGATTTGTACATCCCTAAAAATTCAAGAGAACTGTGAATTTCAAAGGATACCTGAGTTTTGGTTTGCATATTGGTTTGAAAGTGAGAAATTAGGTAAGTTCACATTCAGAACAAATGTGAGCCAAATGAATTTCACCTCCATCCCTAGCTGTAAGTCTCCTCTTGCATCATGGCTGGTATCTTGAACAACAGTCTTGTTAGGCAGTAAGAATATTCTGGAAATGTTGGCTGCACATGCCCACTTCTCAACGTAATTTTTAAATGCGTCGCAAAATTCAAGATATAGACAGGATGAAGAGTAAAACTGTGCCACTGGGCAACCTTTTCAGGAAGTATGACTCTTATGTTTTCTCATTACTTTTTTTGCTTAAAGTTCATATATGGCTCTGCTCCAGTGATGAATGACAACACTCAAGCAGTTTTCTTCCACCAGATGTTCCCAGATGGGACCAGTCAGAATATGGGGATTCTCAAGTTGCTGTTGCATTTCAGATGGTTCTGGATTGGAGTGATTTTCTTTGATGATGATAATGGAGAGACGTTTGTGCAGAATGTGCTTCCCATATTTTCAAAGCATGGTATTTGCTTTGAGTTCCTGGAAGGAATGCTCAAGTTATCATTTTCTGGTAACATCATTAATGCAGCAGAAGAATGGTTTCAAACATCTAAATCTGTCATGGGAAGCACTACGAATGTTTTGGTCATTCAGGGTGAAATTCAGACCATTAGTGTTTTAAGAGCGTTGTTCCACTTTTCAGAATTTGAGGATATACCAATCAAGGCCAAAGTCTGGATTATGACAGCTCAGATGGATTTCACATCCTTTCCCTTTCAAAGACCTTGGGGCATAAACTTCATCCATGGTGCCATATCCTTTGCCATTGACTCAAAGGAGGTTTGGGGATTCCAGAGATTTCTTCGGATAAGGAACCCCACCTCAGCGAAAGAAGATGGATTTCTAAGGATCTTCTGGGAAGAGGCATTTGACTGTTCTTTCACGAACCCCACTTTAGGCAAGAAAGCTGGGGAAACCTGCACTGGGGAGGAGAAACTGGAGACTCTTCCTGGGTCTGTTTTTGAGATGAGCATGACTGGCCACAGTTACAGCATCTACAATGCTGTCTATGCTGTGTCCCATGTGCTCAATGCCATATATTCATCAGAGTCAAAGTGGAGAGCAAAGATGGAAGGAGTGAGAAGGAATCTCATGTCTAAACAGCCATGGCAGGTATGTCTATGGGTTCAACTCCTCACTCAGGCTGGGGTGGGATCTAATTGCGATGTTAGTCATCCCTGATGGAGCTGCAAAAGGCACACAAAGGAGGCAACTGACTTGGACGGCTCCTCCTGATGTAATCCCAGTCCTTTTCAAAGTGCTGAGATAGTGATGGATTTCGATACCTCTCTCAGCATGGAGAAAGTTGAAATGGATGGGGCTTGGGTCATGGTATCACTGGATGTGACCATTCCCACTGACATTCTCTAGCCCATGCAGGGTCCGGTAGTGGGCAATCCCCCAGCATCTCCATATTGAAGCAGTTGCCCACATTTGGAGAACGGCAAAGCATTATCCCGGGTAGGGGTAGGATTCCAGCCCAAGAACCAAATTGGCTCTGGACCACTACATTGGGGGCTGCATGGGAGCAGTCAGAGGGACCACAGTCCAAACTGAGCAGGCCCCAGCAATGTTGGAATGTGCCCCAGCATGTTTGTGTCTCCCCCATTTCACTTATTCTCACTGATGGACTCACATATACTGTATGCATACACACATACACACATGCAGGCACACACACACCCCGCCACACACACACAGGACTCAGCTGACACCTTAAGGAGTTGCACACTGGCTTTTCTAAATCTCATCCTTCCCTGATTAGAGAAAGGGAGAGAAACACATCCAACTGAGCCGAGGCTTCCAGAAGTGTCCCTTGAGGCTGCAGCTCAGATTCTCCCTTGAGTCTTCAACCTTCTCTCAGGAGGCAGGGAGCTTTGGAAAAGTGCTAGCTCCCTTCCTGATGCCTCTGTGGTCAGATGGGATTCCCCAACCCTGCATCATACATATGGCTGCCTCTTGACACTCTTTGACAAGTGAGTGGTGGTGAATTAAAGTATTGAGGGAGGAGTGTATTCCAGAGTTCGGGAGAAAAACAGGAGAAAGATATTTCATGTGTGCCCTGCAAACACGGCTTTATGGGTAACGGTCAGGAGAAGCTGTCCTGCAAATCTTAATAACAGGGCAAGTTCATAATGAGCCAGGTGGTCCCATACCTACCTAGGAATTAAGCCATTTAGGGCTTTAGAGGTTAAACCCAATGCCTTGAACGAAGCCTAGAAACAAACTGACAACCAGTGCAGGTCTTTCGGGATCGGTATTATATGGTCCTGACACCACGCATGGGTTAGCAGCCTAGCTGCTGCATTTTGCACATGGATCTGGCCATTCCGAAAGGGCTCTGAGACCACACTTTGTGTCCTACCTGTGCCATCTGAGGTGAGGTGTCGTGACCACAGACAAGGCCTTTTTAGTTGTGGTGCTCCAGCTTTGGAATTTCCTCCCCAGGGAGGTTCACTTGGTGCTGAGTTATTTCTCTGTTCAGCAACAGATCACCTCCCCCACCCAGTCTTTTGCCATGCCAGCATACATTGTCACTGTGTCTTGATGTTTAGGAGGAGGACGATGATAATTTAAATTTTTGTAAATGACACTGAAAACGTCAACTGAAGAACTGCAAAGCAGTGCTTAAAATTAGCAAATAGATGGTGATGGTGATGGTGATGGTGGTGGTGGTGACAACAAACATACTAATACTACCTTCTAGCATTAATAGTGCTTAACTCTTGTCAGCCTCGATACAGCTTTTAAGGATGTGATCCATACCCATTTACCTGGGAGTAAGCTCAATTGAACTCACTGGGACTTAGGTATCGGTAGACGCAAATCAGACTGTGCTGTAGGACTATTAACCACCATTCTCAAGTGTGAACGATTACCAGACAGGATATGTAATGACGAGATTTCCCTCCGCCCCCATTTAGCTCCACCAGTTTCTGAGAAGTACCTCCTTCATCAACAATGCTGGGGAAAATGTTTCCTTTGATGAAAATGGGAACATAATAGCTGGGTTTGATATTATCAACTGGGTCACATTCCCAAACCAGACCTTTCGGAAAGTAAAAGTTGGAAGGATAGACCCAAAGCCTTCCTCAGCCAAAGTCTTCCTTCATGAGGATGCCATTGTATGGCCCAGCAGATTTAATCAGGTAGAGTATGTCTACATTTGGGGGCATTCCAAGCCATTTCCTCAGGGCTCAAGAAGTGGTGAGCTGATGAGATACTTCAAAGGCCCAGCCTTCTGTAGGCCTTCTGTTTGTGAGTTTGATCCACTTGTGAGGATCACCCTACACCCTCCTTGGGCACAACGCAGTTACCCAAAGGTGGTGCATTAAATAACTACATATACATTTAGTCCCTGCTTGTTACACAGCCTCCCTGCAGCCAAGCTCAAGCCAGACTCTGCTGACTGTGTAAAAGTCACACAGTTTCAGCCAGGTTCATGCCAGATCATGCTGTCTGCATGAAAACCTCAAAACCAGTGAGTATGACAGTGCAAAGATCACTGTACCTTCTCTATGCCCTGGACAGTGAAATTCTATTCCCTGAATTCTGCCCAACACATACTCACCACGTGCTGCCAAATACCTGGCCAGAACACTTGACACGTGTACCGTGAATTAGGGGTATGTGCACATACAAGGATCCAGATGCAACCACACCCCTCCTGGACACTGGCAGACTCCGGGGTTTATACTCCTTTTCTTTCTTGGGCCCTATGGAATCCAAGAGGGGTTCAATGTGTTCCTTGCTGATAAGACACCATGTCCCCTATGCAAGATGGATGGTTGTTACTGACAGATTAACACATTCTTCTAGCTTGCCAACACCTCTCCAGGTTGCTCCCGTGGTTGTAAAGTGCTGCCCTTTGTTATTAACACATCTGCTGATGCCCTTCTTTATTGGCCCATGTCCATCTTTTGTAACTGCGGTGCTGCTATTATTCAGCACATGTTGAAGCACCCCCATTTGGCCTTCCTGCAATGAAACCATTCAGTCTCCATTCACACTCCCTCCTTTCCTGACCTGGGCTAGAATGTCTCTTATGGATATGGCACAGAATTGTTGACACATTAACCTTTATTTATTTATTTATTTATTTTATTGATCTACAAAATTTATATAATGCTCCACATCAGAAGATTTTGGAGCAGTGAACAACCCTGCAAAAGAATAAAACAGCAGGTTTAAAAAGTTAAAACATTTTTTAAAAGACAAACCCCCAAAAGTAGAATTTAACAAACCACAGCTGGTCATGCAAGAAAGGCCTCTTGAAATAAAAACATCTTCAGGAGGCACCAGAAAGAACACAATGTTGGTGCCTGCCTGACCTCTAAAGGCAGGGAATTCCTGGGAAGGGGGCCACCACACTGAAGGCTCTTTTCCTGGCGGACTCCAAGTCAGCCATAGGTCTATGTGGAACCACCAGGAACATACCCTCTGATGACCTCAGTGACCCAGCAGGTTGGTAAAGAAGGAGGTGCCCTCTCAGGTCTCCTGGTCCCAAGTTCATTAGGGCTTTGTACACTAGCACTAATACCTTAAACCTGGCTTGGTAGCGAACGGGAAGCCAGTGCAGTTCCCTCAGCAGAGGAGTTACACGCTGAAAAGGGGCAGCTCCTGACAACAGCCAAGCTGCTGCATCTTGCACTAGCTCCAGCTTCCGCACCAGCCTTAAGTGCAACCCCACATAGAGCGCATTGCAGTAATCCAGTCTTGAGGTTACTGATGCCTGTAGCACCGTGGTCAAGCTATCCCTGTCCAGTAGAGGCTGTACCTGGAGAACCAGCCAAAGCTGGTAAAAGACACTGCAAGTCACTGCAACCCCTTGGGCCTCCAGTGACAATGATGGATCTAGGAGTACCCTCAGACTACGGACCTGATCATTCAGAGGGAGTGCAACCCTGTCCAGAACAAGCAATTAGCCTGTCTCCCAGACCCAGGAACCACTCACCCATAGGGCTTCCATCTTGCCAGGATTCAGCTTCAGTGTATTGGCCCTCATCCAGCCCATTACTGAGTCTAGGCACTCAGCCTCTCCTGATTCAGATGTCACAGGGAGATAGAGCTGTGTGTCATCAGCATACTGATGGCATTTAGCTCCAGATCCCCCAATGACCGCTCCCAGCGGATTCATATAGATGTTAAACAACATTGGGGACAAGGTGGTAACCTGTGGCACCCATAGTTCAATTGCCAAGGGGGTGAGGAATCGTCACCCAATGTTACTCTCTGAATGTTACTCTCTATCGCCCAATAGGTAGGACCAGAACCATTGTAGCACAGTGCCTCCAATACCCGTCCCACGGAGTCGATCCAGGAGGATACCATAGCTGATGGTATCAAAACCCAATGAGAGATAGAGCAGAATTAACAGGGTTGCACTCCCCCTGTCCCTCCCTTGATAAAGGTCATCCATCAGGGCAACCAAGGCTGATTCACTCCTGTAACCAGGATGAAACCCAGTTTGAAATGGGTCTAGATAATCAGTATCCTCCAAGAGTGCCTGCTGCTGGTCCACCACAAGCCTCTCAAGCACCTTCCCTAGAAAAGGGGTCTTTGTGACTGGGCGGTAGTTGTATAATAACGTTGGGTCCAGATTGGCCTTCTTCAGGAGTGGCCGCACTACTGCATCCTTAAGGACAGCAGGGACCACCCCTTCCCATAGGGAAGCATTTATCACTCCCTGGACCCACCCAGTCATACCCCCTTGGCTAGCTTTTATTAGGCAGGAGGGACAGGGATCAGGAAGGCATGTGGTGGGTCGCATTATTGCAAGCATCTTGTCCACATCATCAGGCCGTAACAACTGGAACTGATCCCACAAAATCGTTCAGATGGTGGCATCACACACCTCGACTGGAACTGCGCTTACAACAGCATCAAGGTCGCTGCGGAGACAAGCGGGTTTGTCCTCGAAGTGTGATGCAAAAAGGTCACAGTGTGTCCTCGACAGGGCCAGGGCCCCATTTACTGGGGAAGATGTTAACAACCGCTGGACCACCTGGAAGAGCTCTGCTGGATGGCTACTTGAGGACGCAATGGAGGCAGCAAAATTTACCTTCTTTGCTGCCTGCACTGCCATGCAGTAGGCACGATAATGCACTCTACAGGATGCTTGGTCATCTTCACTTCGAGTCTTGAGCCATTTGCTCTCTAGCTGATGTCCAGCCACAATTCCATGAATTAGAAAGAAAGAGGACGTTTAGAAAGCAATTTACTGGTCATAGAGAGAAGCAGAGAAGCACTCTGTACTGCGAGTGATAAAGCTTGATTATGTGAATTAAAGAGTGTAAACTATAAAATAATAAAACGTATTGTAAATAAAACAGTATCAAAGTAGGGGTGCAGGAAAGCCACTTACCTGGTCTCGCAGCTTGTTCGCGGTGGGGGGGAGGCGCTTCGCTGCTCCCCCCGAAGTTCAGGCCAGGGGGGGAGGCTTCCTGCCTCGCCCGGCCGAAATTCAGGCCGGGGAGGAGGCGCCTCGCCTCGCCCAGCCGTGAAATAAAAAGTAAAAAAAAAAAAGCCCCCGTGAAGCAAGCCCCTTCACGACAACAAGGCAGTGATCCATGAAGGGGATATTATGTGAAGTATACCTGTGAAGATTCTTATAAGTTTTCAATTACTGCCATGAATTCCTATAAATTTTTATTCATAGGCTAGTTGCAAAACATAGTATTCTTGCTATAGAGACTCAACCTCTGTAATAAGATCAGGGATTGAAAATTGCCATTCAGACTTCACCTTCCAGAACAGATAAATAGTAGCCCTATAGTATTCATAGAGAGCCAGTGTGGTGTAGTGGCTAGAGTGTTGGACTGGGAGTCGGGAGATCTGGGTTCGAGTCCCCCTCATCCATGGAAGCTCACTGGGTGACTTTGGGCCAGTCACAGACTGTCAGCCCAACCACCTCACAAGGTTTGTTGTTGTGAGTATAAAATGGAGGAGGAAGAGGAGGAGAAGGACCATGTATGCCGCCTTGGGTTCCTAAGGGAGGAAAAAGGGGGATATAAATGTAATAAACAACAACAACAACAACAATCAGTCATTCTACAGGTGTTTTAAATTAACATACTGGGGGGTGAGTGAGGACAAGCATGCTAGCTCCAACCGCCTGGTCTTTGTCCTAGTCAGCCTCCAAAATTTAGAGGGATAACCCCTGAAGTGGGGAGCCTTATGTACTCATGCAGGTTCCCTGTACAACTTAGAACAAGGGATGGGAGACAAATTCATTTGGTTCACATTTTAATATGAACTTATGTAATTCTTGACTTTCAAACACATAGACGAAGCAAAACTCACTTCTCCTTTGAGATTTTCACTCCTCTGAATTTCGCAATGGAATTCTCCCATCAAAATATCCAAACAAAAATGTGTACATCAGTGAAATTAACATTAAAATACTTTATATTAGGCAACATTGCATACAAAAATGTATGCATTCAGAGATGTATTGATCTGGGGTCCTGATTCTGTCAGGGCCCAGTCAAAATAGATTACGTTCGATTACCAAGATGAAACAAAGCCCCTTGCGCAAAAGGAAGACCATTTATTGATAGAGAATAAACTCAGAATAAATACGAAAAGAAAGCTCTGCCTCTCATCAGCTGATGAAGCTGTTATCGCTGGGTTTCTCTCTAGGTCCCAAGAGAGATAAGAAGTTATTCTTAGAACCTCAAGTTTCTCTAGGCCGGTAACCCGCTATC
Organism: Heloderma charlesbogerti; assembly: GCA_026122225.1. Taxonomy (NCBI): domain Eukaryota; kingdom Metazoa; phylum Chordata; class Lepidosauria; order Squamata; family Helodermatidae; genus Heloderma; species Heloderma charlesbogerti. Next base: position 369,814 of record JANEZZ010002211.1, read on the forward strand.
CCCCATGGAGCAAGATCACACTGGTCTGCTCTTAGCACGGACTGATATAGTTCCCTCCCTGCTTGATGAAGATGCTCGTAGCATTGCAGGCTGGGAAATCAGTCACCCTTACCCTGAGAACAGGGCCCCAACATTACAGCATGGGAAGGGGAGTTTCTCAGCTCCTCCGTGAGAATCAAGGCCTGACACCTGTAACTTCAGGAGGAGGGAGCTTGGCCTAGGCCTTGCAGCTGAAAGGGTTGTTGACATATGGAGCTGCACTTGTTTGACACCAAAGAGCTCATGTGAGAGGCCCCCTTTGGATAACTAAAGCAGGCTAAAATCTACTCACAATGTGAAGCTACACAAGGCTCTATACATTCAAATAGCATATGGGACAATTTTTCAATTCATACCTCTAACTCAGTGATAAAAACCAGTGTCAAGCCCACTAGAGGAGACATGTACACAAAAATGCATACAAATTTTCATATGAACTTAAAAAAAAATCTCAAAGTTAGGAGAAATTGAATATAAGATTGGAAAATGAGAAACTGTGGGAAACTGAAATTGACACACAATGGACATGTGTGTAGAGAGACTGCACTGTACGTGCTGTGCACCTATGCATGGTGGAATTCTTTTAGGCTATTTTCTTTGATATAGGGAAGGGGGAGAATTTCTCCCTGAAACTTCAGGGGGCCGAGTGCCAACGTGTTCGGCCCCCCAAAGTAGTTTCAGGGAGAAATTCTCTGCACCCCCCCACCCCCGCACCCCCCCCGGGACGGGACTTACCTTTCCCGAATGTCCCTCCCAGCGGCGGGTCCCGGCGGCGGTTCGTCAGGTCTTTGACAGGGGCAGAGGCGGCAGCCGGTCTTTCGACCGGCTGCCGCCGCCGCCATTCCAATAAAAGTAAAAAAAAAAAAAATGCCCCCGTGATAGGCTACGTGACGATTAACATAGCCTATCATGGCTAGATCTGCAAAGTCAGCCATGATAGGCTACATTAATTGTCATGTAGCCTATCACGGGTGACTTAAAAAAAAAAAAAAGTGCGTACGCAAATGGCAGCCCACATAGGGAGCCGCCATTCGCATTCCTTATTTGGTCGCTGTAGTCTACGTAAATCTTTACGTAGACTACGGCAAAAATAAGGGCAACGCAAATAGCTTCACTGAGTAACTCAGTGAAGCCATACGCAATGCCGTGCAGGGCCACCCAAGATGGACAGGTCATGGCGGAGAGTTCTGACAAAGTGTGGTCCACTGGAGAAGGAAAAGGCAACCCATTCCAGTATTCTTACAAAGAAAACACCATAGAACGTATCACAAGGCCAAAAGATATGACGCTGGAAGATGAGCTCCTCAGGTTGGAAGGTGTCCAATATACTACTGGGGAACAGCATAGGGAATTTCCAAGTAGTGCCAGAAAGAGTGAACCACCTGGACAAAGCCGAAAGGACACTCAGCTGTGGATGCGTTTGGAGGTGAAACGAAAGTCCAATGCTATAATGAACAATATTGTTTAGGAACCTGGAATGTCAGATCAATGAATCAAGGTAAGCTGGAGGTGGTCAAACATGAGATGGCAAGATTGAACATTGACATCTTGGGAATCAGCAAACTAAAATAGACAGGCATGGGCGAATTTAATCCAGGTGACCATTATATCTACTACTGTGGGCAACAATCCCTTAGAAGAAATGGAGTAGCACTCATAGTCAATGAAACGGTGGGAAAAGCAGTACTGGGGTACAATCTCAAAAGTGATAGACTGATATCAGTACGAATTCAAGGCAAACAATTCAACATCACAGTAATTCAAGTCCATGCCCCAACCACTGATGCTGAAGAAGCTGAGTGGATCGGTTCTATGAAGACCTACAACTAGGAATGTACAAATCCCTTACCTGATTCCAGTTGGGGCATCAGCTGGGGGGCGGAGGCGCTCCATCCCTCCCCCCGGAATCCTCGATGGGGGGGAGAAGATCCGGTCCTCCCCCCCGGAATCCTGCCTGTCCGGCTCTGGTCCATGGCAGCTCCGCGGAGCAGCCGGCCAGGGCCGTCCACAGCCGGACTTCCGGCCACAGATGGACTACTGCAGATGCAAATGGTGAGCACCACAGCGGCCGCCATTTGCGTCTTTCCAGGCTTCCATAAAAGGCTACGTTTATTTTATTGATCTACAAAAGTATCCAGTCCTCCCCCCTGGAATCCCGGCCAGCCGGCTTCACTCCCCGGGGATTCCACGGAGCCGCCGGCTGGCTCTGCCAGCAGCTGGACATCCCGTTGCTGGCTAGGAGGTACACAAACGGCGGTGGCCGTAGCCGCTGCCGTTCATGTCCCTGTAGTCAGCCATGATAGGCTACGTAAATCTTTACGTGGCCTATCACATTTGACTTTAAAAAAAAAATGCGAGTACTCAAATGGTGGCGGCTACGGCCACCGCCATTTGCGTTCCTTATTTTGGGCTGTCTTAGTCTACATAAATATTTATGTAGACTAGGACGCCCCAAAATAAGGAACGCAAATGGCGGCGACCATAGCCACTGCCATTTGCGTACGCACGTGTGTGTTTTTTTAAAGTCAGACGTGGGAGGCTACGTAAAGATTTACGTAGCCTATCATGTCAGGTTTTTTTTTTTAGAAAAACCTAGCCATGATAGGCTACCTAAATCTTTACGTAGCCTATCATGTCTTTTTTTTTTCCAACACTGGAAATGGCGGCGGCAGCAGCTGGTTGGAAGACCAGCTGCCACATCCGCCGCCACCGAAGCCGCCGCTGGAACCGCCACCACCCGGAAGATCCACCCCAGGTAAGTCTCGTCCCGGGGGGGATCTGCAGGGGGGGTGGCCGGCCATTCCGCCATGGAGTACGGGGGGCAGAATTTACTGGCATTCAACCTCACCGAGATCCGTGGCAGAATTCTCTGACATCCCTAGCTACGACGGATGCGTATCTAAAGAGGGGGAAGGTGCGGCAGCTGCAGAAGATGCAGCGGCAGCGGAAGGTGCGGCGGCGGCAGGGGCGGGGGCGGCAGTTGCAGTGGCGGTGGGGATGGGGGGTGGCAGGTGTGGCAGCGGCAGCAGCTGTGGCTGCGGTGGGGGTGGGGGCGGGGGCGGCTGGACTCCTGGCCGGCCGCAGCTGGGCGCAGCGTACGCAAATGGCGATGGCTACAGCGGCCACCATTTGGGTTCGCTATTTTTAGCCGTTCCAGCCTACTTAAATATTTACGTAGCTGCCACCATTTGCATACGCGGTTTTTTTTTACTTTGCCATGATATGCTACGTAAATATTTACGTGGCCTATCACGGTTAAGTACAGGGACGCAAACTATGGCCGCCGCCATTTGTGTCCCTGCTGCCCAGCGGCCGGATGTCCGGATGCTGGCAGAGATGGCCAATGGCTCTGCAGAATCCCCACAGAGCAGAGCCGGCTGGGCAGGATTCCAGGGGGTGGGATGGAGCGCATCCCCCCCACCGCGAAGCAGATGCGTGAAACAGTAAGTAACATTCGTACTATCAGCAATTCAATCCATCCGAAAGAAAAAGAAATGCAAGAAAGCAAAGTGGCTGTCTGATGAGGCTTCACAAGTAGCTGAGGAAAGAAGAGACGCAAAAAGCTAGGCAGAAAGGGGAAGATATACCCAGCTGAATGCAGATTTCCAGAGAATAGCAAGGAGACACAAGAAGGCCTTCTTAAATGAACAATGCAAAGAAATCAAAGAAAAGAATAGAATGGGAAAGACTAGAGATCTCTTTAAGAAAATCAGAGATATTAAGGGAATGTTTTGTGCAAAGATGGGCATGATGAAGGACAAAGAAGGCAGGGACCTAACAGAAGCAGATGAGATTAAGAAGAGGTGGAAAGAATACACAGAAGAACTATACAGGAAAGATCTGAATGTCCCTGATAGCCATGATAGTGCGGTCACTGAACTTGAGCCGGACATCCTCGAAGGTGAAGTCAAGTGGGCCTTAGGAGCATTAATAACAATAAAGCTGGCGGAGATGACAGTATTCCAACAAAGCAATTTAAGATCCTAAAAGGTGATGCTGTTAAAGTGCTGCACTCAGTATGACAACAAATTTGGAACACTCAACAGTGGCCACAAGACTGGAAAAGGTTAGTTTACATTCAAATACCAAAGAAGGGCAATGCCAAAGAGTGTTCAAACTACCGTACAATTGTGCTCCTTTCACATGCCAGCAAGGTTCTGCTCAAAATCCTACAAGCTAGGCTTCAGTAGTGATGTACGAAAGGGACTTACCTGGTCCCGCAGCTTGCTTCGTGGTGTGGGGGAGGTGCTTCGGTTCTCCCCCCGAAGTTCAGGCCAGGGGGGGAGGCTATCATTTGCGTTGCCCTTATTTTCGCCTTAGTCTACGTAAATCCTTACTTAGACTAGCCGGGCCCAAATAAGGAAAGCAAATGGCAGCACCCATGGGCTTTTTTTTTTTTTTCAAGGTCACCCGTGATAGGCTACATAACGATTAACGTAGCCTATCACGGCTGACTTTGGAAATCTAGCCATGATAGGCTGTGTTATTGGTACGTAGCCTATCACAGTTTTTTTTTTTTTTTACTTTATTTTGTAATGGTGGCGGCGGCAGCCGGTTGGAAGACCAGCCGCCGCCGCCGCCCCCGAAGAACCGCCGACGAACCGCCGCCAGGACCCGCCGCCGGGAGGGACATTTACAGGAGTTAAGTCCCATCCTGGGGGGGGAGGGGGCGGAGAATTTCACCACCAATTTTGGGGGGCCGAATGCATTGGCATTCGGCCTCCCCGAGATTCGGGGAGAAATTCACGGCCATCCCTAGGCTTCAGCAGTGTGCGAACCGAGAACTACCAGAAGTACAAGCTGGGTTTCGAAGAGGCAGAGAAACTAGAGATCAAATCGCCAACATTCGCTGGATCATGGAGAAAGCAACAGAATTCCAGAAAATGTCTATTTCTGCTTCTCTGACTACGCCAGAGCCTTTGATTATGTGGATCACAACTAACCGTGGCAAATTTTAAAAGAGATGGGAGTACCAGACCACCTTACCTGTCTCCTGAGAAACCAATAAGAGGATCAAGAAGCAACAGTAAGAACCAGACATGGAACAACCGATTGGTTCAAAATTGGGAACGGAGTACCCCAGGTTGGATGAATGAGAAACCCCAGGTTGGATGAATCACTGGTCGGAATTAAGATTGCTGAGAGAATTATCAACATTAAAAAAACTAAGATCATGGCATCTGGCCCCATCACTTCCTGGCATATGGAAGGGGAACAAATGGAAGCAGTGACAGATTTTACTTTCTTGGGCTACACGATCACCGCAGACGGTGACTGTAGCCATGAAATTTAAAGACGCTTGCTCCTTGGGAGGAAAGCTATGGCAAACCTAGACAGCATAGTAAGAAGCAGAGATATCACCTTGCCGACAAAGGTTCGTATAATCAAAGCTTTGATTTTCCCAGTAGCAACCTATGGCTGTGAGGGCTGGACTATAAGGAAGGCTGAGCGCCAAAGAATTGATGCCTTCGAACTGTGGTGCTGGAGAAGGCTCTTACGAGTCCCCTGGACTGCATGGAGGTCAAATCCATCCATCCTAAAAGAAATCAACCCTGTCCCTGACTGCTCATTGGACGGACAGATACTGGAGCTGAAGCTCAAATATTTTGGCCACCTAATGCGAAGAGAAAGCTCCCTGGAAAAGACCCTGATGCTGGCGAAGACTGAAGGCAAAAGTAGAAGGGGACGGCAGAGGATGAGATGGCTAGACAGTATCACCGATGCGATGCAATGAATATGGACTTGAGCACACTCCGGGAGGAGAGCGCAGGACAGGAAGGCCTGGCATGCTATGGGCCATGGGGTCATGGAGAGTCGTACACAACGGAATGATTGAACAACAACAGCATCTTCACAGGACCCCCCCCCCACTAACATTGGGTTGCATCCGGACTAAGTTAGTGACACTTACATTCTATTGAAAACTATGGCACAACATGACAAACTTTCCAAATGGATTTCAATGGGACCTAAGTGCGACTGAGCCTTAGGATTCAGTGAAGTCAAAGACTATAGCAGAAAGCAACATTTAATTATAAAGAATAATAAGGTAGGTGAAAAAGAACATACACTATGTAACCCAGCAGTATTGACAGATGCACAAAATGGTAGGTCATTATGGGAAAGTTCCCTATTTTCAAAATACAATTCAACACAAACTGGACTATGTTTTGAGGCATTGGGACTATTTCCCAGAGCCCTTTACCATATGGTAAAAATAATCTATTTATGATACAGCCCATTATGTACCAATTGCTCCCCAGAAGCAATGTCATTATGCCATGCCAACAATCACCCATTTTTAGACATCAGGTTGACTAACAGGATGAATTCTGGTCAACTCCAGACACTCTTGAATGGAACCGATTGTCCAGATCAATTTCGAATGGGCTTCAGGTCTGACTTTGTAAAGCAAACTGCCTTGATCACTCTGTGGGATGACCTCTGCCGGGAGACGGGCAAGGGGAGTGAGACCCTGCTGATTCTCTTGGACCTCTCAGTGGCTTAACATACCATCGACCATGGTTCCTTTCTGGATAGACTTTTTGAGCTGGGTTTTGGAAGCACTGCATTGCTGTCATTCTACTCCTAGGTGGATAGCTGATTCTAGAAAGCGGTGCTGGGGGTTATTATTCTGCCTCTTGGCAATTATGCTAGGAGTTACATGGGACTTAATTTTATCCTGCAGGCCATTCAAAAAGGTTGTTCATCATCTACATGAAACTGCTCAGGGAGGTTATCTAGAGACACAGGTTGAAGTGTCACCCATACGCAGATGACACCCAGCTCTATCTCTCCTCTCCAAGTGAGGAAGTGGTTGTTCTGTACCAGTGCAAAGCAGCACTAATGGACTTGGTGAGGCCCAAAACAGGGCAGCATGTTGTATACTCTGCCCTAGGCACTGAAGATAGGAAGATCCCACTTTATGCCCTATAAAGTATTAATGGTCAGCCATAATAGTCACGGAAGTTGGAGAGGGTGATAATTTGCACGGAGACTTGAATCCAGGAAAAGAAGGCAATTTCAATGGTGGGGCTCCAGTTGAGTTTTGAATGCCAATGCACTTCTACTACATCAGGAAGAGATGTATATATAAGCCTTAAGGTTCCCCCATGAGTAATGCTGAAACCTCCCTCTTTTGTGTGGACGATGCTATTTTGGCTATGTAAGAATAGGCACCAGAGTGAGTTCACTATCGGTATATATCTTTCAAAGACCCATTGCATATGAAGTGCTCTCTTGGATCAAGAGTATGATTCTGGGCCAGCAGCAACCCAGTTCTTAACTGTAGTTCAGCTACCAGTTAGAAGCAAAATCTAAAATCACAACATTCTCCTCTTTCATATATTGACAGTCACGCCCTTGTTCTCTGTGCAATGACAATTGCCATTCTGGTTATAGCAAGACCAAGAAGGAAGGGAAGCCATTTTGCTGCTATGATTGCTTTCCCTGTCCAGAAGGGAAGATTTCAAATCAAACAGGTAAGAGATGTAGCACATACACCATATCTGGTATGTTTGTCATGCTCCGAAATTGACTGTGACATGTCTCATCAGAGTATGTGGGCACTAAGTTCCCTAAGATTTTAATAGGGATGGCGGAGAATACCGCCACGGATTTCAGTGAGGCTGAATGCATTGGCATTCGGCCCGCGAAATTTGTGGTGGAATGGCCTCCCCACCCCCGCGGATTCCCTCCCAGTACTAATCTTACCTGGGGCGGATGTTCCTGCGGCGGTGGCTCAAGCGGTGGCGGCTGGTCTTTTGACCTGCTGCCATAGCCACCATTTGCGTCTGCTGTTTGCCCTGATAGGCTATGAAAGTATTTATGTAGCCTATCACGGCAAGAAAAAGAAAACTAAAAACAGCGTACGCAAATGTCGGTGGCTATGGCAGCTGCCATTTGCGTTTCCTATTTTTCGCCATTTTAGCCTACATAAATATTTAAGTAAGGTATTACGGCGAAAAAAAAGGGGAACTCAAATAGTGTAGTGGGAGCCGCCATGGAGCAGAGCCGGCCAGGCAGGATTCTGGGGGGGGGAGGACCGGATCACCTCCCCCCCTTCAAGGATTCCGGGGGGAGGGACAGAGTGCCTCCCCCTCACCGCGAATCACATCCGCAAAAAGGTAAGTGACTTTCATACATCACTACATTTTAAAGGTTTCTTCACAAGCAAGTGCTGGTAGAGGTTGGGATGATGGAGAAATCTGCAATGAAATCACAAGAGTTCAGTTTTCTATGAATCTGACCTGGGGGTACCATAGCCCAGTTTTTCTCAAGTCACATGGATTCTACAGCCTTGCAGACTGTTTTTGTTTGTTTGTTTTGTTTTTAACTTTCTAGAATTTTACCCAAATTTATTTGTAGAAAAGCACATACATAAAAAACCAGCCGAAAATGTGCATTTCTCCATAGGCCAAAGCATGAAGATTGGCATTTGGGGGAGGGGGGAGTTGCACATTTGCACAAGTGCAAATCTGTGCAAATTTGGGGAAACTGGAAAAAAAATGCAGTCACTTCAATGAATGGACAATGGAAGAAAAGACACCTGGCAATCCAGGAAACGCAGACAGAATGGACTTTACAAAATACATCCCGAGTGGAAATTGCTGAAAAAAAGAAGACATGGTAATATTTCTTCTTCATGCGTACATAGCATGTTAATTAACAAAGCAAATAAATCAACAAAAGATGACAACGTATCTCGTAACACTGCATGGAACCATGTCCCATGAAAATAATTGGGAGCAAATTGAGGATTTTTATAGTGCTCCAATTCCACAACACACCCTGGCATTATTGTAGTTGTAGTCCAAAACATCTGGAGGGCATCATGTTGCCTACTCCATACTAGGGATGGGTAGATTCCCTAACTTCCACTCTGTTGGGAATCCACCTGGGGGGGGGGAAGGCGATCCGTTCCTCCACCCGGAATCCTCCAGAGCCGGCTCCTCTCTGCGGCGATTCTGTGGAGCCTCACGCCAGCTCCATATCACTGGCGATACGGTACTAGCGGCCGCCATTACCGTATCGCTCTGAGGAATGAATACAGCCGCAAATGGTGTAGTGGACATCACTTGCACCCATAAAGCCATTAGTTTAAACTAAATGCTTTTTTAAAAAATGTTCTTTTAATGTTTTAATACAATTTCAATTAAATTGTTGTTTAATTTATATTTTAACTTTTGTATATGTTCAGATGTTTTAATTGTATATGCTTTAATTGTATTATAATTGTATATATAAGCCACCTTGTGTCCCAGTACTGGGGAAAAGGTGGGGTGTAAATATAATAATAATAATAATAGTAATAATAATAATTGCAGCCATTCACCTCATTTGGGTCCACAGCAGAATTCTCAGCCATCCCTACTCCATACTAAGAATTAAAGACAGGGAAATCCAATGTTATGCTAAACAAAGTATTATGGCTCAGTGATAATATTCAGACTAGTTGGAGATGGTGATAATTTGTGAGTGATTGTTTAATCCAGCAAAAGAATGCAATTTCAATGGTTGGGTAGTGATTCCCGTAATTGACTCTGGTCATAAATCTTAGGCTAATTATTGACCTTAAAGAGGATTAGTCCTTGAAAATCTAATGGTAGGGTAGTAAACATCTCTTTCCCCTAGATTTTGACATTTCTCTGTTTTGCAAGACTTTGACCTAATAGCTGTCACTAAAAGCTTCCTAATGAAAAAGTGTTGTTACTAGGCTGGGAAGATATGTATACATAAAACACATATTCTTTTACAGATATGAATGACTGTTTCCAGTGCCCAGAAGACCAGTATCCAAACGAGCTTCAGGATGAATGTATTCCAAAGGGTCCGAGTTTTTTGTCTTATGAAGAACCATTGGGGATCAGTTTGGCCAGTGTTGCTCTTTGCTTTTGTTTCGGAACAACATTGGTGCTTTGGATCTTCATTAAGCACCGGGACACTCCCCTAGTCAAAGCCAACAACCGGAACCTCACCTACACTCTCCTCATCTCCATCATGCTCACCTTCCTCTGCATTTTGCTCTTCATAGGCCAGCCTGAGAAAGTCATCTGTCTCCTTAGACAAACTGCTTTTGGCATCATCTTCTCAGTGGCGGTTTCTTGTGTGTTGGCCAAAACGGTCATTGTGGTTCTAGCTTTCATGGCCACAAAACCAGGTTCCAACATGAGGAAATGGGTGGGGAAACGAATGGCCAATTCAATAATCCTTTTCTGCTCCCTTATTCAAGCTGCTATCTGTGTTGTATGGCTGTCAACCTCTCCCCCATTCCCAGATGTTGACATGCATTCAGTAACTGACAAAGTTGTCTTAGAATGTAATGAAGGTTCAGTCGCCATGCTTTCCTGTTCTTTGGGCTTCATGGGTTTCCTGGCCATCGTCAGCTTCACTGTGGCTTTCCAAGCCAGGAAACTGCCAGACAGTTTCAACGAAGCCAAGTTCATCACCTTCAGCATGCTGGTCTTTTGCAGTGTCTGGGTGTCCTTTATTCCCACCTACTTGAGCACCAAGGGGAAATATACAGTTGCTGTGGAGATATTCTCCATCTTGGCCTCCACTGCTGGATTACTGGGCTGCATCTTCTTCCCTAAATGCTATATTATTTTGCTGAGACCTGAATTAAACAGCAGAGGACAGCTAATGGGGAAAAAGAAAGAAATTAAATAAACTCAAGCATATGCTAATCTCTTAAATCTAGATTTGGCTATGCCGAAGACCCAGTGTAAATAATGAAAATTAAGTTAGTAGTGATTACCTTGCTCCATTCTTTTAAGTGAAAGATAGCAATGTAGCTTCTTTGGGATGTGTGCTTTCCACTGTAGTATACATTGCCTCATTAAGGAAATGTTTATGGAAACAGTGGATGTAATTCAGGAGTGAAACTTCATTAATCCATTGTTTACTTACATAAATTTTTCTTCATTTCTTCTGAGAAATACATATTTTTTGAGACACAGTCACAAGATGTTTATATTTTAGGGATGTCAGAGAATTTCGCCACGAATCTCGGGGAGGCCGAATGCCGGCGCATTTGGCCCCCCGAAATCAGTGGCAAAACGGTCTGCCCCCCCCCCCGGGATGGTACTTACCTTGTGCGAATGTCCCTGGCAGTGGCTAGATTTTAAAAAAATACCGTGATAGGCTATGGAAATGTTTACATAGCCTACCACGGCTGAGTAAAAAAAAACAAAAAAACACTGCGTGTATGCAAATGATAGGCTACGTAAATATTTACATAGCCTATTACGGCTCAATACAGGGATGCAAATGGCAGTGGCTATGACAGCCACCATTTGTGTCCCTGCAGGGCTGCCCAGCGGCCAGATGTCCGGCTGCAGGTGGCCGGAGCCGGCCTGCAGCTCCGTGGCTTGGCTGTGGAGCAGAACCGGCCGGGCAGGGTTCTGTGGGGAGGGACGGAGTTCCTCCCCAGCCATCGAGGATTCCAGGGGGAGGAACGGAGCGCCTCCCCACCACCGCAGATGCCCCTGTGCGGAGCCAGGTAAGGGATTCGTACATCCCTACTGGGGAGTTCTGGTGGCCTCTAGCAACCCTCTGAAAAAAGACTGAAGGGTATTATTAACATCACCTGTCAATTCAGAGCTAGGGCTACATAAAGATGGCACTCCATCAATGGTTTTTGATACCTTATACTGCACACCAACTATGTGGGAACAGGTGAATTTGTGTTTAGCGGGAAGATTTGCATTCAAGATGGAGATATTTATGGTTTTGTTATTAACGCTGCAGCCTCAACCTGCCTCATTGCAAAAAGAATAGGAGTGAATCTGTTCATATTCTTCACAAATATTATCATTCAGGAGACCTCATCACTGGTGGCATTCTTTCTCAGATCTGCATATTTTCCAGTCCCTTATCCTTTAAATGCAGCCATCTCATGAACCCCTTGATGACATCATGTAAAGTGTTTAATTTTTACACATATCGTTGTACATCTTAGGAATGTGTGAACATGAAATGTTAAAGTTTAGTGAGGTTCTCCCAAGTTCTCACAAATTCTTCCTCAAAGCTCATTTCACTTCATTTACATTCCCGAATATGGTCAACTTCTTCTCTCTCCCCCTCTCTCTCTCTCTCTCTCCCTCTCTCTCTCTCTCTCTCTCTTGTTTCGATCAGGGAAAAGGAGCATTTTTCGATCAGAAAAATGTACATTTTAAAAAGTGCAAAATTTTCGCCAATTGAAAAAAATCACACTCCCTGCTCCCCCCATTTGCTAAACTGTAAACATGTTGATTGGGTGGGGGGGACTTAAGCATATTTGCAATAGGGATGTACGAAAGCCACTTTCCTTTTTGACGAGGTGATTCACGGTGGGGGGAGGCGCTCCGCATCTCCCCCCGAAATCCTTCTCTGGCTAGCTCCGCTCCATGGAGATTCCTTGGAGCCACCAGCCGGGGCCGCCCACAGCTGGAAATCCAGCCTCTGGGCAGCCTTCCTTCTGGAAAAAAAAAAAACCACGTACGCAAAAGGTGGCTGCTACAGCGGCAGCTATTTGTGGCAGCTATTTGTGTTCCTTTTTTGTTTTGCCGTTTTAGCCTACGTAAATATCTACGTAAGCTATTATGGCAGAAAAAAAAGGAACACAAATAGCGCCCACTACGCTATTTGAGTTCCCCTTTTTTTTCGCTGTAATACCTTATGTAAATATTTACATAGGCTAAAACTGCGAAAAAAAGGGAAGGCAAATGACAGCCACCATAGCCACTGACATTTGCGTATGCGGGTGTGTGTGGTTTTTTGCTTGCTGTGATAGGCTACGTAAATACTTACGTAGCCTATCAGGGCAAAGGGCAGATGGAAATGGTGGTTGCGGCAGCCGGTCGAAAGACCAGCCACCGCCACCGGAGCCGCCTCCGCTGGAACATCCATGGAAGCTCACTGGGTGACTTTGGGCAAGTTCATAGACACTCAGCCTAGCCTACCTCACAGGGTTGTTGTTGTGAGGATAAAATGGAGAGGAGGAGGATTATGTATGCTGCCTTGGGTTCCTTGGAGGAAAAAAGGTGGGATATAAATGTAAGAAATAAATAATAGTTATGCGTCTTCAATTTGTTTTCAAGAAAGATAGCCTTCCAGTGTCTATGCCACCACATTTACTACTACTACTACTACTACTACTACTAGCACCATTAGTTGCAACGGTAGTATCATAATAATCAGTATCAAGTTTTCCCATAAATCTAAACAAGAATCCAATATCCCAAATTCCGAAGCCATTTTCTATAGCAAGAATCTATAGCCAGACTTCTGGTTATATGGTAAGTCTGGAGAATGACAGCTTTGTACATTGCATTCGCTCTGGGAAGCATCCAGACAAAGTCATGGTTTAGTTTATTCTCACTGAAACCAATGGGACCAGTTAGGCAAGAGTGCACCTTTGGCACAATGGAACTCAGGAATCCACACACAAAAATTTCTTCCAAATAATGGGGCATTTATGAAGCCAGCAAGTGTTTCAAATGTACACCCATCCATTGGGGAAAGTAACATTGTAGAGTAAATGCAATTCACATACCAGCATATTGTGCAAATCAATCAGAATCTGCGGCAAGAACCAGATTAAGGGGGAATTGGTTATTTTGGAGGCCAAATCTGAGGGGCTGTGGGGTGAATAGTCCACGTTGATAAAAGGTGTGCTTGTGAATGTAAGAGGTCAAAGAGATGGGAATTAGGGAAATCCGATGCCCCCCAATACAAGTCTCCTCGAGTATTACAATCATCAGCGGAGGCCTTGCTGGCTGTACTATGGCCTACAAATTGCCATCTAGGAGGAACCCGGAAGTGGGTCTTCTCCATGGTAGCGCCCAATGTATGGAATGATCTCCCCTCTGGCATTCAGGAGGCACCAACTGTATCATCGTTTAAGCACCAATTAAAGACCCATGTCTTTACCCAGCCTGTCCCTGAATGAATGTGCTGCCCATTCTGTTTGTTTGTAATTATGGTGTTCTATTAGTTTTAATTGATTTTATTGTTTCATCAATGTTTTATATAAATATTTGAGCAATTCACATATATTAGAATATATTTGATGTCCTTGAGATCTTGTTGTGAACATCTTAGATATATTTTTAAATATGTTCAGCAGTATATAAATCTATTAAATACTATGACAATGATACTACTACTGATAATAATAATTACATCAACAACACTGATAGGAAAGAAGAATAAAGATTTGAGGGTGAACTTCTAGGAGTGAGGATGAAAGGGAGGATTTAAGGGAGGTTTGTCCTAAGAAGGAGTGATGCACTCATGCTAGGCCTGACACACGGTCACAGTAACCAAAGAGGAAAGGGGGAGATGTTATCAAGAGCTCCAACACACACTCCAAGTTACAGCACTTTATGCGCTTTACTCCATCCTTGTTTGCTACTTCCTGTGGTGACATAATGTCATGCAAGAGTCAGCTTCTTTGAAGAACCAGGGATGACGATGGGAGAAACAGGAATAAATAGGAATCCCAGTCATGACCCTTGCCACTAGAACACAAAAGTCACTGGGGCACTAACCAAATACAGTCCAAAATAAGATCAAATTCACACACACACACACACACACACACAGCATGGGAATGGGTGGGCAGAGTAGGAGGCTACAATTTGTACAAAGACCTCCTGAAAATAGGATAGAAATTTGAAGACACCTGAATCCATGTGACCCCCTTCCTAGAGCAGAAAATTGAAGTGGGTTGAAACTCATGAGCCTCAGAAGGAATGGAAAAACTGTGCTCATTTAAAAAGGGACATTTGCAGACCTATGCCTGTGGCAAGGCGAGGAGCAAAGTGCCAAGACTGAGGGGATCCGTTCCTCCTCCCCGGAATCCTCCAGACCAGTTCCGCTCCACTCGGATTCTGGGGGGGGGGGAACTAGCTTGGGGGCGCGTAACTTCCCTCCTGCCTTCCACAGCCATTTGCCTCCTCCCTGTCCCTGCCTATTGCCTTTAAAAAAAGGTGTTTTTTTAAAAAAAAATGGCGATTGGGAGGATGTGCTGATCGCAGGTGCCCATAGACTTATACGCAAAGTAAAGCGGTGAATCCCGAGCATAAGCCTATGGACACAGAGACTTATATGCAAGATTCATGACTATTTGCATATAAGTCTATGGGCACATCCACCCAATTGCCTTTCTTTAAAAAAAAGACTTTTTTTTAAAGGCGAACGGCAGGGACAGGGAGGAGGCAAACAGCTCTGGCTGGAAGAAGCAGCCGAGTGCCGTTCCACCTCCAGTCCTCCTGGAGCAGAGGTAAGTGGTCCCGATCCGCTGCGGATTCCTGAGGCCAGATTCCAAAGAATCCGGCCTCATTTGAATCTGCAGTGGATTTCTCTGACATCCCTAAGGAAAATGCAGATTTCCAAGGAGGCATTTTGCTGTAATGTTTTTGGTTTGCTGTGGGTTTCCCATAGTTGCAAGATCATAGAATCATAGAAGAGTAGGGTTGGAAGGGGCCTACAAGGCCATTGAGTCCAACCTCCTGCTCAATGCAGGAATCCAAGTCAGAGCATCCCTGACAGATGGCTGTCCAGCTTCATCTTGAACGCCTCCAGTGTGACACAGCCCACCACCTCCCTAGGTGTTCTTTCAGACTCTTTTCATAGGGCTTTGTTTCCAGCCCCCTGATCATCTTTGCTGCCGTCCTCTGAACCTTCTCCAGTTTGTCTGCATCCTTCTTAAAGTGTGGTGCCCAGAACTGGACACAGTACTCCAGATGAGGCCTAACCAGTGCTGAGTAGCGGGGAACTAGTACTTCCCGGGATTTGGAAGCTATGCTTCTATTAATGCAGCCCAAAATAGCATTTGCCTTTTCTGAAGCCACATCACATTGTTGGCTCATATTCAGCTTGTGATCAACAACAATTCCAAGATCTTTCTCGCTTGTAGTGTTGTTGAGCTATGTATCCCCCATCTTGTAACTGTGCATTTGGTTTCTTTTTCCTAGGTGCAGAACTTGGCATTTATCTAGGGATGTACAAAAGTCTCTTACCTGTATCGAAATTTGATTCATGGGGGGGAGGAGGCGCTCCTTCCCTCCCCCCTGAAATTCTGAGGGAGGGAGGTGCTCCGTCCCTCCACTCCCGAATCCTGGCCAGCCGGGCCGCAAATGGCGGCAGCTGTAGCTACTGCCGTTTGCGTCCCTGCAGTCAGCCGTGATAGGCTATGTGAATGTTTACATAGCCTATCACTGCTGAGTGAAAAAGAAAAAAAAACCCTGCACGTACGCAAATGGTGGCACCCATGGGCGCCGCCATTTGCATACCCACGGTTTTTTGGTTTTTTTTCACTCAGCCGTGATAGGCTACATAAACATTTATGTAGCCTATCATGGTATTTTTTAAAAATCTAGCCGTGATAGGCTACGTAAATCTTTACGTAGCCTATCACTTTTTTTTTTTTTTACTGGAAATGGCGGCGGCGGCAGCCGGTCAGAAGACTGGCCGCCGCAGCCACCGCCGCCAAACCACCGCCGAACTGCCGCCAGAGCTGCTGCCACCAGGAGGATTCACCCAAGGTAAGTCCCGTCGCAGGGGGGGCAGGGGGCAGACCGTTTCGCCACCAATTTCGGGGGGCCGAATGCGCTGGCATTCAGCCTCCCCAAGATTGGTGGTGAAATTCTCTGACAACCCTACATTTATCTGTATTCAGTGTCATTCTGTTGTTTTCTGCCCAGCGCTCCAGTCTATCCAGATCACTTTGAATTTTGTTTCTGTCTTCCGAAGTATTAGCTATCCCTCCCAATATGGTGTCATCTGCAAATTTGATCAGCATTCCCTGCACCTCCTCCTCCAAGTCATTAATAAAAATGTTGAAGAGCACTGGGCCCAGGACTGAGCCCTGCGGTATCCCACTTCTTACCTCTCCCCAGTTTGAGAAGGTCCCATTGATAAGCACTCTTTGAGTCCAATTCTGTAGCCAACTGTGGATCCACTGGATCGTTGTTTCATCTAGCCCATTTTGAGCTAGTTTGCTCATCAGGATATCATGGGGCACTTTGTCGAAAGCTTTGCTGAAGTCGAGGTATATGATGTCTACAGGATTCCCACGGTCTACAAGGGAGGTGACTTGATCAAAACATGAGATCAGATTTGTCTCGCAGGACTTGTTTTTGACATATCCATGTTGGCTTCGAGTAATGACGGCATTGTTTTTAAGTTACAGATGGATTGCTTTATCATCTGCTCCAGAATTTTCCCAGGGATTGATGTCAGACTGAGTGGTCTGTAGTTCCCAGGTTCCTCCTATTTACCCTTTTTGAAGATAGGGACAACATTAGCCCTCCTCCAGTCATCTGGCACTTCCCCCATCCTCCATGACTTCTCAAAGAGAATAGGGATGGGGGAGAATTTCTCCCTGAAACTTCGGGGGGCTGAGTGCCAATGCATTCAGTCCTCCAAAGGTTGTTCGGGGAGAAATTCTCTGCCCCCCTGCCCCACCCCCCGGGATGGGACTTACCTTTCACGAATGTCCCTCCCGGCGGCGGGTCCCGGCGACGGTTCAGCAGGTCTTTGTCAGGGGTGGGGGCGGCTGCCACCGCCGCCATTACAAGAAAAGTAAAAAAAAATAAAACGCCCCTGTGATAGGCTACGTAACGATTAACGTAGCCTATCACGGCTAGATTTGCAAAGTCAGCCATGATAGGCTACGTTAATCATCACGTAGCCTCTCACGGGTGACTTAAAAAAAAAAAAAAAAGCGCGTACGGCTAATGGCGGCCCCCATAGGGAGCCACCATTCGCGTTCCTTATTTGGTCCCTGTAGTCTAGGTAAAGATTTACGTAGACTACGGTGAAAATAAGGGCAACGCAAATAGCGAATAGAGAATAGATATAAGTCTATTATAATAGATAATTCACAGCAAATAGAGAATAGATGTCTGTCCCCTTCCCCAAACTGGCTTCACATTTCGTGGTAGGTGTGTTGTAGGCATGCATACTGCTTTCATCACTTTGTAATGCTGCTTTACTCCCCCCATCTTTTCACAGCTGCACAGTTACAGAGGCACAGAGAGGCGTTCTCATTTTTTTAATTGCACTCTCACACATTTTTGCAGATTCATATCTTTGCAATGGTTGTTTTGGAATCAGTGCCCGGGGGGGGGGGTCGGGGTCCTTTTCAGGATTCCTTTAGCCCCTGCTTTATTTCAACGCCGAAGACAAACTCAGACGAGAGGCTTCATTTTACAGCTTTTGGCCTTTTAATCCAATTACTTCACAGTGTCATACAGTTGCAAATTCTCAGTGACTCAGTGGCTATCCCACTCCCTGCGCTCAGAAACAACCCTGACAAGTCTTGGGGGAGAACCAACTTTGCTTTGGCCACCATTTCAGTAGGGTTGGCGGAGAATATCTCCCGGAAACTTCGGGGGGCCGAGCGCCAACGTATTCGGCCCCCCGAACAAGTTTTGGGGAGAAATTCTCCGCACTCCCCCACCCCCCGCACCCCCCCCGGGACGGGACTTACCTTTCCCGAATGTCCCACCCGGCGGCGGGTCCCAGCGTCGGTTCGGCGGGTCTTCATCAGGGGTGGGGGCGGCAGCCGATCTTTCGACCAGCTGCCACCGCAGCCATTCCAATAAAACTAAAAAAAAACAACACCCCCGTGATAGGCTATGTGACGATTAACGTAGCCTATCATGGCTAGATTTGCAAAGTCAGCCGTGATAGGCTACGTAAATCATCACGTAGCCTATCACGGGTGACATTAAAAAAAAAAAAAGCGCGTACGGATAATGGCGGCCCCCATAGGGAGCCGCCATTCCCGTTCCTTATTTGGTCACTGTAGTCTACGTAATGATTACGTAGCGTTGCCCTTATTTTCACCGTAGTCTACGTAACGATTTACGTAAACTACAGCAACCAAATAAGGAACGCGAATGGCGGCTCCCTATGGGGGCCACCATTTGCGTACACACTTTTTTTTTTTTTAAGTCTCCCGTGATAGGCTACGTGACGATTTACGTAGCCTATAATGGCTGACTTTGCAGATCTAGCCGTGATAGGCTACGTTAATCGTCACGTAGCCTATCACGGGGGCGTTTGTTTTGTTTTGTTTTTACTTTTAATTTCTCGGCCGGGCGAGGCGAGGCGCCTCCTCCCTGGCCTGAATTTCGGCCGGGCGAGGCGGGAAGCCTTCCCCCCCCGTCCTGAACTTCGGGGGGAGAGCAGCGAAGCGCCTACCCCCCACCGCGAAAAGCTGCGAGACCAGGTAAGTGGGTTTCGTGCACCCCTACATTTCAGAGCGATAGGCAGGCACATACCCCTCGTGCCTTGTGAGTGCAAACCATCGCAAGAGTCTCAGGCTGGGGAACTGCCAAACATTTGGTGCAGAAATGAAGGGGCACAGATCACTCACATTTTGCCTAACAAGGGACAGGCAGACACAACAGAACTCTAAAGTACAGAACAGCTGCTGAAGTGTTGCACCCCCCTGCTCATGGGCCTGCACAGCTGGGCATTAACATGTAATGGCACAAAAAGGGCACAGCGGAGTGGATTGGGGAAGCCCAAGTGTACAACAGCAGAAGCTACTTTGAAGCTGAAATGCTATGCAGTTGCGACGGAGTGGAGGGTGAAAGCGGTGTAGAGGGGGCACAGGACTTGGCAACTGAGACCTTAGGAGACACAGAGAGTGGAAGCCCTACACAAATGTTGTTCAGTCGTTCAGTCATGTCCGACTCTTCGTGACCCAATGGACCATAGCACAGCAGGCCTTCCTGTCCTGCACTCTCTCCCAGAGCATGCTCAAGTCCATATTCATTGCATCAGTGATGCTATCTAGCCATCTCATCCTCTGCCCTCCCCTTCTCCTTTTGCCTTCAGTCTTCGCCAGCATCAGGGTCTTTTCCAGAGAGTTTTCTATTTGCATTAGGTGGCCAAAATATTGGAGCTTCAGCTTCATTATCTGTCCTTCCAATGAGCACTCAAGAGTTGATTTCCTTTAGGATGGACTGATTTGATCTCCTTGCAGTCCAGGGGACTCATAAGAGTCTTCTCCAGCACCACAGTTCGAAAGCATCAATTCTATGGCGCTCAGCCTTCCTTATAGTCCAGCTCTCACAGCCATACATTGCTACTGGGAAAACCATAGCTTTGATTAGACAGACCTTTGTCGGGGAGGTGATGTCTCTGCTTCTTACTATGCTGTCTAGGTTTGCCATAGCTTTCCTCCCAAGGAGCAAGTGTCTTTAAAATTCATGGCTACAGTCACCGTCTGCGGTGATCTTGGAGCCCAAGAAAATAAAATCTGTCACTGCTTCCATTTCTTCCCCTTCTATATGCCAGGAAGTGATGGGGCCAGATGCCATGATCTTCGTTTTTTTAATGTTTCAAACCAGCCTTTGCACTCTCCTCTTTCACCCTCAACAAGAGGCTCTTTAGATCCTCTTTGCTTTCTGCCACTAGGGTGGTATCGTCTGTGTATCTGAGGTTGTTGATAATTCTCCTGGCAATCTTAATTCCGACCTGTGATTCATCCAGCTCGGCGTTTCTCATGATGTACTCTGTATATAAGTTAAATAAGCAGGGTGACAATATGCAGCCTTGTCGTACTCCTTTCCCAATTTTGAACCAATCAGTTCTTGCATGTCTGGTTCTTACTGTTGCTTCTTGACCCTCGTACAGGTTTCTCATGAAACAGGTAAGGTGGTCTGGGACTCCCATCACTTTAAGAATTTGCCACAGTTTGTTGTGATCCACACAATCAAAAGCTTTAGCGTAGTCAATGAAGCAGAAATAGATGTTTTTCTGGAATTCTCTTGCTTTCTCCATGATCCAGTGAATGTTGGCGATTTGGTCTCTAGTTCCTCTGCCTCTTCGAAACCCCGCTAGTACTTCCAGTAGTTTTTGGTTAGCATACTGCTGAAGCCTAGCTTGCAGGATTTTGAGCATCACCTTGCTGGCATGTGAAATGAGCGCCATTGTACGGTAGTTCGAACACTCTTTGGCATTGCCCTTCTTCCGGATTGGAATGTAAACTGACCTTTTACAGTGTTGTGGCCACTGCTGAGTGTTCCAAATTTGTTGGCATATTGGGTGCAGCACTTTAACAGCATCATCTTTGAGGATTTTAAATAGCTCAGCTAGAATACTGTCATCTCCACTAGCTTTTTTGTTAGTAATGTTTCCTAATGCCCACTTGACTTCACTCTCAAGGATGTCCGGCTCAAGTTCAGTGACCGCACTACCATGGCTATCAGGGACATTATGATCTTTCCTGTGTAGTTCTTCTGTGTATTCTTTCCACCTCTTCTTAATCTCATCTGTTTCTGTGAGGTCCCTGTCTTCTTTGTCCTTTTTCATGCCCGTCTTTGCACACAATGTTCCCTTGAGATCTCCGATTTACTTGAAGAGATCTCTAGTCTTTCCCATTCTATAGTTTTCCTCAATTTCTTTGCATTGTTCATTTAAGAAGGCCTTCTTGTCTCTCCTTGCTATTCTCTGGAACTCTGCATTCAGTTGGATATATCTTCCCCTTTCTCCCTTGCTTTTCGCTTCCCTTCTTTCCTCAGCTACTTGTAAAGCCTCATCAGACAGCCACTTGGCTTTCTTGCATTTCTTTTTCTTTGGGATGGATTTCGTTCCTGCCTCCTGAACAATGTTACGTACCTCCGTCCATAGTTCCTCAGGCACTCTGTCTGTCAGGTCTAATCCCTGAAATCTATTCCTCACCTCCACTGTATATTCATCAGGGATATGATTTAGGTCATACCTGAATGCTTTAATGGTTTTCCCTACGTTCTTCAATTTAAGCCGAAATTTTGCAAGAACCAGCTCATTTTCTGAGCCACTGTCAGCTCCAGGTCTTGTTTTTACTGACTTTATAGAGCTTCTCCATCTTTGGCTGCAAAGGACATAATCAATCTGATTTCGATATTGACCATCTGGTGATGTCCATGTGTAGAGTCGCCTCTTGTGCTGTTTGAAAAGGGTGTTTGCTATGATCAGTGTGTTCTCTTGGCAAAACTCTATTAGCCTTTGTCCTGCTTCATTTTGTACACCAAGGCCATGCTTACCTGTTATCCCAGTTATTTCTTGACTTCCTACTTTAGCATTCCAATCCCGTATGATGAAGAGGACATCTTTTTTTGGTACTGGTTCTAGAAGGTGTTGTAGGTCTTCATAGAACCAATCAACCTCAGCTTCTTTGGCTTCAGTGGTTGGGGCATAGACTTGGATTACTGTGATGTTGAATGGTTTGCCTTGGATTCGTACTGAGATCATTCTATCATTTTTGAGATTGTACCCCAGTACTGCTTTTCCCACCCTTTTATTGACTATGAGTGCTACTCCATTTCTTTTAAGGGATTCTTGCCCACAGTAGTAGATTTGATGGCCACCTGAATTAAATTCACCCATGCTTGTCCATTTTAGTTCACTGATTCCCAAGATGTCGATGTTCAGTCTTGCCATCTCATGTTTGACCACCTCCAGCTTACCTTGATTCATTGATCTTACATTCCAGTTCCTAAACAATATTGTTCTTTACAGCATTGGATTTTCTTTTCACCACCAGACACATCCACAGCTGAGTATCCTTTCGGCTTTGGCCCAGCTGCTTCACTCTTTCTGGCACTACCTGGAAATTCCCTGTGCTCTTCCCCAGTAGTATATTGGACACCTTCTGACCTGAGGGGCTCATCTTCCAGCGTCATCTCTTTTAGCCTTGTGATACGTTCCATGGGTTTTCTTGGCAAGAATACTGGAATGGGTTGCCATTTCCTTCTCCAGTGGACCACATTTTGTCAGAACCCTCTGCAATGACCTGTCTATCTTTGGTGGCCCTGCATGGCATAGCTTATGGCTTCACTGAGTTATGCAAGCCCCTTTGCCGCAACAAGGCAATGATCCATGAAAGGGAGCCCTACACAGAGGCTCCCAGAAACCAGGGAATTAAATGTGTGTGGGGATTCCCCTTCAAACTGATTCTCTGGCCCTGGAGGAAAACAGCTATTATAACTACTATAGAGTAGTTGCCAGACTTCTGTAAAAAAAAAAATTAAAAAAATGGGGATCTATGTTTCTGAGGCTGATTTAATGACATAGTGACACTGACTTGATAACTCCCCTACAGACATCAAGGACATGGTGTGTTTCATCTTTATCGGTCGGAGAATTGAATAATTAGACTTCAACCATTATATCTTGTGCTGAACTGCATTTCTGATTGGGAAGACTCATTGATAATTAAGCTGTTGACTCACATTTCTTATTGTTCGGAAATATTTAGGAAGTTTTTTGATGGGTGGAAGGCCTGGGGGAAGGAGGGATTCAGTCTCAGGAGCAAGTGCTCTTGGCCTCTTAGTGGAGTCCACAATGGAGCAGCTCTCTGTGGAGAGCTGGAGGCTTGTTAGCCTCAATTCCAGGGGTTGGGCAAGGAGGGGTGAGGGAGGGGGAGAAAAAATGGCGACCGGGAGAGGGGGTGTTGCAAACAATCCATTCTTCATGGTTTCAGTTCAGTCAGTTATTATTTTCTCACATCCCAAATTTAAAGTAGTGTGCAAGATGCTGGTCCAAGAAGATTAAAAGCAAGAGCTGCAAACCTAATAGTCAATAGGCTGGATAGTTTAAACATAATTTCCTTCAATACAAATGGTCTGGGATCTCCAGCGAAACGATCTAGAATAATGCAGACCATCCAGAAACCAGGTGCTGATGTTTTATTGCTACAGGAAACACATAATAGAAAACAGATACCATGTATAATAAATCATCCATCTTGGGGGGGGGGACAACGCAGTGCCAGTGGAATGTCAAAATCAAGGGGAGTGGCCATAATTTTTATGAAGAGTGCTAGATTTGAAGCTGTAGATCAGTTAAAGGACAGAGATGGTGGGTATATCATAATAAAGGGTAAATTAGGAGACAGAATATTAACCATTGCATGTTATTATGTTCCTGATATAGCTCAAGCTGAATTTATGCAAAAATTCCTGGCTAAAGTAGGCCATTTGCATTGGCAGGAATAGTCTTAGGTGGGGAAACCAATTGTGTCTTGAATATAATGACTGATACAACATCCAGATCTAGAAAAAATATCTGCCGAAGGGGTAAAAATTGGGAGGGTACTTAAAAAAGAGGGTCTTAGTGGATGGATAGAAGTTTTTAAACCTAAAATTAGAGAATATATATATATATATATATATATATATATATATATATATTCGAAAGAATATTCAATCTCCTCACATATAGATTATATATTTATTTTGGAGTTGCTTCCACCACTACTATCCAGGATAGATTTTGCCCCGATCTTGGTGTCTGACTATGCATCAATAAAAGTACGATGGGGTAATAACAACCCAATAAATAAATCCAGGATTTCAAGGTTGTGCACTAATATACTCATGAATCTGCAAGTTGTTGAAAAAATTAAAAATGATATTAAATTCTTTTATGAAATGAATGATATAAATGAAGTGAAGTCTGTATTACTATGGGACACTCTTCAAGAAAATCTGAGAGGGAAATTTTTAATGGAGGGATCAAGTCCAAAGAAAAAGAGAAATAATTTGCAAGAAAAAATATATGTTAAAATAAAGATGCTCTCAGAAAAACACAGGAAATCAGGCTCTAAAATATATTTACTGAACTGATACATACTAAAGCAGAATTAGAAGCTTTAGATACAGGGAAAACTCATGCAGCAATGATTTATTTAAAACACTATTATGAATATGGAAATAAAAATCCTACTTTTTAACTTACACGTAAAAAAGGAAGCTGATAAAAAGGCAATTACTTTCATTCAATCAAAAGATGGTACATTTGTAACTTCACAACAAAAGACAACAAATGTGTTTAAAGACTATTATGAGGAGTTGTATAAATCAGAATTCAGAATTCAGATGTAGAAATCAAGGGATGCTCTGACTTGGATTCCTGCAGTGAGCAGGGGGTTGGACTCAATGGCCTTGTAGGCCTCTTCCAAACCTCCTATTCTATGATTCCATGATTTTATACAGATCAATATGTTTTTATGCCTGAGAGGCATTTGTCAGGTGCACTACGTATAGTGTTATATATCCTGTATAATGGTACACTGAAGAAATGGAAAAAGCTGTACTTTCTCTTGATGCACTTAAAGGGTTTGATCATGTGGAAGTATATGTTTGATCTTCTGAAAGTGATGAGCATGAGTGAGGCATGTATCGAAACATACATACATACATACATACATATATGAAGGCGCACATTCAGTAGTAATGATTAATGGTTTGGATTCTGAAAAATCTGAACTTTGTAGAGGTACAAGGCAGCGTGATCCTTTATCCCCATTAATATTTGCCCCCATTATAGAGCAACTTGAAGCTCCATTAGAGAAAATATTAATGTTACTGGAATAAGGATAAAAAATGGACAGCATGAAGTCAATTGGTATGCAGATGACATGCTTCTCCTCCTTTAAAATCTAATCAACAGTTTAGAGCCTTTAAAACAAATATTAGAAAATTTTGATCACTATATGGGATTAAACATTAATTATGAAAAAATCTAGATTACTATGTCGAAATATTCCTTGAGATGAACAAAAAGAACTTAAAGGAATATCAGACTTAGATCTTTGTTATTCTAGTCTTAAATATTTAGGAAGTTGGCTAACAAAAATACTGAACCATTAGTTTATAGAAATTATAGGAATGTTTTTAATGCTATAAAAGTAAAAAGAAAATTAGGTTAATTAAATTCATCTCCATTAGGCCAGAGAATTACTCTATTGCACTAGTAAAAGCTCATATGTTGCCAACAATTTTATTCTTGCTTCAAAATATTCCTTTGCATCCAGACGTCAAAAGAATAACAGTTTTGGCAAAAAAGATAGAAGAGGTTTCTTGCAGGGAGCAATAAAAGCTTAAGATTTGTCAACACTGTAAAATATAGAGCTTCTCCAAACTGAGGATTGGCAGGACTGAATTAATGTAATACCATGAAGCCTTTCAAATCGCTCAAGTTGTCAAACTTAGAAAGCTGGATAATGCCCCTGATTGGACTCAGAAGGATCTGAAGACACTCACCTCTCTGAGTCTTATTTATATCCACCCAAACTCCCAAGAAATACAGTTATAATACATAATCTTTCACTAATGAATTGGTTCAAATAAGGCATAAATATGTGAAATTCTTAGCTCCTCCTATGTCCCCATTATATTCCATTTTGGAACACCCCAATTTTAATTTTCAAGATAAATACGGACAATCTGAATGATTAGAAAAAAATTCGGAATTATAGACTTAGAGACTTATTTATAAACTGGAAAACTGATTTCAGTATGACAATTAGAAGATCAAACTGCCCAAATAAGAACTAGTTGGTTCCAATTATTTCCATTTAATAAATCTGCAGCTCTTTTGTATAAGTCAGGTTCTATAAGACCACTTACAACATTTGAAAACTATTGCACAAAAGAGTTTAGTGTGTGTGTGTGGGGGGGAGATTAGTCTCAGGGCCAATCTACATTTATGCTTTATTTTCACTTCCAATGAGGTTTCACCACCCGTCTTTCACACTACACAGTACCCACCTCAAATTGGAACCAGAATTTCCCGCTTCTGTGCTACCACTTTCAATATCCTGATATCCCAGTATTTCCTCTTAATGTGCTCTGTTTTTCTGCATTCGTTACCATATCTGGTTGTAGTCCCCTCCCATGCCATGCCAAGGGGGGTGTTTGTATTTCCCTCTTGTCCAATCACAGCTCTTGATGGCCCCATGTCATCCTCTGGCTACCGTTGGCATAAGTTCCTCAGCACTCCCTGTGTCCTCAGCAACAAGCAAAGGGCTGGATGTGCGCACACTTGGAAGCTAGGGATGTAGGAAAGTTCCGCCATGGATCTCAGGGAGGCCGAATGCCAGGGCATTCGGCCCCCTGAAATTGGTGGCGGAATGGCCCCCTGCCCCCCCAGGATGGGACTTACCTCAGGCGGATCTTCCTGGTGGCAGCAGCTCTGGTGGGGGCTCCAGCAGCGGTTCGGTGGCAGCGGCTGCGGCGGCCAGTTTTCCGACCAGCTGCCACTGCCGCCATTTCTAGGTAAAACAAAAACAAAAAAACATGATAGGCTACGTAAAGATTTACATAGCCTATCACAGCTAGATTTTCAAAAAACACCATGATAGGCTACGTAAATGTTTACGTAGCCTATCACAGCTGATTAAAAAAAAAAAAAACCACGTGCGTACGCAAATGGCGGTGCCCATGGGCGCCGCCATTTGCGTTCCTTATTTTGGCATGTTTTAGTCTATGTAAACATTTACGTAGACTAAGACGGCGAAAATAAGGGGAACGCAAATAGCGTAGCATCTACGCTATTTGCGTTCCCCTTATTTTCGTCATCTTAGTCTACATAAATATTTACGTAGACTAAGACGTGCCAAAATAAGGAACGCATATGGCGCCGCCCGTGGGCGTCACCATTTGTGTACACATGTTTTGTTTTTTGTTTTTTTAATCAGCCGTGATAGGCTACGTAAACATTTATGTAGCCTATCACGGCTGACTGCAGGGACGCAAACGGTGGCGGCTACGGCCACCGCCATTTGCATCCCTGCTAGCCAGTGGACAGACGTCTGGCTGCTGGCGGAGCCGGCCGGTGGCTCCGCAGAATCCCTGTGGAGCAGAGCCGGCCAGCCAGGATTCCTGGGGGAGGGACAGAACGCCTCCCCCCAGCATCAGCATAATCCGCGGAAAGGTAAGTACCTTTCATACATCCCTATCGGAAGCTCAGCAGGGTTGGTCCTGGTCAGTGGTTGGATGGGAGACCACCTGGGAATCAGGCTTCTTGCACTGAGCAGGGGGTTGTTCTATCCCTTCAAATGAGTCTAAGGTTTACCCCCCCAACCCCCGTTTTGGCTTTTTAAAAAAATTTAGGCATTATCTTCAAAGCTTCAAAGCTTCAGAACTTCAAGTCTTCAAAGAAATGAATCTTTGAAGAAGCAAATCTATGAATAATCATACTTTCTACAGCCCGATTTCTCCACAAACTTGCCCGGGCAAGACCAGGCAAGCGTAAATGTTTTCACAGTCCCATCCATGCTCGCTACACAGAAAACACACACATCTCCAGACAGAACTCAGTGTCCATGGACTAACATCGATAAAAATGTCCGTGGACAATTTTAACATGATTTTAGGAGCGGGGGACAAATGCAGGGTGGTCTTCGAAGATATGAAGCTGTGAAATGCGAGCACTGGGTGCCATCACTGCTGCCCCTCTTCCTCGCACTGGCTGGAAAGGGCTGGCGTGGGGAAAAAAGCATCGGCAGACAACCCCCAGCCTATTACCCTGGCCTCCAGCAGGTTGGAGGGGGAAAAGAGGATAGGTGCCTCCTTCTTCCCTCCACCTCCACCTGCTACAGTGGCGGTGGCAAGGGACAAGCTCTCACTGGGCTTCAAGCCCCAACAGGATGCTTGCACCATCCCTACACACACACACAAACACACAGGGATAAAGGAAGAGAGGGATGGAGGGCAGGGAATAAGCAGAAACAGGAAGAGTTTCTGCTCCTCCATTCAGAGCCACCATCTTTAAGAGCAGGAAAACAGCACAGATTTGAGCGTGAACCGAGCTCGCACATTTGATTAAGAACCGCAACGGGGAAAATGGGTGAGTGTGGGTAATCACATTTTAATGCGAGTGTTTAACCTGACAGGACCCCGACTTCGGTGCGATGGTGGGCACAATGTAGATTGGCCCTCAGTCATGTATAAGGCCATTATTGAGGAGGAATATGGTGAATATATGACACAATGTGGCAAATTCTTAAAGAGATGGGAATACCAGACCACCTCACCTGTGTCTCCTGAGAAATTTGTATTAGGGTCAAGAAGCAACAGTAAGAACCGGACATGGAACAACCGATTTGTTCAAAATTGAGAAAGGAGTAAGACAAGGCTGTATATTGTCTCCCTGCTTATTTAACTTCTATGAAGAGTACATCATGAGAAATGCTGGGTTGGATGAATCACAGGTCGGAATTAAGATTGCCAGGAAAATTATCAACAACCTCAGATACGCAGACGATACCACCCTAATGTAGGGATGTATGAAAGTCACTTACCTTTTCGCGAAATTGATTTGCAGTCGGGGGGGAGGTGCTCCGTCCCTCCCCCTGGAATCCTGGCCGGCCGGCTCTGCTCCATGGGGATTCCGTGTAGCCGCCGGCCGGCTCCGCCAGCAGCCGGACATCTGGCCGCTGGCTAGCATGGACGCAAATGGCAGTGGCCATAGCCACCACCGTTTGCGTCCCTCTTTCAGCTATGATAGGCTACATAAAGACTTACGTAGCCTATCACGTCTGGGTTTAAAAAAAAAAAATGTGTACGCAAAAGGCGGCAGCTACAGCCACTGCCATTTGCGTTCCTTATTTTTGGCCATCTTAGTCTACGTAAATATTTATGTAGACTAAGATGGTGAAAATAAGGAGGAACGCAAATAGTGTAGTGGGTGCTATTTGCGTTCCCCTTTATTTTCACCGACTTAGTCTACGTAAATATTGACGTAGATTAAGATGGCCAAAAATAAGGAAGGCAAATGGCGGCTACGGCCACCACCATTTGCGTATGCATTTTTTTTTTAAACCCAGACATGATAGGCTACATAAGTCTTTATGTAGCCTATCACATCTATGTAAAAGATAAAACCAGAAGTGACCAGACTGCAAATGGGGGCGGTGGCAGCCGGTCGGAAGACCAGCTGCCGCCAAAGTCGCCACTGGAGCCGCCGCCATCCAGAACATCCACCACAGGTAAGCCTTGTTCCAGGGGGGATCCGTGGGGGGTGGGGGTTGGCTGGCCATTCCGCTATGGATTTTGGGGGGGCTAATGCACTGGCATTTGGCCTCACCAAGATCAGTGGTGGAATTCTCTGACATCTAAAGAGCCTCTTGTTGAGGGTGAAAGTGGAGAGTGCAAAAGCTGATTTGAAACTCAACATTAAAAAAACTAAGATCATGGCATCTGGCCCCATCTCTTCCTGGCATATAGAAGGGGAAGAAATAGAAGCAGTGAAAGATTTTCTTTTCCTGGGCTCCAAGATCACCGCAGATGGTGACTGTAGCCATGCAATTAAAAGACGCTTGCTCCTTGGGAGGAAAGCTGTGGCAAACCTAGACAGCATATTAAGAAGCAGAGACATCACCTTGCCAACTAAGGTCCGCATAATCAAAGCTATGGTTTCCACAGTAGTAGCGTATGGCTAGGGATGTCAGAGCATTCTGCAATGGATCTCGGTGAGGCTGAATGCCAGTGCATTCGGCCCCCCGAAATCCATCATGGAATGAAGCCCCCGCCCCCCCAACCCATGAAAGGCGAACGGGACGAAGTCCACGCTGCCCCCACCCCATGAAAGGCATGCAAAACAGAGCACTTACCTGCTCCGTCCGCGCTGCTTTGCGAATGGGGACCATCCTGCAGCTCCCATTTGCTTCCTCCTTTTCCTAGCCATGATAGGCTACATAAATACTTACGTAGCCTATCACAGCTAAAGCAGGAATGCCATTTGCATCCCTGCGGAGGCCGTGATAGGCTCTGTAAGTATTTACGTAGCCTATCACAGTGGGGGGAGGACCCCAGTGTACGCAAATGGTGGCGGCTACCGCCATTTGCGTATGCTTGGTTTTTTCCCCCCCTGCCATGATAGGCTACGTAAGTATTTATGTAGCCTATCACGGCTCAATACAGGGACGCAAATGGTGGCAGCTACGACAGCCACCATTTGCGTTCCTGCAGGACTGTCCAGTGGCTGGATGTCTGGCTGTGGGTGGGCGGCCGGAGCCGGGCGGCGGCCCCACAGCTTGGCCGTGGAGCGGAGCAAGCAGGGCAGAATTCTGGGGGGAGGGATGGAGCACCTCTCCCCCATCGAGGATTCCGGGAATTGGGATGGAGCGCCTTCCCCCCACCGCATATGCGCCTGCGCAGACCCAGGTAAGGGATTCGTACATCCCTACGTATGGCTGTGAGAGATGGACTATAAGGAAGGCTGAGCACCGAAGAATGGAGGCTTTCGAACTGTGGTGCTGGAGAAGTCTCCTATGAGTCCCCTGGACTTCAAGAATGTCAAATCAGTCTGTCCTAAAGGAAATCAACCCTGACTGCTCATTGGAAGGACAGATACTGAAGCTGAAGCTCAAATATTTTGGCCACCTAATGTGAAGAGAAAACTCACTGGAAAAGACACTGGTGATGGGAAAGATTGAAGGCAACAGGAGGAGGGGACAGCAGAGGATGAGATGTCTAGATAGCATCACCGATGCAATAAAAGTGAACTTGAGCACACTCCGGGAGAGAGCAGAGGACAGGAAGGCCTGGTGTGCTGTGGTCCATGGGGTCACGAAGAGTCGGACATGACGTAATGACTGAACAACAACAACGTGGTGAATGAATATATGGGAGCCAAGATTAATTGGGAAATGAACTGAAATATCAGTATATCAGGGCAAGAATATAGTCTTCACAGTTGTATAAGTCTATATCGGCTATGTCTAAAAAAATGGTGTTAAAAACAGTCCACAGATGGCATTTGATGATCAGGGGACTGGAAACAAAGCCCTGTGAAGAGAGACTGGAAGAACTGGGCATGTTTAGCCTTGAGAAGAGAAGACTGAGGGGAGATAGGATAACGCTCTTGAAGTACTTGGAAGGTTGTCACAGAGAGGAAGGCCACGATCTCTTCTCGATCATCCCAGAATGCAGGACACAGAATCATGGGCTCAAGTTACAGGAAGCCAGATTCCAGCTGAACATCAGGAGAAACCTCCTGACTGTTAGAGCAATACAAGAATGGAACCAATGACCTAGGGAGGTGGTGGGCTCTCCCACACTGGAGGCATTCAAGACGAGGCTGGACAGCCATCTGTCAGGGATGCTCTTACTTGGATTCCTGCATTGAGCAGGAGGTTGGACTCAATGGCCTTGTAGGCCCCTTCCAACCCTATTACTCTATAATTTTATAATTCTATATCAGTATATCAGGGCAAGAATATAGTCTTCACAGTCCTATAAGTCTATATCGGCTTTGTCTAAAGAAATGGTATTAAAAACAGTCCATAGATGGCATTTGATGATCAGGAGACTGGAAACAAAGCCCTATGAAGAGAGACTGAAAGAACTGGGCATGTTTAGCCTTGAGAAGAGAAGACTTATGGGAGATAGCATAGCGCTCTTCAAGTACTTGAAAGGTTGTCACAGAGAGGAAGGCCAGGATCTGTTCTCTGTCATCCCATTGTGCAGGAGACGGAATCATGGGCTCAGGTGACAGGAAGCCAGATTCCGGCTGAACATCAGAGAAACCTCCTTACTGTTAGAGCAACACAACAATGGAACCAATTCCCTAGGGAGGTGGTAGGCTCTAACACACTGGAGGCATTCAAGATGAGGCTGGACAGCCATCTGTCAGGGATGCTCTGACTTGAATTCCAGCATTGAGCAGGGGGTTGGACTCGATAGTCTTGTAGGCCCCTTCCCACCTTACTACTCTATGATTTGTGCCCCACAAAGTTACATAAAACAAATAGTGAGGAATCAGACATGTGTTGGAGAAACTGTGGCTTAAGTGAATAACTTGAACATTTGTGGATCTTCTGCCCAATCATTCTGGAAAGAAGTAATAGAGTGGCTGAGTAACATAACAAGTCAAACGGTAATTGCAAGTGAAATACTATTATGGTTCTCATTGTTTGCTGCGTGGACAAGGGAAACGTCTTACTGAAAAGGACAAATGGAGGGCCATGACCCCCGGAGCCCAAAAGGGAGGTATCCAGGGAGATAGGGTGGCTAAATTTACTAAAACAAGCGACAACTGTGCCCAACACTATTGCACTCCGAACCCTAAAATCTGACATGGGAGTAGGGATGTACGAAAGTCACTTACCTGGTCTCGCAGCTTGCTTCGCGGTGGGGGGGAGGCGCTTTGCTGCTCCCTCCGAAGTTCAGGCCAGGGGGGAGGCTTCCCTCCTTGCCCGGCTGAAATTCAGGCCGGGGGGGAGGCTTCCTGCCTCGCCCAGCCGAAATTCAGGCCGGGGAGAAGCTCCCCGTCTCCCCGGCCGCGAACTTCAAAACAAAACAAAAAAAACGCCCCTGTGATAGGTTACGTAATGATTAACGTAGCCTATCACGGCTAGATCTGCAAAGTCAGCCATGATAGGCTACGTTAATCATCACGTAGCCTATCACGGGTGACTTTGGAAAAAAAAAAAAAGCGCATACGCAAATGGCGGCCCCCATAGGGAGCCGCCATTCGCGTTCCATATTTGGTCCCTGTAGTCTACGTAAAGACTATCATGGCTGACTTTGCAAATCTAGCCGTGATAGGCTACGTTAATCGTTACATAGCCTATCACAGGGGCATTTTGGTTTTTTTTACTTTGCTTGTAATGGCGGCCGAAAGACCGGCTGCCACCCCTGCCCCTGACGAAGACCTGCCGAACCGCCGCTGGGACCCGCTGCCAGGAGGGACATTCGTAAAAGGTAAGTCCCATCCCGGGGGGGGGCGGAGAATTTCTCCCCGAACAACCTTCGGAGGACCGAATGCGTTGGTGCTCGGCCCCCCGAAGTTTCAGGGAGAAATTCTCCCCCATCCCTACCTTGAACATATGTGGATCTTCTGCCCAAAGGTCAGACCGTTCTGGAATGAAGTAATAGAGTAGCTGAGTAACATAACAAGTCAAACAGTAATTCCAAGTGAAACATTATTACTGTTCTCATTGTTTGCAGCAGGGGAGAATGGGGGACTGCATTATAAAGAATTGTTGGCAACTTGGCAATGCTTGTCGGAGATGTGAGAACTGAGATCACATGTAGCTAGAGGAGAACAAGAAGACAACTTTGTAGCAACTTGGTATCCATTTTTATTTTTTATTTTTTTCTGAGAACTGAATGTTGAAGATGAACCTGGAACTAATCAATTGGACTTTTGGTGTAGTAAATTCTAATCTGATATAGAAATGGACCAATCAATAAGAGATACACTATTTTAATAACATTATTTACAGGTATATTGACAATTCATGTCTGTGACTATGTGACGTATTGTTATAATGGTTTCTTAGTTTTGGGGATTGTGAGGGAGGGCTTGATGTACTTGTTATTGTTAGAAAATGCAAACATATTGTATGTGTGTGTGTTTTAAAAAAAAGACATTGATTGGAGATCAGGTCATGCAAAAAGATTGGTGGGACAGGAGTCCAAAGTATTCAGTAGCAAGGACCCAGAAGGTACCAGTCCTCCAGCTGTGATCAGAACCAAGCAAAAACTGCCACACAGAGTTCAGAAAACTTCAAGGTGTTTTCCAGTTTACACAAATACTTTTACATCATGGCTGTCGTGATCAAAGCACAAAAGTTGCAGGAAGATTCTCAAGTACTAAGGCTTTCTTCACACAGAGCTTCTATCCTGCGAGTGAGATGGCTCTCTCCCAGAAGTTTGCAGGCTCTTCACATGATGCTGTGAACCTCCAGAGCATCTCCTGTACTAAATGCCCTTTGTTGTTTTTTAAAAATTGATCACCGATAATAAACGATCAAATTACCCCATTGTGTTCCACTGGAGTTCCCTCTATGAAAAGACGAAACGGGGCAAGAAGAGGAGTGAGATCCATGAAAGATAATCAGATATGGGAGAAGGAGGGGGAAAGGGGAGGGGGAAATGGAAGTGCATGAAAATGCCATGGGAGTCGTCGTGACCCTGCATTTAAAACGGAAGCAGAAAGCCCTGTTTTAAATGCAGGATTTTAGGCTGGGGTAGAGGTGCCCTAAGAATGGATGTTCCTGACTGAAAACAATGAGGTTGCTCAAACTATTCCCAGAACCATAAAAAATACAAAAGCATCTGTGATGGGCTGTCCATCATGAGCAGCTGTCTCAGAGTCATTCCCAAACTTGTAACACTATTTGCAAACAACATCTCCTACTCTTTTCCTTAATCAGCAGAGGGAATCATGTCAGGGCTGGTTTCTTCCATGTTTGATTAATTTTACATTTTGCTGACCAGGAGGCTTTTTGAATATATGGGGCTTTGGTTGGTTTGGTTATGTCAGATCTAGCCTTGCGTTCATGACCGGAAGCTGCTGAGTAACCTCCTTTGATAAAGTTTCTGACCTTTGGGCTAAAGTCAGGCTTCTCTTACGGCACAATGTGATGCAAGTTTAGACAGAAAAAAGGCCTACAACTCCCAGCATGCCCCATCCAGCATGGGTCACTGGAGCACATGGGGAGTTGTAGGACTTCTTTTCTGTCTAAACAAGCATAGGATTGTGCTCTGCTGAAAGGCTTGGCTGCCAGTATCACGGAGGATGCAGGGTCTACTCTGCCATGAACAGCCTGCCAACAATTGTTTGTTTATTTAGCTGTAGGTACCTCATATTGCATGCTTCTGTGTATCTGAATATGACCATCAAACCCTGGGGAAATGAACAGTAAACCATTAAAATCTTTAATGAGCTTCTGCCATGCATTAAAAATGTGGTTGTTCAGGGAGGGATTTGGGGTGGGTTAGGGTATTTTAGAAAATGTTTTTATTGTAGAATTTATTGTTTTAAACTGTTTTATTATAAGCTTGTACATCGCCCAGAGTGGCTGGGTGACCAGCCAGATGGGCGATTAATAAATTTAATAAATAAAATAAATAATAAAATAAAGCGTATGACAAGAGTGACAAAAGTGATGGAAAGCACTTCAGATTAAAAATAAATAAATGAAGTGGGAGAAGCTGAAACTGATTGAGTCATCCAAGTACACCAGAACCTGGAGTGATTAGTTCTTAAAAGTCTGGATTTGCATACGAGTGTATTCAGTCATGTTTGTAGTTTGTAGAATTATGGTTGCCACCTCTTTTTTTCTGACAGGATCCTCATCTTTGACAGATCCTCATCTTTAACAGATCCTCATCTTTAACAGATCCTCATCCTCATCCATTAACAGATCCTCATCTTTAACAGAACATCATACTTAACAGGATCCTCATCTTTAACAGGATCCTCATCTTTTACAGGATCCTCAACCTCACCCTTAACAGATCCTCATCTTTAACAGATCCTCATCCCTAACAGATCCTCATTTTGACAGATCCTCATCTTTAACAGATCCTCATCTTTAACAGGATCCTCATCTTTAACAGGATCCTCAGCCTCATGCTCATCATTAACACTTCCTCATCCTCATCCTTTAACAGATCCTCATCCTCATCATAAACAGATTGTCATTCTCATCCTCTAACAGATCCTCATCTTCATCCTCTAACAGGTCCTCATCCTCATCTTTTAACAGATCCTCATCCTCAACAGATCATCATCCTTTAACAGGATCCTAACTTTAACAGACCCTTATCCTCATCCTTTAACAGATCCTCATCTTTAACAGGATCCTCATCTTTAACAGCATCCGCATCCTCATCCTTTAAAACATCCTCATCCTTTAACGGATCCTCATCCTCAGCAGATCCTCATCTTTAACAGCTACATGGCAGGAAGGTACAAAATGGTTCTCCCCATGCACCTGTTGAATTTGGCCAATGCAGATGGGTGAGAATTGTATTTTGGTTCTGTTTTGAAAGTAATTTACCAAAAATTCAGAAAGTTCTTAGTACTTTGGAAAGAATGTAAGTTTTTTTTTTAATGAATGCAGGAAGAAGTGACCCTGAGATATTAGTCCAGCCCTAACTCAGAGGGACCTTTCTTCTTTAATTCTTTGTTTTCATGCCCCACTCCCCCATACATCCCCACAAACCGGTAATTTGCACCGGGCTACAGTTGGTGGATTTTAGGGTTCTAGTAAAACTCCCAAGTCTGCCCACCACTGGAATCAAGATGGAACAAACATAAGATGGAAAAGAATGAGATACTGAGAGAGAAACTGACATTGACTGATCCATCTGCCATATTCTTGACTAATATATTTGGACACCGGCATGGTGGAGCTGAGCAAAAAGGACTGAAGACTTCATGAGTCAGTATTACAAAACGGGAAAACTTTGACGACTCTCTGATAATTTACATTTTCCACTTGAATATCAAAGTATTCCCATTTTGAAAATTGGCAAAATTTGGAGCTTGCAATTATTATTATTATTTATTGTAAATACAGGCAGTGTAATCTGTTTGTTTGTTTTCTTGTACACTTCTCCTGAAAGACTTGTTTTTTTGTTTTTTGTTTGTTTTTCTGGTGTCCTAATTTTGCTGTGGGACATGCATGACAAACCTGAGTGCCTCTTGCTATCCCACTGAAGAAGACTTCTGCTACATTGTGAGCAACATGTTATATTCTAAAATGTTTTAGAGAACATGTAACTCAAAGTAGATGATTATCTCCCCCATAATTATCAAAATAACCATGATAATTCAACGCTTTCTTAAATTCCCTAAGTAGTCACAGTGATCACAAGGAATATTACAAACTCAGAGTAAAAAATGCTATTAATATCCTGTGTGCCATTGAGACCTGGGGACCAAGGCAGGCAGAGCTACTTATGCTGCTATTGTCTTTATTATACTGAACCTTTTTACTGAGCAAACCAGTATGCTGTCATTCAAGTCAGGGACACTCAGATGTCAATGTGGGAAAAAGCAACTTGGCATAAAGAAGGAAGAGTATCTTATGAGACAGTAATATCTGTGGTGGTGGTGATGGTAGTCTTAGCGGTACTGCCTCAGATGCAATGTAAGATTACTCGTGGTAAATGCACCATTAGTGAGCCTCTTCCTATTCTTCACAAGTATCATCAGCCAGGAGACGTCATCACTGGTGGCATTATTTCTCAGATCTACATGTTTTCCAGTCCAAGTACCTTTGAAAAGCAGCCCTCTCATGACCTCTATGATGACCTTGCGTGAGTAGTTGATATTTTTAATCATATAATGCATCACTCCAGATAATATTCTCAGACAATTTGGCCCAAGTCGTTTTTCCTTCACTGGCCTGGGAAATATCTGACATTGCACCTCTTGAAGTATTATGATATTATCCTAATATCATGTTTCCTCTTATCTTTTTATCTTTTGCTCATTTTATCTCTTGTTGTTCACTGCTTTGGAATCTGATTAGACGAGGAGCAGTATGCAAATGTGGTAAATCAATAACATTGTTACTATTGTTGTTGTTTTTTATGATGAAGATGCTGATGATTTATCTGGTCCGTGTTACCAGCATGCACTCATGTATTCATGTCATGTCAGGGTCTGCTCTTCCACTCCTTCTTCTGAATGGAGTAAGGAGTGTCTTTCACTTTTCCTGCCTATCAGACAGATCTGCTGAATAAGAACTTTCTGCACTGTCTCAGACATAAAGAATGGTGCATGTAAGGATGGGTGAGAATTCCATTCCACCTCAGTTTGATTAGTTCTCCACATTCAGGACATGAATAACTTGAGTTGTTTTTTTTTGTTTTTGTTTTTTTTTAAT
This sequence comes from Heloderma charlesbogerti, assembly GCA_026122225.1. Classification (NCBI taxonomy): domain Eukaryota; kingdom Metazoa; phylum Chordata; class Lepidosauria; order Squamata; family Helodermatidae; genus Heloderma; species Heloderma charlesbogerti. The sequence continues at coordinate 408,254 of JANEZZ010002211.1, forward strand.
GAATGTTGGAGGAACTGAAAGGGCCAGATTTGTGCATGGAAGGTCAATGACACTCCAGCAAACATTCCATTCAACGGGTAGCTCCACCTCCCTGGTGCTGGTGTTTTCAAAGTATGAAGGGGGGAGGGGGATACTTTTTCACGTTTTGTAGAAGATGGACTGCATGTGTATCAAATGTCAGCATTTTAAGTCATATGGAAGTACTGTATCGATTGGATGCCCCTGTGCTTCTGATAGTGATGGCTGAGTATATTATCTCTGTGTGTGGGTGTGCAGGCCACCTTCCAGGCAGTGAGAAGTTTCAGGTGTTCCATCACTCACTCAAGGTTCAGTTCCCTGAATATGGGTCACTACAGTGTTATGGAGTTTCTGTGAGATAAGATTTATTAAAGCCCGATTCAGGTGTCATGACTCAATGAGTCCATGAATAAGAGGGAAAGGACCACATGAACTGGCCCATGCCCAATATACTCAAATGTCCCACCTCCCCCATCCTCAATCTTCCCACGGTGAACAGGGAAATCTGCAGAATTTAACATGACTTCATGTGATCAGGAAACCCAATAAACCAAGTTTTCTGCTCCCATGGAACCTCCTACTTACATCCAAGTGAACACAAGTAAAAGCCCCAGAAATACTTCCCTGCTCAACATGGGAAGTTCAAGGGCATGGGGGGTGGGCCTGGCATCCCTCTTCCTTTTGTGCACATATCACTTTCAGGCATAATACCTGGGCCCTGTTTCCACAACAATGGAAGGAGAAGGAAAGAGTGGCTTACTCACATTTTTCTAGGACCTGCTTTTGTCCAGGCAGGGCTCCAGAGGAGTGTGCATTGCCCCATTTTAAGTTGCTTCTCCTAACATACTTCCAGGTGGGGTGTGGGGGGCTGGAGAGAATGTCATTTGAGTGGCAGGGGCTCCTCTCCCCCTCCAGGCTCTTCTCCCCTTTCTCCCTAACGAAGGTGCAACTTAGAAGTAATTACTTCAGATGTGTGCAGGAGCAGCCTCATTAACAGCAGCCCCAATCTTTCTAAATTGTTGCTGTGCTGGATCCCTGTGATGGGGTTGGGGGAGAAAAATTCCTTCCGATGTGCACAAGTGACAGAGAAGCCTCCAAAGGAGCCCCAGTCTTTGTATCCTGTTGCTGCCCTTGAGCGCTGTAATGGGGCAGTGAAATGAATTTCTTCCTATGTGGGCATTTGGGAGAGAAGCCTCATTGAGCGCAGTGTTGCTTGTGAGCAAAGGGCTGGATGTGCCTGATCTTGTCTGATCTCGGAAGCTAAGCAGGGTCAGCCCTGGTCAGTCCTTGGATGGGAGACCACCTAGCAATCAGGCTTCCTGCATTCAGCAGGGGGTTGAACACGATGGTCTTGTCGGCCCCTGCCAACGTCATGATTCTATGAGTAGACACTAACTGGTTTGTGCTGGGAATCACAGGGACAGGAGACAGGAAACACCCATTGACCGAGGTCATGGTGAAAGTAGGGATGGAGGAGAATTCCAGCACGGACTCCAATGAGGCTGGATACTAAGAATCTGGCCCCCCAGAGTCAGCGGCAGAATGAAAGACTCATCTCTGCCACCCGGGGGAATCCGCACCGGCTGGATCCTACCTCCCGCCAGCCTTCTGCTGCTGGCCGGCTCCAGCCACTGCTGCATGTCTTCGCATGCAAATGGCGTCTGGCGTAGCAGCGCCATTTGCGTCCCAGCATTTTGCCGTGATAGGCTATGTAAATCTTTACGTAGCCTATCATGGCAAAATGCAAGGACGCAAATGGCATCTGCTATGCTGGATGCTTTTTGTGGGTACAGACCGGCCGTGGCCAGAAGTCCGGCCATTGTCGGAGCCAGCTGGTGGCTCCGCGGACTCGCTGCGGAGCAGAGCTGGCCAGGGAGGATTCTGTGGGGCACACAGAAATTATATCAGGGAGAACCCAACTTGAGGAAAAGAATTGGACTTGGAGAAGTCCCAGGAAATCCATTCCCCCCCCCAATAAGGTCAAGGATGGCTGCTGGATGGCCACGATGTCATCTCTCCTAACAACCTCAACATGCAGCAGACTTGGAGTAAATTGCTGGTGGAAACACAGCCCTGAATAGGGCTAAACACACACACACACACGCTAAGCGTAAGATGGAGATTCAAAGTATTAAGACTCCAACAGATTCCTCCTCTTCTTCAACAGATTCCTAGGGGAATCTATAGTGTCATAGGATTTCCTGAACAGAGGAAAGCCAGCAATCTGCCTCCTTTTCAGACCTGGTTACTGCACAGACAAATTTCTCCCTACACACACAGACCTCACTCACCCCCTCAACTTGTCTAGTGGGGAAAAGAAAGATAAGTTATCTCCACACATCACCTATTCCTTCCTGGGCCATTGTAGGTCCTATGTTACCAGCCATCAGCTGTATTTTGCCAAGTCTTGGAAGGCATTGCCTGAGAACCCCATACTGATAGCTGCCCTGCCACCAGACATCTTAAAGTCAAGAAATACAGAGTAGTGAGGGATCATGTGAGCTCCTCTCAGCCTCCCATAACATTTGTATACAAAACGTTGAATCCAGAGAAGCTTCCTCTATTGGAAGAGCAAGCTTTCTCTCACGGAAAATGCTTCTTCAAAAGAAGAATGCACCTGCCTCTAATGGGGTAAGCTCATGTGTTGAAGAACGTTCTGCTGGATCCAACCCAGAATGCTTTTGTCTTCACCTGATATAGCTTACATATTCCTAAATCCAAGATTGTAAGTTTGACACATGGTTTTGAAAGCTGTGAATTATGCTTTTGAGCATGCTAACTAGTATTTTTCAAATGCACTTCCAGGTATGTTTGCCAATGTTTCTTCACAATTCACAGTTAGCAAAACAGATATTCTCTGCCTACACTGACGAGTATGGAAGTCTGGATCCAACATCTAGAGTATGCCATATTCCAAAGCAATGGCTCCATGACACGGCTTTTAACTTTCACTCTAGGGTATTGACTCACAGCTACCAGCATGTCCTGGCCCTGGTGTTTGCAGTAAAGGAGATCAATGAAAATCCACAGATCTTGCCCAACATCACTTTGGGCTTCAGCATCTATAATAGCCTTTTTCTTGCAAGCTGGACTATTCTTGCCTCAATGGAACTTCTTTCCACATGGAACAGATTCATCCCTAACTACAAATGTGACATCCACAGCAATCTAGTCGGACTCATCGGGGGACCTAACTCGGAAGTCTGCCTTCACATGGCAGCCCCCCTGGGCATCTACAAGATTCCACAGGTAAGTTGTATGATTATGAATGGAGATGGAAGTTGAACAAACCACACTTCCCTTGCCTTTTACATGTGGTCATATGGATTGAAGATAGAATGGCAAGCCTCATTACAAATCTCTGTGATACGTTGCTTATGAAGAACTAACCAAGTAATGTTTAAGTGTATGTCTCTGAAATGTATGACAAGTATAAATTCAAGCTCAGTGATATATTTGTCATATATATTTGATAGATATTGTTAACATGGGTCAAATGGCCTGTGGAAATGTTGAGATGCTGTCCATTCATTAATTCTAGATCCAAGTGAGGCAAGAAACTATTCTTACTACTGTTTATTTTATTTATTTTAAACTCTTTTAATTTAACATGTAGTGTTAAGGGATTTCTATGTTCACTCCATCTCCAAAATGCTGGGGATTGCTTATTTAGGCAATATACATATGGTATGCTGGGCTATGTTGTAGTTTGTTCCAGCTTCAACACTGCCTTGGATGACAGTCAGTGGCAGAGTGGTGGACAAATCTCTTCCTGATCTGTCTGTTCACTGGACTAGAGGCACAGAGTCTCAGCAGCTGAAGCTACCGTCCCATGCAACTGGTATGAGCTCCTTTTCAATCATCGTGAAAGGGCAGACTGAAGAATGCAAGTGGTTGCAGTGATTCAAAATCTCCGTGTATACTTGGGAAAAAGTCCCATTGGACTCAATGGAATTTATGTCTAAGTAAACAGGGTTTGTGTGGCAGATTTAGGTCCATAGCACAAAATATTGTGCATATACACAGAACAAGATTTCATATTAAAGGAGAACTCTCATATGAGCTCACACATAGGAGGACTCTCCTGTGGGTTACTTTCAGATTAAATAACAAATTCAATCAGAGTAGGTTTGCCCATTGCTAGTTACAAGTAGCCAACTGGCAACCAATACCATTTACACAGAATGGCAAGAGTTGGAGGTGATCTTGAATCCCATCTAGCTAAACCTCTGTCCATTGCAGGATAAGCCACAGGTAAAGCATTCCTCCTTACTTCTCCTGGACATCGCCAACAAAGGCTATTGGTTAGTTTTGTAACTCTGAAACAAAAGTCCTGTATATAGTGCAATCCTATACATGTCTACTCAGAAGTAAACTCTATTGAATTTCATATGGCTTACTCCTGGGTAAGTGGGTAGACTATTGCAGCCTCAACTGGCTAAAAGGGAAAACAAAGTTTTGACCTGCTTTACTGGTGGCAGGGGAGTTGGATTAGATGACCCTCAGGGTCCCTTCCAACTCTGCCATTCGATGTGTATGGTATTGCTTGCCAGTTGGGTACTTGTAAAATGGAAGAGAAGCTTCAGTTGCATGATAGCTTCAGTTGCATTGCATAGACTTCCTGATCCTGAGTCTATTCCAGTGAACAGAAAAATTTGGGACCGAGGTCCACCAAGTGGCACTGACAGCCATCCAGCTCCAAGGCAGTGATTCAGCTGGAAATAACCACAGCATACGATTCTGTACCATATTCATATTGCCTAAATAACATTTCCCATGTATTTTAATGGCATGGGCATTAACAGCTATAATCACCCGGCATTTTGGAGCTTGAGTGAACATGAAAATCCTTTCACACAACCTGTTAAACAAAAGGTCATTATTAATGGAATGCCATTATGTTTAAGAAGGCTACGTGTAAAATTTAATTAATTAATTAATTAATTAATTAATTAATTGGAAATAGATGTATCCCACTCCTCAGCCAAAAAAGGCTCCCAGGGCAGCTTACAATTAATCAGCAAAAACGACAGTCCCTGGCAGGAGGCTTACAATATAAGAAGACAAAACAATATAAGAAGAAAAGAAAAATAAGGGTGTCTAGGAAATTAATTAGAATGCCAGCCAGGGATGCTGGAAAAATTCGAGATGGACTAAAACGAACTTGGATTTCTAAGAATCCAACCTGCAGAATCTGTTGTAGTGGGACCCCTCAGGCTGCGGCGCGTCCATGGACTTTCGGATGATTTTTTTTTAACTTTCTTGAAATTTATGCATATTTATTCATAGAAAAATGCAAGTTGCTGCTGAGGAAATGTTGAATAGAATGGGGGATAATATGGCAAATGTTGCATACTAAGGTAAATTACGAAAATTCTTATAAGACCTCTTACGAAATTATTTGCGTAATTTTCATAGGGATGGCGGAGAATTTCTCCCCGAAACTTCGGGGGGCCGAGCGCCAACGCGTTCGGCCCCCCGAACAAGTTTCGGTGAGAAATCCTCCGCCGCCCCCCGCCCCCCGCCCCCCGCCGGGACGGGACTTACCTTCCCTGAATGTCCCTCCCGGCGGCGGGTCCGGCTGGCGGTTCGTCCGGTGTTCGAGCGGGGCGGGAGCGGCAGCCGGTCTTTCGACCGGCTGCCGCCGCCGCCATTGCAATCAAAGGAAAAAAAAAAACACGTCCCCTGATAGGCTACGTGACGATTCACGTAGCCTATCACGGCTAGATTTGCCAAGTCAGCTGTGATAGGCTACGTGAATCGTCACGTAGCCTATCCCGGGTGACTTAAAAAAAAAAAGTTTGTACGGATAATGGCGGCCCCCATAGGGAGCCACCATTCCCATTCCTTATTTGGTGGCTGTCGTCTACGTAAATGTTTACGTAGACTACGGCGAAAATAAGGGCAACGCTATTTGCGTTGCCCTTATTTTCGCCGTAGTCTACGTAAACATTTACGTAGACGACAGCCACTAAATAAGGAACGCGAATGGCGGCTCCCTATGGAGGCCGCCATTCGCGTACGCGCTTTTTTTGTTTTTTTTTAAAGTCACCCGGGATAGGCTACGTGACGATTCACGTAGCCTATCACGGCTGACTTTGCAGATCTAGCCATGATAGGCTACGTGAATCGTCACGTAGCCTATCAGGGGGCGTTTTTTGTTTTTTGTTTTACTTTCGCGTTCGCGGCCGGGCGAGGCGACGCGCCTCCTCCCCGGCCTGAATTTCGGCCGGGCGAGGCGGGAAGCCTCCTCCCTGGCCTGAATTTCGGCCGGGCGAGGCGGGAAGCCTCCTCCCCCCGGCCTGAACTTCACGGGGGGAGCAGCGAAGTGCTCCCCCCCACCGCGAACGGCCTTCGACGACAGGTAAGCGGCTTTCGTCCACCCCTAAATTTTCAGCATGACAAAAACATAGATGTTTGCATCTGTCTGCATGCTTACGACAGACCAAAAGGCTCGTGACAATCCACGAAACACAGGTGGAGTGGATTTTACACAGTCTGTGCTTCCCTAGTGCCAGCCAGGTGGGTGGACTAGTCCTGCTTCCCATCTCACCTATGTATGAAACCAGGTCCCAATGGTTTCCACAACCCCACAGGATTGCAAGTCAACTGCTGGCCCAGTCTGCATTCCCTTTTTTAGCTGTGATAGGCTATGTAAATATTTATGTATCCTATCACTGCCTCCGCAGGGACATAAATGGCATCCCTGCCTTAGCCGTGATAGGCTATGTAAGTATTTACGTAGCCTATTACGGCTAAAATGGTGAAGCGACGCAGCTGCCATTCACAGAGCAGAGTGAAAGCCAGCAGGTGAGTGCTTCGTTTCTCGTGCTTTTCGCAGGGTGGAGTGGGGGCTTCGTTCTGCCACGCGTTTTGGGGGGGTGAATGTGCTGGCATTCGGCCTCACCGAGGTCCATGGCGGAATTCTCCACCATCCCTAGAAGCTACTCCCCCTGGTTTCTAGTTATAATGGCATAATTTGATGAATCCTACTGACCATTAACATAGGGCCACAACTGTTCCCTATAATATACCTATATCATGCCCACTCATTTGTCTTTTTTTTCCTAATTACATTTCTATGGATTTGTAACCTCTATGGGGACTGCCTCTATTCATTTTGGGAGCCTTTTTCTGCACATCTCCCAGATCTACAATATTCTTGTTGACGTGCAGAAACCAGAACTGTGTACAGTATTCCAAGTGTGGGCACACCATTGATTTGTATGACGGTATTACAATATTAGCATTTTTATTTTTGATCCCTTTCCTAATGATCCATAACACAGAATCTGCAATTTTATACACACTCTCTCTCTCTTTCACAAAAAAACACACTTGCCACACCAAAGGTCATTTTCGTTGTGCTATCAGCCTAAGTCCCCCAAATCCATTTCCTGATCAATCCTCACCGGCCAAGGCCCCATTAAAGCATATGTGAAGTTACCTGGACAGTTCACAACTCACCTCAAAGTTCACATAATTAGGACAGATGTGTACAAAGATCTTTGGAGAACCCCAGTTCTTATATCACTCCTTTGTGAGAACGGTTCATTTATTCCATTTCTGTGCTTCCTGTTCTTTAATCAGTTACCAATCCGTAAGAACTAGGGGTGTTGTGCTGGTCTGAGAGGAGGGTGGAGTCTGGCAGACTCCATCCCAGACTCATTTGCTGAGCTGCCACACAATTAGTGGACCCAGGCATCGAGTGCTGTGTGCCCCACAAATGCCCGGCAGTCTCCTGTCCCCTTAGCAAGCTGCCATTTTGCATAAAAATGGCAGCTCAGGGGTTTCCGGAAATGTAATGTTACGTAAACGGTGGCTGAAAGGGGGCCATTTACACAACATTACAGGCATGAATGGTCCACTATTGCACATAATGCTGCATAAATGGCCCCTTCATGGCCTCTATGTGTGCACCATTACTTTTCTGGAAAATGCCAAGCCACCGTTTTTTGCACAAAATGGAGGATCACTAAGGGGATGGGTGGCCCTGTGGCATTCGTTATGTGCTCCGTGAGCAGTCCAGCAGCTCTCATGGTGTGGCAAGCAGGGGTGGGTGGCAGAGGCGGTTGAGAAGGCACCCGGAGAGCGTGGATGGAGGTGAGGCCATCCAGGTCTAAGAAGAACCAACCTTGTTATTCTATGACTACTAAGTTTGCCACTTGGTGAAGGACTTTGTCAAAATCTTTTGAAATTGCAAGTACACATCCACTATGCTCCATTGTAATGCCAGTGTTTGAATGATACTGTATCCTGATATACTGTCATTCCAGATATGTGGGGAGGGGGGTGATGTAAAGGTCCCCTCTGTGAGCCCCCCTGATAGCCATGATAGTGCGGTCACTGAACTTGAGCTGGACATCCTAGAGAGTGAAGTCAAGTGGGCATTAGGAAGCATTAGTAACAACAAAGCTAGCGGAGATGACAGTATTCCAGCCGAGCTATTTAAAATCCTAAAAGATGATGCTGTTAAAGTGCTGCATTCAATATGCCAACAAATCTGGAACACTCAACAGTGGCCACAAGACTGGAAAAGGTCAGTTTACATTCCAATTCCAAAGAAGGGCAACGCCAAAGAGTGTTCAAACTACCGCACAATTGCGCTCATTTCACATGCCAGCAAGGTGATGCTCAAAATCCTACAAGCTAGGCTTCAGCAGTATGCGAACCGAGAACTACCGGAAGTACAAGCGGGGTTTAGAAGAGGCAGAGGAACTAGAGATCAAATAGCCAACATTCGCTGCATCATGGAGAAAGCAAGAGAATTCCAGAAAAACGTCTATTTCTGCTTCATTGACTATGCTAAAGCCTTTGATTGTGTGGATCACAACAAACTGTGGCAAATTCTTAAAGTGATGGGAGTACCAGACCACCTTACCTGTCTCCTGAGAAACCTGTACGAGGGTCAAGAAGCAACAGTAAGAACCAGAGATGGAACAACCGATTGGTTCAAAATTGGGAAAGGAGTACGACAAGGCTGCATATTGTCACCCTGCTTATTTAACTTATATGCAGAGTACATCATGAGAAATGCCGGGTTGGATGAATCAGAGGTCGGAATTAAGATTGCCGGGAGAATTATCAACAACCTCCGATATGCAGATGATACCACCCTAATGGCAGAAAGCGAAGAGGATCTCAAGAGCCTCTTGTTGAGGGTGAAAGAGGAGAGTGCAAAAGCTGGTTTGAAACTCAACATTAAAAAAACGAAGATCATGGCATCTGGCCCTATCACTTCCTGGCATATAGAAGGGGAAGAAATGGAAGCAGTGACAGATTTTACTTTCTTGGGCTCCAAGATCATGGCAGACGGTGACTGTAGCCATGAAATTAAAAGACGCTTGCTCCTTGGGAGGAAAGCTATGGCAAACCTAGACAGCATAGTCAGAAGCAGAGACATCACCTTGCCGACAAAGGTCCGTCTAATCAAAGCTATGGTTTTCCCAGTAGTAATGTATGGCTGTGAGAGATGGACTATAAGGAAGGCTGAGTGCCGAAGAATTGATGCTTTCGAACTGTGGTGCTGGAGAAGACTCTTACGAGTCCCCTGGACTGCAAGGAGGTCAAATCAGTCCATCCTAAAGGAAATCAACCCTGAGTGCTCATTGGAAGGACAGATAATGAAGCTGAAGCTCCAATATTTTGGCCACCTAATGCGAAGAGAAAACTCCCTGGAAAAGACCCTGATGCTGGGAAAGACTGAAGGCAAAAGGAGAAGGGGACGGCAGAGGATGAGATGGCTAGATAGCATAACAGATGCAATGAATATGAACTTGAGCACGCTCCGGGAGAGAGCGCAGGACAGGAAGGCCTGGCGTGCTGTGGTCCATGGGGTCACGAAGAGTCGGACACGACTGAACGACTGAACAACAACGAACGTTGGATGAATCTGTGATTTTAGGTTTCTCAGCTTCTTTCTCTCTCTCTCTCTCTCTCTCTCTCTCTCTTTCCCCCACGTTTATGTTCAGTTTGTCCCACACTTTGAAAATTTTGCATAAGTTCACATGAAAAGTGGTACACATTTGTGCATTTCAAATAAAATTTGCCTTACCCATTTTTGCAAGCATTTCTGAATGTTATTTCATCTAACATCTGCATTATTGTGCATCTTTCCCTAATATGCTCAGCATTGAATCCATGTTTAATGGGAGAGCTCCATTGCACAATTCAAGAGAACTGTGAATTTCAAAGGATAACTGAGTTTTGGTTTGCATATTGGTTTGAAAGTGAGAAATTAGGTAAGTTCACACTCAAATCAAAAGTGAGCCAAACAAATTTCTCCTCCATCCCTAGCTGTAAGTCTCCTCTTGCATCCTGGCTGGTATCTTGAACAACAGTCTTGTTAGGCAGTAAGAATATTCTGGAAATGTTGGCTGCACATGCCCACTTGTCAATGTAATTTTTAAATGAGTCGCAAAATTCAAGATATAGACAGCATGAAGAGTAAAACTGTGCCACTGGGCAACCTTTTCAGGAAGTATGTATCTTACGTTTTCTCATTCCTTTTTTTGCTTAAGTTCATATATGGCTCTGCTCCAGTGATGAAGGACAACACTCAAGCAGTTTTCTTCCACCAGATGTTCCCAGATGGGACAAATCAGAATATGGGGATTCTCAAGTTGCTGCTGCATTTCAGATGGATCTGGATTGGGGTGATTTTCTTTGATGATGATAATGGAGAGACGTTTGTGCAGAATGTGCTTCCCATATTTTCACAGCATGGTATTTGCTTTGAGTTCCTGGAAAGAATGCCCCAAATAACGTTTTCTGGTAACATCGCTAATGCAGCAGCAGAATGGTTTGAAACATCTAAATCTGTCATGGGAAGCACTACGAATGTTTTGGTCATTCAGGGTGAAATTCATACCATTAGTGTTTTAAGAGCGTTGTTCCACTTTTCAGAATTTGAGGATATACCCATCAAGACCAAAGTCTGGATTATGACAGCTCACATGGATTTCACATCCCTTGCCTTTCAAAGACCTTGGGGCATAAACTTCATCCATGGTGCCATATCCTTTGCCATTGACTCAAAGAAGGTTTGGGGATTCCAGAAATTTCTTCAGATAAGGAACCCCACCTCAGCAAAAGAAGATGGATTTCTAAGGATCTTCTGGGAAGAGGCATTTGACTGTTCTTTCCTGAACCCCACTTTAGGCAAGAAAGCTGGGGGGACCTGCACTGGGGAGGAGAAACTGGAGACTCTTCCTGGGTCAGTTTTTGAGATGAGCATGACTGGCCACAGTTACAGCATCTACAATGCTGTCTATGCTGTGTCCCATGTGCTGCAGGCCATATATTCATCAGAGTCAAAGCGGAGAGCAAAGATGGAAGGAGTGAGAAGGAATCTCATGTCTAAACAGCCATGGCAGGTATGTCTATGGGTTCAACTCCTCACTCCGGCTGGGGTGGGATCTAATCGCTATGTTAGTCATCCCTGATGGAGCTGCAAAAGGCACAAAAAGGAGGCAACTGACTTGGACGGCTCCTCCTGATGTAATCCCAGTCCTTTTTGAAGTGCTGAGATAGTAATGGAGTTCGATGCCTCTCTCAGCATGGAGAAAGCTGAAATGGATGGGGCTTGGGTCATGGTATCACAGGGTGTGAACATTCCCACTGACATCCTCTAGCCTATGCAGGGCCCAGTTGTGCACAATCTGCGGCACCTTCACATTGAAGCAGATGCCCACATCTGGAGAACTGCACAGCACTATACCAGGAGGGGGGATGGATTCCAGCCCAAGAACCAAATTGGCTCTGGACAACTACATTGGGGGCTACATGGGAGCAATCAGAGGGACCACAGTCCAAACTCTGTGGGCCCCAGCAAAGTTAGAAGAAGGTGCCCAAGCATGTTTGTGTCTCCCCCATTATACTTATTCTCACTGATGGACTCACATATACTGTATGCATACACACATGCAGGCACACACACGCCCTACCACACACACACACACACACACACACACGGGACTCAGCTGGCACCTTAAGGTGGTGCACACTGGCTTTTTTCCAACTCATCCTTCCTTGATTAGAGAAAGGGAGAGAAACACATCCAACTGAGCCAAGGCTTCCAGAAGAGTCCCTTGAGGCTGCAGCTCAGATTCTCTCTTGAGTCTTCTACCTTCTCTCTGGGGGCAGGGGGCTTTGGACAAGTGCAAGATCCCTTCCTGATACCTCCGTGGTCAGATGGGATTCCCCAACCCTGCATCATACATATGGCTGCCTCTTGGCACTCTTTGACAAGTGAGTAGGGATGGGGGAGAATTTCTCCCTGAAATTTCGGGGGGCCGAGCGCCAACGCATTCGGTCCTCCGAAGGTTGTTCGGGGAGAAATTCTCACCCCCGCCCCCCCCCGGGATGGGACTTATCTTTCCCGAATGTCCCTCCCGGCGGCAGGTCCTGGTGGCTGTTCAGCAGGTCTTCGTCAGGGGTGGGGGTGGCAGCCGGTCTTTCGACCGGCTGCTGCCATCGCCATTACAAGAAAAGTAAAAAAAAAAAAAATGCTCCTGTGATAGGCTACGTAACGATTAACGTAACCTATCACGGCTAGATTTGCAAAGTCAGCCATGATAGGCTACGTTAATCGTCACATAGGCTATCACGGGTGACTTAAAAAAAAAAAAATGCGTACAGCTAATGGCGGCCCCCATAGGGAGCCACCATTTGCACTCCTTATTTGGTCCCTGTAGTCTACGTAAAGATTTACGTAGACTACGGCAAAAATAAGGACAACGCAAGTAGCGTTGCCCATATTTTCACCGTAGTCTACGTAAATCTTTACGTAGACTACAGGGACCAAATAAGGAATGCAAATGGCGGCTCCCTATGGGGGCCGCCATTTGCGTACGTGCTTTATTTTTTTTTTTTTCCAAAGTCACCCGTGATAGGCTATGTGACGATTAACGTAGCCTATCATGGCTGACTTTGCAGATCTAGCCATGATAGGCTACGTTAATCGTTACGTAGCCTATCACAGGGGCATTTTATTTTCTTTTGAAGTTCGCGGCCGGGGAGACGGGGCGCTTCTCCTCGGGCTGTATTTCGGCCGGGCGAGGCGGGAAGCCTTAATTTCGGTAAGTGACTTTCATGCACCCGTACAAGTGAGTGGTGGTGAATTAAAGTTCTTGAGGGAGTGTATTCCAGAGTTTGGGATTACAACAGGAGAAAAATATTTCACGTGTGCCCTGCAAACAGGGCTCTGTGGATAGGGATGTCAGAGAATTTCGCTACGAATCTCGGGGAGGCTGAATGCCAGCGCATTCGGCCCCCCGAAATCGGTGGCGAAATGGTCTGCCCCCCTGCCCCCCCGGGACGGGACTTACCTTGGGCGAATCTCCCTGGCGGCGGCTCCGGCGGCGTTTCGGCGGCGTTTCGGTGGCGGTTCGGCAGCTGTTCGGCGGCAGCAGTGGCCGGTCCTCCGACTGGCTGCCGCCGCCACCATTTCCAAGTTTAAAAAAAAGAAAGTGATAGGCTACATAAAGATTTACTTAGGCTATCATGGCTAGATTTTCAAAAAATACTGTGATGGGCTATGTAAATTTTTTCGTAGCCTATCACGGCTGAGTTAAAAAAAAACAAAACCGTGCGTACGCAAATGACGCTATGCTCTTTGCATTCCCCTTATTTTTGCCGTAGTCTACGTAAATGTTTATGTAGACTAGACATGCTAAAATAAGGAATGCAAATGGCAGCGCCCATGGGCACCACCATTTGCGTACGCGCGGTTTTGTTTTTTGTTTTAACTCAGCTGTGATAGGCTATGTAAATATTTACATAGCCTATCATGACTGACTGCAGGGACGCAAATGGCGGAGGCTACGGCCGCCGCCATTAACAGACCCGGCCGGCCAGGATTCGCTGCGGGAGGGATGGGGCACCTTCCCCCCGGCCAGAATTTTGGGTGGGAGGGAGGGGGCGCCTCCGCCTGGCCAGAATATTGGGGGGAAGGGAAAGAGCACCTCCCCCCCACCGTGAATCAAATTTCGTAAAAGGTAAGGGACTTTCGTACATCCCTATCTGTGGGTAATGGTCAGGAGAAGCTGTCCTGCAAATCTTAATGACAGGGCAAGTTCATAATGAGCCAGGTGGTCCCTTACCTACCTAGGCATTAAGCCATTTAGGGCTTTAAAGGTTAAACACAATGCCTTGAACTGAGCCCAGAAACAAACTGACAACCAGTGCAGGTCTTTCGGGATCGGTATTATATGGTCCTGACACCACGCATGGGTTAGCAGCCTAGCTGCTGCATTTTGCACATGGATCTGGCCATTCTGAAAGGGCTCTGAGACCACACTTTGTGTCCTACCTGTGCCATCTGAAGTGAGGGGTGGTGACCACAGACAGGGCCTTTTTAGTTGTGGTGCTCCAGCTTTGGAATTTCCTCCCCAGGGGGGTTCACTTGGTGCTGAGTCAATTCTCTGTTCAGCTACAGATCACCTCCCCCACCCGGTCTTTTGCCATGCCAGCATACACTGTCACTGTGTCTTGCTGTTTAGGAGGAGGAGGAGGACGATGATAATTTAAATCTTTATAAATGACACTGAAAACTTCAACTGAAGAACTGCTAAACAGTGCTTAAAATTAGTAAATAGATGAAGATGGTGATGGTGACAACAATCAAACAGTACTACGTTCTAGCATTAATAGTGCTTAACTCTTGTCAGCCTCGATACAGCTTTTAAGGATGTGATCCATACCCATTGACCTGGGAGTAAGCTCAATTGAACTCACTGGGACTTAGGTATCAGTAGACACAAATCGGACTGTGCTGTAGGACTATTAACCACCATTCTCAAGTGTGAACGATTACCAGACAGGATATGTAATGATGAGGTTTCGCTCCACCCCCATTTAGCTCCACCAGTTTCTGAGAAGTACCTCCTTCATCAACAATGCTGGGGAAAATGTTTCCTTTGATGAAAATGGGAACATAATAGCTGGGTTTGATATTATCAACTGGGTCACATTCTCAAACCAGACCTTTCGGAAAGTAAAAATTGGAAAGATAGACCCAAAGCCTTCCTCAGCCAAAGTGTTCCTTCGTGAGGATGCCATTGTATGGCCCAGCAGATTTAATCAGGTAGAGTATGTCTACATTTGGGGGCATTCCAAGCCATTTCCTCAGGGCTCAAGAAGTGGTGTGCTGATGAGATTCTTCAATAGGCCCAGGCAGCCTTCTGCAGGCATTGTTTGTGAGTTTGATCCACATGTGAGGCAGGGAACCTGAGGACGAGGAGCCCAGTACAGCTTCCCTCCTCTTGCTGTCCCTGTCACCCTCCAAGAGTCAGAGGGGTAACCTAGTAAGCCGGGAGTATTTTCGACTCATGGAGCCTCCCTCCTCAATTTAGAAACCTGCTTTTCCAGGGTGGTAATGTAGGGATGGATGGACATTGTGAGATTTGAATTTTATTTTATACCCAGGACTCTTCAGTTGATCAGGCTGAAGAGTTTGGCGTCTCATGAGGTGGAGATAGGACACACACAACCAATGGAGGAGAAGGAAAAAGAGATTTGTTGAAAATAAAGAAACAAACAACAGCTGAGCATCCTCAGAGAGTTGTAAATTATCTGAGGCTTCAAAGGCAGTACCCCTCTAAGTTACACACTGAGTTACAAGTACCACAACAAGGAACTACACCCTCCTTGGGCACAACGCAGTTACCCAAAGGTGGTGCATTAAATAACTACATATACATTTAGTCTCTGCTTGTTACGCAGCCTCCCTGCAGCCAAGCTCAAGCCAGACTCTGCTGACTGTGTAGCATTCAGACAGTTTCAGCCAGGTTCATGCCAGAACCTGCTGTCTGCATGAAAAACTCCAAAGCAGTGAGTATGACAGTGCAAAGATCACTGTGCCTTCTCTATGCCCTGGACGGTGAAATCCTATTCCCTGAATTCTGCCCAACACATACTCACCACGTGCTCCAAGTACTTGGCCAGAGCAATTGACATGTGTACCGTGGATCAGGGGTACTGTTGGTATGTGCACATACAAGGATCCAGATGCAACCACACCCCTCCTGGACACTGGCAGACTCCGGGGTTTTTATACTCCTTTTCTTTGTTGGGGCCTATGGCATCCAAGAGGGGTTCAATGTGTTCCTTGCTGATAAGACACCATGTCCCTTATTCCAAGATGGATGGTTGTTACTGACAGATTAACACATTCTTCTAGCTTGCCAACACCTCTCCAGGTTGTTCCCGTGGTTGTAAAGTGCTGCCCTTTGTTATTAACACATCTGCTGATGCCCCTCTTCATTGGCCCGTGTCCATCTTTTGTAACTGAGGTGTTGCTTTATTCAGCACATGCTAAAGCACCCCCATTTGGCCTTCTTGCAATAAAACCATTCAGTCTCCATTCACACTCCCTCCTTTCCTCACCTGGGCTAGAATGTTTCATATGGATATGGCACAGAATTGTTGACACATTAACATTTTTTGCGATTTATTTTTTTATTTATTTTATTGATCTACAAAATTTATATAATGCTCCACATCAGAAGATTTTGGAGCAGTGAACAACACTGCAAAAGAATAAAACAGCAGGTTTACAAAGTTAAAATATGTTTTAAAAGACAAACTGAAAAAAGTGGAATTTTACAAACCACAGCCCGTCATGCAAGGAAGGCCTCTTGAAATAAAAACCTCTTCGGTGGGCACTGGAAAGAACACAATGATGGTGCCTGCCTGACCTCGAAAGGCAGGGAATTCCACAGGAAAGGGGCCACCACACTGAAGGCTCTTTTCCTGGTGGACTCCAAGTGGGCCATAGGTCTATGTGGAGCCACCAGGAACATGCCCTCTGATGACCTCAGTGACTCAGCAGGTTGGTAAAGGAGGAGGTGCTCTCTCAGGTATCCTGGTCCCA
Organism: Heloderma charlesbogerti; assembly: GCA_026122225.1. Lineage (NCBI taxonomy): Eukaryota > Metazoa > Chordata > Lepidosauria > Squamata > Helodermatidae > Heloderma > Heloderma charlesbogerti. The sequence continues at coordinate 425,145 of JANEZZ010002211.1, forward strand.
AGTTGTCTAGGGCTTTGTACACTAGCACTAATACTTTAAACCTGGCTTGGTAGAGAACAGGCAGCCAGTACAGTTCCCTCAGTAGAGGAGTTACACGCTGAAAAGGGGCAGCTCCCGACAACAGCCAAGCTGTTGCATTCTGCATTAGCTCTAGCTTCCGAATCAGCCTTAAGGGCAGCCCCACATAGAGTGCATTGCAGTAATCCAGTCTTGAGGTTACTGGTGCCTGTAGCACTGTGGTCAAGCTATCCCTGTCCAGGAGAGGCCGCAGCTGGAGAACCACCAAAGCTGGTAAAAGGCACTCCGAGCCACTGTGACCCCTTGGGCCTCCAGTGACTATGATGGATCTAGGAGTACCCCCAGACTATGGACCTGATCTTTCAGAGGGAGTGCAACCCTGTCCAGAACAAGCAATTAGCCTATCTCCCAGACCCAGGAACCACTCACCCACAGGGCTTCCATCTTGCCAGAATTCAGCTTCAGTGTATTGGCCCTCATCCAGCCCATTACTGAGTCTAGGCACTCAGCCTCTCCTGATTCAGATGTCACAGGGAGATAGAGCTGTGTGTCATCAGCATACTGATGGCATTTAGTTCCAGATCCCCCAATGACCTCTCCCAGCAGCTTCATATAGATGTTAAACAACATGGGAGACAAGATGGTACCCTGCGGCACCCCATAGATCAATTGCCAAGGGGATGAGGAATAGTCAGCCAATTTTACTCTCTGAAATTCACCTGATAGGTAGGACCAGAACCACTGTAGCACAGTGAGTCCAATACCCATCCCACGGAGTCCATCCAGCCAGGAGGCTACCGTGGCCAATGGCAGAAAAAGCCAATGAGAGATGGAGCAGAATTAACAGGGTTGCACTCCCCCTGTCCCTCTCTCGATAAAGGTCATCCATCAGGGTGACCAAGGCTGATTCACTCCCATAACCAGGATGAAACCCAGGTTGAAATGGGTCTAGATAATCAGTATCCTCCAAGAGTGCCTGCAGCTGGTCCAAAATTAGCCTCTCAAGCACCTTCCCTAAAAAAGGGGTATTTGTGACTGGGCGGTAGTTGTCTAATAATGTTGGGTCCAGAGTGGGCTTCTTCAGGAGTGGCCGCACTACTGTGTCCTTAAGGACAGCAGGGACCACCCCTTCCCATAGGGAAGCATTTATCGCTCCCTGGACCCACCCAGTCATACCCCCTCAGCTAGCTTTTATTAGCCAGGAGGGACAGGGATCAAGAAGGCATGTGGTGGGTCACATTATTGCAAGCATTTTGTCCACATCATCAGACCATAACTACCTGAACTGATCCCACAAAATCGGTCAGATGGTGGCATCAGACTCCTCGACTGGAACTGCACTGACAACAGCATCAAGGTCGCTACGGAGACAAGCGAGTTTGTCCTCAAAGTGCGATGCAAAAAGGTCACAGCGGGTCCTCGATGGGGCCAGGGCCCCATTTACTGGGGAAGATGTGAACAACCGCTGGACCACCTGGAAGAGCTCCGCTGGATGGCTCCTTGAAGATGCAAGGGAAGCAGCAAGATTTACCTTCTTTGCTGCCCGCGCTGCCATGATGCAGTAGGCACGATAATGCACTCTACAGCACACCCGGTCATCTTCACTTCGGGTATTGAGCCATTTGCTCTCTATCTGATGTCCAGCCACAATTCCATGAATTAGAAAGAAAGAGGAAGTTTAGAAAGCAATTTACAGGTCATAGAGAGAAGCAGAGAAGCACTCTCTACTGCAAGTGATAAAGCTTGATTATGTGAATGAAAGAGTGTCAAATATAAAATAATAAAAAGTATTGTATATAAAACAGTATCAAAGAAAATAGCCTAAAAGAATTCCACCATGCACAGGTGCACAGCACGTACAGTCCAGTCTCTCTACACACACATCCATTGTGTGTCAATTTCAGTTTCCCACAGTTTCTCATTTTCCAATCTTAAATTCAGTTTCTCCTAACTTTGAGATTTTTTTTAAGTTCACATGAAAATTCGTTTGCATTTTTGTGTGCCTGTCTCCTGTAGTGGGTTTGACACCGGAAGAACTGACGCTGAATTAGAGGTATGAATTGACACATTGTCCCATCTGCTAGTTGAATGTATGGAGCCTGGTGTAGCTTCACATAGTGAGTAGATTTTTTCATGCTTTAGCTACCCAAAGGGGGCCTCTCACATGAGCTCTTCGGTATCAAGCAAGTGCAGCTCCATATGTCAACAACGCTTTCAGCTGCAAGGCCTAGGCCAAGCTCCCTCCTCCTGAAGTTACGGGTGTCAGGCCTTGATTCTCACGGAGGAGGTGAGAACCTCCCCTTCCCATGCTGTAATGTCAGGGCCCTGTTCTCAGGGTAAGGGTGACTGATTTCCCAGCCTGCAATGCTACGAGCATCTTCATGAAGCAGGGAGGGAACTATATCAGTCCATGCTAAGAGCAGACCAGTGTGCTCTTGGGTTACCGGCCTCGAGAAACGTGTGGCTCTAAGAACAACTTCTCATCTCTCTTGGGACCTAGAGAGAAACCCAGCGATAACAGCTTCATCAGCTGATGAGAGGCAGAGCTTTCTTTTCGTATTTATTCTGCATTTATTCTCTATCAATAAATGGTCATCCTTTTGCGCAAGGGGCTTTGTTTCATCTTGGCAATCGAACGTAATCTACTTTGACTGGCCCCTGACAGAATCAGGACCCCAGATCAATACATCTCCGAATGCATACATTTTTGTATGCAATGTTGCCTAATATAATGTATTTTAATGTTAATTTCACTAATGTACACATTTTGGTTTGGATATTTTGATGGGAGAATTCCATTGCGAAATTCAGAGGAGTGAAAATTTCAAAGGAGAAGTGAGTTTTGCTTCATGTATGTGTTTGGAAGTCGAGAATTACATAAGTTCATATTAAAACGTGAACCAAATGAATGTCTCTCCCATCCCGAGTTCTAAGTTGTACAGGGAACCTGCATGAGTACATAAGGCTCCCCACTTCAGGGGTTATCCCTCTAAATTTTGGAGGCTGACTAGGACAATGAGCACGGAGTTGGAGCCAGCATGCTTGTCCTCTCTCACCCCTCCAGTATGTTAATTAAAAACACCTGTAGAATGTCTGATTGTTGTTGTTGTTGTTGTTGATCACATTTATATCCCCCCCTTTTTCTTCCCTTAGGAACCCAAGGCGGCATACATGGTCCTTCTCCTCCTCTTCCTCCTCCATTTTATACTCACAACAACAAACCTTGTGAGGTGGGTTGGGCTGACAGTCTGTGACTGGCCCAAAGTCACCCAGTGAGCTTCCATGGCCGAGTGGGGACTCGAACCCAGATCTCATGACTCCCAGTCCAACACTCTAGCCACTACACCACACTGGCTCTCTATGAATACTATAGGGCTACTATTTATCTGTTCTGGAAGGGGATGCCTGAATGGCAATTTTGAATCCCTGATCTTATTACAGACATTGGATCTCCATAGCAAGAATACTATGTTTTGCAACTAACCTACAAATAAAGATGTATAGGAATTCATGGCAGCACTTGAAAAGTTGTAAGTGTCTTCACAGGACCACCCACTAACATTGGGTTGCATCCGGACTAAGTTAGTGACACTTATATCCTATTGAAAACTGTGGCACTGCATGACAAACTTTCCAAATGGATTTCAAAGGGACCTAAGTGTGACTGAGCCTTAGGATTCAGTAAAGCCAAAGACTTTGCAGAAAGCAACATTTAATTATAAAGAATAATAAGGAAGGTGAAAAAGAACATACACTATGTAACCCAGCAGTACTGACAGATGCACAAAATGGTAGTTCATTATGGGAAAGTTCCCTATTTAAAAAAATACAATTCAACAAAAACTGGGCTATGTTTTGAGGCAGTGGGACTATTTCCCAGAGGCCTTTACCATGTGGTAAAATAATGTATTTATGATACAGCCCATTATGTACCAATTGCTCCCCAGAAGCAATGTCATTATGCCATGCCAACAATCCCCCATTTTTTAAACATCAGGTTGACTAACAGGATGAATTCTGGTCAACTCCAGACACTTTTGAATGGAATGGATTGTCTGGATCAATTTTGAATGGGCTTCAGGTCTGGCTTTGTAATGCAAACTGCCTTGATCACTCTGTGGGATGGATGACCTCTGCCGGGAGAGGGGCAGGGGGAGTGAGACCCTGCTGATTCTCTTGGACCTCTCAGTGGCTTAACATACCATCGACCATCCTTCTGGATAGGCCTTCGGAGCTGGGTTTTGGTAGTACTACATTGCTGTCATTCTACTCCTAGTTGGATAGCCGGTTCTAGAAAGCGGTGCTGGGGGTTATTATTCTGCCTCTTGGCTATTATGCAAAGGGATTCCATGGGACTTAATTTTATCTTGCAGGCCATTCAACAAGGCTGTTCAGCATCTACATGAAACTGCTCAGGGAGGTTTTCCAGAGAGACAGGTTGAAGTGTCACCAATACGCAGATGACACCCAGCTCTCTCTCTCTCCTCTCCAAGTGAGGAAATGATTGTTCTGTACCAGTGCCTAGCAGGAGTAAGGGACTGAGTGAGGCCCAAAACAGGGCAGCATGTTGCATACTCTGCCCTAGGCACTGAAGACAGGAAGATCCCTTTTAATGCCATATAAAGTAGTAAGGCTCAGTCACAATAGTCATGAATGTTGGAGAGGGTGATAATGTACATGGGAGACTAGAATACAGGAAAAGAAGACAATTTCAATGGTGGGACAGGGACACTCCAGTTGAGTTTTGAATGCCAATGCACTTTTACTACATCAGGAAGACATGTATATAGAGACTTTCAGGTTCTCCCATGAGTAATGCTGAAACCTCCCTCTTGTGTGTGGATGATGCTATTTTGGCTATGTAAGAATAGGCAATGGAGAATGAGTTCACTATCCGTATATATATATTAAAAGAACCCGTTGCATATGAAGTGCTCTCTTGAATCAAGTGTATGTTTTTGGGCCTTCAGCAACCCAGTTCTTAACTGTAGTTACCAGTTAGAAGCAAAATCTAAAATCACAACATTCTCCTCTTTCATATATTGACAGTCACGCCCTTGTTCTCTGTGCAATGACAATTGCCATTCTGGTTGTCGCAAGACCAAGAAGGAAGGGAAGCCATTTTGCTGCTATGATTGCCTTCCCTGTCCAGAAGGGAAGATTTCAAATCAAACAGGTAAGAGAGGTAGCACAACACCATATCAAGTATGTTAGTCATGCTCCCAAATGGACTGTGACATGTCTCATCAGGGTATGTAGGCACTATGTTCCCCAACATTTTAAAGGTTTCTCTTCACAAGTGAGTGCTGGCAGAGGTTGGGATGATGGAGAAATCTGCAATGCAATGGAATCAAATGACTTCAGATTTCTATGAATCTGACCCGCAGATACCATAGTGGCCCAGCTTTTCTCAAGACACACAGATTCTGCAGTCTTGCAGACAGTTTTTGTTTGTTTGTTTTGTTTTTAACTTTCTGGAATTTTACACAAATGTATTTGTAGAAAAGTACATCCATAATAAACCAGCTGAAAATGTGCATTTCCCCATAGGCCAAAGCATAATAAAGGGCATTTGGGGGAGGGGGGGATTCTGCATTTGCACAAGTGCAAAGTTTGGGGAATTGGAAAAAAATACAATTCCTTCAATGAGTGGAGAATGGAAGATGGGACCTGGCAATCGAGGAAATGCAGACAGAAAGGATTTTACAAAATCTGTCCGTCCCTAGAGGAAATTGCTGAATAGAAGACATGGTAATATGTCTTCTTCATGCGTACATAGCATATTAATTAACAAAGCAAATGAACAGACACAAAATGACAACATATTTCATAAGACTGCATAGAACCATGTCCCTTGAAAATAATTGGAAGCAAATTGAGGATTTTTACAGTGCTACAATTCCCCACCCACCCTGGCATAGCTTGAATCTGCTTTTTCTATGGCTCTTTATAATATTCACTGCCATGATCATCCATCCTACTGCTCTTCTTCTGTGTCCTTGTTTCTTCTGCCTTCTTGTGTGATCCTAGCTAATTCAGGATCACATAATAAACAAGGTGATGCAACGCTGTTCTGTTACCAATCAGAACAGGCTACAAACCATAACGGCTGAGAACAAACAATGTCAACACAGGTTATTTTTTGAGAGGAGGGTTTCACACTGCCAAGTCAACTGATGATTCTCTCCTACGCTGTGAAATCCCTATCCCATATAATTTGCTATTTCAGTGAAGAGACATCTGGAAAAGGTGCTGGTTATATGGGCAACAGAGGGATCCCTTTGAATATGAGCAAAGTACAATGGATGAACTTTGTTCATATTCAAAGAGAAGCTATATGTCAGGGGTAGACAGTGGGGTACCCTCAAGAAGTGGGGTGCCCTCAAGAACTCCCATAATCCCCTGCCAACATGGTCAGTAGTCAAGAATTATTGTAGTTGTAGTCTAAAACACCACTTCATGGATCATTGCCTTGTTGTGGCGAAGGGGCTTGCATAACTCAGTGAAGCCATAAGCTATACCGTGCAGGGCCACCCAAGATGGACAGGTCATGGCAGAGAGTTCTGCCAAAATGTGGTCCACTGGAGAAGGAAATGGCAACCCACTCCAGTATCCTTGCCAAGAAACCCATGGAACGTATCACAAGGCCAAAAGATATGAGGCCGGAAGATGAGGCCCTCAGCTCGGAAGGTGTCCAATATACTACTGGGGAAGAGCAGAGGGACCTAACAGAAGCAGATGATATTAAGAAGAGGTGGAAAGAATAAGCAGATACCTATACAGGAAAGATCTTAATGTCCCTGATAGCCATGATAGTGCGGTCACTGAACTTGAGCCAGACATCCTCGAGAGTGAAGTCAATTGGGCCTTAGGAAGCATTACTAACAACAAAGCTAGCGGAGATGACAGTATTCCAGCCGAGCTATTTAAAATCCTAAAAGATGATGCTGTTTAAGTGCTGCACTGAATATGCTAGCAAATGTCAAACACTCAAGAGTGGCCACAAGACTGGAAAAGGTCAGTTTACATTCCAATTCCAAAGAAGGGCAATGCCAAAGAGTGTTCAAACTACCGCACAATTGCGCTCATTTCACATGCCAGCAAGGTGATGCTCAAAATCCTACAAGCTAGGCTTCAGCAGTATACGAACCGAGAACTACCGGAAGTACAAGCTGGGTTTCGAAGAGACAGAAGAACTAGAGATCAAATCACCAACATTCGCTGCATCATGGAGAAAGCAAGAGAATTCCAGAAAAACGTCTATTTCTGCTTCACTAACCATGCTAAAGCCTTTGATTGTGTGGTTCACAACAAACTGTGGCAAATTCGTAAAGAGATGGGAGTACCAGACCACTTTACCTGTCTCCTGAGAAACCTGTACGGGGTCAAGAAGCAACAGTAAGAACCAGACATGGAACAACCGATTGGTTCAAAATTGGGAAAGGAGTACGACAAGGCTGCATATTGCTGCCCTGCTTATTTAACTTATATGCAGACAACATCATGAGAAACGCTGGATTGGATGAATCACAGGTTGGAATTAAGATTGCTGGGAGAATTATCAACAACCTCAGATACACAGACGATACCACCCTAATGGCAGAAAGTGAAGAGGATCTAAAGAGCCTCTTGTTGAGGGTGAAACTGGAGAGTGCAAATGCTGGTTTGAAATTCAACATTAAAAAAACTCAGATACTGGCATCTGGCCCCATCACTTCCTGGCATATAGAAGGGGAAGAAATGGAAGCAGAGACAGATTTTATTTTCTTGGGCTCCAAGGTCACCGCCGACGGTCACTGTAGCAATGAGATTAAGAGACGCTTGCTCCTTGGGAGGAAAGCTATGGCAAACCTAGACAGCATAGTAAGAAGCAGAGACATCACCTTGCCGACAAAGGTCCGTCTAATCAAAGCTATGGTTTTCCCAGTAGTAACGTATGGCTGTGAGAGCTGGATTATAAGGAAGGCTGAGCGTCGAAGAATGGATGCTTTCGAACTGTGGTGCTGGAGAAGACTCTTACGAGTCCCCTGGACTGCAAGGAGGTCAAATCAGTCCATCCTAAAGTAAGTCAACCCTGACTGCTCATTGGAAGGACAGATACTGAAGCTGAAGCTCCAATATTTTGGCCACCTAATGCGAAGAGAAAGCTCCCTGGAAAGACCCAATACTGGGAAAGACTGAAGGCAAAAGGAGAAGGGGAGGGCAGAGGATGAGATGGCTAGATAGCATCACTGATGCAATGAATATGCACTTGAGCACGCTCCGGGAGAGTGAAGGACAGGAAGGCCTGGTGTGCTGTGGTCCATGGGGTCACGAAGATTCGGACATGACTGAATGACTGAACAAGTCCAAAACATCTGGAGGGCATCATGTTGCCTATTCCATACTAGGGATGGGTGGATTCCCTGACTTCCGCTCTGTGGGGAATCCACTCAGGGGTTGAAGCGATCCGTTCCTCCCCTCGGAATCCTCCGGAGCCAGCTCCTCTCTGTGCTGATTCTGTGGAGCCTCACTCTGGATCCATATCACTTGCTATATGATGCTGGTGGCCAGCATTACCGTATCTGTTTGAGGAATGAATACAACCATAAATGGCGTAGTGGATGCAATTTGCGGCCATAAAACCCTTAGTTTAAATTAAATGCTGTTTTAAAATGCTGTTTTAATGTTTTAATATAATTTTAATTATGTTGTTGTTTAATTTATATTTTAGCTTTTGTATATTTTCATATGTTTGAATTGTATATGTTTTAGTTTTTGTAAGTCGCCTTGGGTCCCAGTACTGGGAAAAAGGCGGGGTATAAATATAATGATGATGATGATGATGATGATAATAACAACAACAACAACAACAACAACAACAGCAACCATTTACCTCACTTGGGTCCACAAAGGAATTTTCCGCCATCCCTACTCCATACTCAGCATTAAAGACAGGGAAATCCAGTTTTATGCTAAACAAAGTATTATGGCTCAGTGATAATATTCAGACTAGTTGGAGATGGTGATGATTTGTGAGTGATTGTTTAATCCAGCAAAAGAATGCAATTTCAATGGTTGGGTAGTGATTCCCGTGATTGACTCTGGTCATAAATCTTAGGCTAATTATTGACCTTAAAGAGGATTAGTCCTTGAAAATCTAATGGTAGGGTAGTAAACATCTCTTTCCCCCAGATTTTGACATTTCTCTGTTTTGCAAGACTTTGACCTAATAGCTGTCACTAAAAGCTTCCTAATGAAAAAGTGTTGTTACTAGGCTGGGAAGATATGTATACATAAAACACATATTCTTTTCCAGATATGAATGACTGTTTCCAGTGCCCAGAAGACCAGTATCCAAATGAGCTTCAGGATGAATGTATTCCAAAGGGTCCGAGTTTTTTGTCTTATGAAGAACCACTGGGGATCAGTTTGGCCAGTTTTGCTCTTTGCTTTTGTTTCGGAACAACATGGGTGCTTTGGATCTTTATTAAGCACCGGGACACTCCCATAGTAAAAGCCAACAACCGGAACCTCACCTACATTCTCCTCATCTCCATCATGCTCGCCTTCCTCTGCATTTTACTCTTCATAGGCCAGCCTGAGAAAGTCATCTGTCTCCTTAGACAAACTGCCTTTGGCGTCATCTTCTCAGTGGCGGTTTCTTGTGTGTTGGCCAAAACGGTCATTGTGGTTCTAGCTTTCGTGGCCACAAAACCAGGTTCCAACATGAGGAAATGGGTAGGGAAACGAATGGCCAATTCATTAATTCTTTTCTGCTCCCTTATTCAAGCCACTATTTGTATTGTATGGCTGTCAACCTCTCCGCCATTCCCAGATGTTGACATGCATTCACTAACTGAAAAAATGGTCTTAGAATGCAATGAAGGGTCGGTCACCATGCTTTCCTGTTCTTTGGGCTTCATGGGTTTCCTGGCCATCGTCAGCTTCACTGTGGCTTTCCAAGCCAGGAAACTGCCAGACAGTTTCAATGAAGCCAAGTTCATCACCTTCAGCATGCTGGTCTTTTGCAGTGTCTGGCTGTCCTTTGTTCCCACCTACCTGAGCACCAAGGGGAAATATACAGTTGCTGTGGAGATATTCTCCATCTTGGCCTCCACTGCTGGATTACTGGGCTGCATCTTCTTCCCCAAATGCTATATTATTTTGCTGAGACCTGAATTAAACAGCAGAGACCAGCTAATGGGGAAAAAAAAGAAATCAAACAAACTCAAACTTATGCTAATCTCTTAAATCTAGATTTGGCTATGCCAAAGACCCAATGTAAATAATGACAATTCAGTTAGTAGTGATTACCTTGCTCCAGTTCTTTAAGTGAAAGATAGCAATGTAGCTTCTTTGGGATGTGTGCTTTCCACTGTAGTATACATTGCCTCATTAAGGAAATGTTTATGGAAACAGTGGATGTAATTCAGGAGTGAAACTTCATTAATCCATTGTTGAATTACATAAATTTTTCTTCATTTCTTCTAAGAAATACATATTTTTTGAGACATAGTCCCAAGATGTTTATATTT